>OZ026510.1:2380000-2792500 GCA_964019985.1 Aurelia sp. 4 Dawson et al 2005
CTTTCTCAAATATTTCGGCTATCATAATGATTTCGATGTACTTTTATAAAACATTTTTGCTACAGATAAAAAGATTAACGCTGAAATTAAAAGAAGATGTCGTTTGGGATATGTAAATATCTTCTTGACTGCAGAATACGCCATTTGCATCCTTGAAATCTCATTTTTACGGAGGGCCCCTTGAAAATCAACTTGTTGAAGGGCAACCTTCCATAAATCTATTAAATGAAAGAATTAAATGAAATTGCACAAAATGTCACAAGAGGACCAAACCTTTGCGAAATTTAATCATAATTAGTTGACAATTACAGTTTTAGTAACTCATTGATCTCGATTTTATCACGTGACCACGATATAACCATATTTGGAGAATGGTCGATATTTTGTCTGAATTTCCTTAAACATGTATCAGTCGATTTATCTTGATTAGAGTTTTCATTTTATGTACAATTTCTTCTAATTTGCTGACATCAACAAAAATTGCTACAGGGAGTCTCAAAAAATTGTTCGATGTTTAATTAAATACATATAAATTAAATACTAAAAATAACGATATGCTGAATGGGCACCTGGTTAATTGATTAATTTCCTGAGATTCTAAATTAATTTTTGACACAAGAATCTTGCAAATCCGCTGAGAATCGATGGAGCTATAAGCTTTTGAAGTTCAAGTTTGTGCAAATACTGAACCAGAGGCCTCTAAATTGTATTTTTGGTAAAATTCCTATGGTCCATCGTTCCTTTTGCTTCTCAATCATTTCAGGGCAAACCAAGTGGGATTTTGGAAGTTCTTCAATCACCAAACTTTCAAGCGCACGACTGCTTTGAGGAAAGAGATTCAGTCTGTCTTTGATTATTTTTCAAAGTACTGCTTTTGGATACATGGAGTCTTCAGCAAATTTTGACTATGATTGTAAGGATAAATAACTTTAGACGTTTTTTTGGTTTACTCTAATATCAACAAGAGGAATGACATTGGATAACCTTCTTTTACCGCGATCTTCGACCTTTTTTCATTACAAGTAATCTGGGGGTCTCTGGTTTCCGCTGTCGCATGTTTTTGATCTTTGAGAGCTTGCAACTCAATGAAATTTTTACCGATTTGAAAGGTTCTGGTCTCTAAAATTATTTGAAAATCTTAGGGACAGGGTTACCTTCCACAGGCCAGCTTATCTTATCGTTAATCTTAAGAATTTAATCAAACGGCGAAAAATTTTTTGACACACCCTATATATGAAGTCATTTACATTTATGACGGCATGCTTAGAATAAATAAGTGTTTTGATTAAAATTTTTGTTGCTTACTAACATAATCAACTTTACGCCGGGCATTTGATGTCGATCTGAATTGGAAATAGCAAGAAACTTGTGAAAAAATGCAATGAGAACAGGTGCCAGAAACAAAAACCTAATTCAACGATAATTGCTCGAAAAACAGATACCTGAAATTGTCTGAAAGTATGTAATCTGACTTTATTTTGCATTTGCTATTATTTAAAACATTTTTAGAAAATCGAGTGAGTAATTAATTAAATAATTTTTCTTGTGAAGATGCTATAAATTTGCCAATTTCCCTTTGTTTCTGGTTGTCTTTCAACAAATCAAACAATGTACTAATTACCATTGTTACATTTGAAAAATTAATCGATCTTTTAGCTATTCTACAAAGAAGCCTGGATCGAGCGTTATCTTTGAAAATTTCTATATAATTTTTAAAGGTCTGATCGAATGTTGTTAGAGTTTCTATCACGATTTTGCACATTCAAAGATTCTAAGAAATGCAGCAAAATATCGGTCGATTCTGATTTTTGCTCGGAATTGCTTATAGGTGTATCGTCAAAAGAACGATTGCAGAAAGTTGCAATGGTATACCTTTGGCATTTTCAGAGAGAGGGAAGGAGGCAAAAACGCTTCCATGTGAAAACATCAAAAAATAGCCCATCCAGAATAGGGTTGGGAAGGGAAAAACCTGAGGCCATGATTTGGGACAGCTAAACGTCGGATAAACGTTACAGATTAATACAATAGGAAATCCCTCGATCAAGCCCGAAGGTGAAGACATATCTTGATGACCTATACAAGGAAGCATCTAGTAAGCTCAAACTTCTCTCGAGCATGAAACCTTTACTGACTCTGCAGAGGGTGTTATAAAGCAATCATCGCACAGGGAATCCTCTTCTGTTGTACCCTTGACTTAACCCTATCTCAACTGGGCGATCTGAAACGGTCAATGCCTGAAGGGTGGAATCCATCCCCCTGTTTATCTCTCTTGTTGCTTGAGATATGGCAGCCAAATTTGACACAAAGGTTTTC
Source organism: Aurelia sp. 4 Dawson et al 2005 (assembly GCA_964019985.1). Lineage (NCBI taxonomy): Eukaryota > Metazoa > Cnidaria > Scyphozoa > Semaeostomeae > Ulmaridae > Aurelia > Aurelia sp. 4 Dawson et al 2005. Next base: position 2,382,314 of record OZ026510.1, read on the forward strand.
GATTACATAAACAATGAATTTGCAAACAATGGTTTAATTAGCGTTTTTGTTGTTGTTGCTAGAGCATAATTAACATCATGACGTCATATGACGTCATAAAAATGAAGGTGTGTCAAAAAGTCGTAAAACTTTATTTTTCGTAACATAATGAAATATATAGATCAAAATAGATGTAAATTCATACTTTAGACTTCATTGGACTAATTGAAAAGGATCAAAAGAAACACAATGTATATTTTTCACAGAGTGTGACAGGACAACTTGGTTACCATGGAGACAAGGCTAGAAATAGAACACCGAAATTTTTACTGTTTCATGGCTTCTCAGAAGCATTCAACAAACACGGAAAAACTTACAAATGAAAATGTACGAGGGGTGGGGTGGAATCCACCCCTTCAGGTGAGATAGGGTTAAAAACAGCTGAAAGAGACAGCAGGAAATTTGGATCACTTCAGAGTTTTGAAGATTATTGACGGGAAACTGCAGAAAAAAATTGCCAATTAATTTCGATCAAAAACAACTGGAAATGCATAGGCTGCCTCGCAAGGTAAGTCATTGAAACTGATGTATAATGATAATCATGTGATGATCATGTGATAATCATGTGGTAATTAAGTGGCTCTGCTATCGCTGATACATCATTTTGGGATACTTGGTATGCAAATAGGTAGATACATATTATATTTTTCCTTTTGTAGTATATAAATGATACATACTACCTAGTTCTATACATAATTATCTATGTAAATTACCAACCCAGTTACCAACTGTAAAGGGCACTTTTCAGAAAACATATATCTACAAGCTTGAAGTGCTATTACTTATCCACGCTTAAATCCAGCAATTTTCAGGAATTTTCAATGAGCCTATGTATAACAATTTTCGATAAAATGAAATAAAACAACGCTGAATATTCAACCAAGATACCCTTCTGGACACGTAAATATATCCTCCAGGCTCGAAATCTTACGACTTTTCTAAAGATGAACACAAGAAAAAGACGATTTGGAGTTCTTCTACTCTTTTCTTTTAATCTCATCTGCTATTCTTGACGCGTTTCGACTCTTTGGTCATCGTCAGAAGAATGAGAATTCACCTAGTGGTATGCCCCTTTTATAGCCTTTTTGCAGTCACGTGATTAGAAAGGGGTCACGTGGTACTAAATTGGGGTCACGTGATGCCGAATATGACGTCACACGAACCCTTTATTGAATTTTGATATTACGTTTTACGTGAAGAAATGATAGGCCACAGGGAAACAAAGTATTGCATAAAAAGGTGAACGGAGGAAAAATGGCCTATCCATTGATTTTTAGAAACATTTTTTCGCCAATATTTGTCGGGGTTGGTTGAGTTTGTTGTTCAAACCTTTTGGTGTAAGAGTCTGCAGACGCTCAATACAATTATCCTCATGTGTTTCAAGTAATTTTGTCATATTGTCGACATCTTCTTTCTCAATTTCAATTATCGTGAATCTTGTGTCTCTCGCAAAGACGTGATGTTGTTCCCTAAAGTGTTTTTCTACGGGAAGGAGCTTATCGTATTGTGTTGATTTAATCCTTGAGCGATAGTTATTTAGTCTGTAATCAAAGGGCCATTCAGATTTTCCGACATACTGTTTGTTACAGCGGATGCATTCAAGCAGGTAAATGACATTCATGCTCCTACAGTTTGAATTATGAAATAGTTTGTATGTTTTTTGGGTGGCCTCACTTGTAAAAGAATTAGTCTTGACAACATGGTTGCAGCAAAGGCTTTTTTTGGTATTACAAGGTGAACAATACTTGGCAATTTGATTTTTCGCTTTCCTCCTTTGTACTTTGCTGTTGGTAATGATGTTACAGCCGATGATCTCTCGCAGGTTCTTACATCGACGGAACGTAATAATTACGACTGAACTATATTTACATTTCGGCTAATTTCATGAATTTTCAATCAAGTTGTTTCATGAACTTTTATTTCAATATGATTACCCGTGAAACTTATCGGTCATAAAGAAATCTCCTGACGTAATTTATCTTCAAATATTTGCTTCTCGTAGCAGCAAGTTTAACGAGGTTTTCTGGTGGTTTCATGTTTATTTGAGAAAACACTGATTTAGTCACAATTATAAAGCATTTGAAAATAAGTTGTGCTATTTATTCAATAGATAAAGAGTGGTAATTGAGTTACTTAATGGTGACAAGGCAAGCAAATATAATATTCATTTTTTGTAGTAACTAGTAATAAACCACAGGTTGCCATTATGGATAAGGACTTTCGGGTGACTTGGATGAACGTCTAATTTGATAAATGTTATCAGCTGTACTAGTAACATTATTTTGTTTCAGTATAATTGCTTAAAACCACTGAGACTCTTCGAAAAGTCGTCAAATCCTGGCTTTGCCACTAAACTCTCTGTGAGCAATCTTTTCATCTAACGATTCAGTTCAAGATACATAGATCTATATTTATGTATCATGACAAACTTGATCAGACTGCTAAATGTTTTTCAATTGAACAAGAAACTTCGATAATTTTGAAGCCAAAGTTTGTTAGTCTGTCCTGGAAAAGCATAGGCCATCATGTGTTTCTATCACTGTTACAAATATATTTCTTCATATTTAGAACATCATACAGGAGTAAAAAGTGTTCATTCAACATATAAAACGGTTAGTTGCTATTAATCAAGAATAAGACGTCAACAATGTATTCACGATAAATCATTTAACCTAAGATTTAAAAGTTTCGAATGAGAATCTCAAGCTTCTTTTGTTTTCTTGCCTTGCAAGTGCAAAAGAATATTTCCTAGTATAGCCTGCGTCCGGGAGGTCAGTGAACCTTTTCATATAACCACGGTAGGTATTACTTCACCTTCAAAACTAAATTTGCAGGTAAAAGAGTCTTATTTCACTCCTTACATATAATTACATACCCTGGGTACCAGACTCTCTGAACAGAGAGAGTCAGGTACGCAAGGGCAGTAATTGCGGTAAGAACTACCCCCGGGGGGGGTACTTGAACCACGAACATACGGGGACGTGCCGCTGGAAAATTTAAAAAGCTACCCTGTCCCGGAGTCAAATTCCCGAAAATGATACCCTGTCCCGGAGTCAAATTTTCTTAAACAATACCCTGTCCTTTAGTTTCTTTGGACAAAGTTGTACTCTGCAAGGAAATTTGTACGAAATCTATCGAAAAATGTGGAAATATTGCCATCTAAGCGATTTGAATCACACTCGCAGAGTGAAAATGGCCTAAAACGACCTTTCGAAGTCAAAAAATGACAAATATGGACTCTGTCATGGAGCAGATTTTTAACGAAAATGATACCCGTTCCCGGAGTCGGAATCCTGAAAATGATACCCTGTTCAGCGACACGTCCCCGTACGGAAAGATATATGAGTACCCCCCCCCCCCCCGGGAACTACCCAAGATTGCGAAGGCAATAGGCGGATGGCTTCGAGTTATCAACTGCTTTTACCAAGAAAGGATTACCAACCAACGTAACACTAAACAACGGTCTACAGTATTTTCGTGAGAGGCATTTCGCTCCCAAATACTCACGTACACCTTTGGCAAAGATCGAGGGATGTATCTCATTTCAAAACGAGCGTACGAGATCTTTTAAACATAAGAATATTCAGGGAATCTTTCATGGATTTTCCTTGAAAACAAAAGAATTTTTTTACCGCAGGTGTACGGGCTTACAGAGATTGATATACAGCCTCGGCGAAATCCTTTGTTTTTAAGAAAATTCCATCAAAATCCGTGAATATCCTCTTGTTCTGAAAAAGTCTCACACCCTTTTTCGAAGGAGCAAAATGCCCTTCGTATTGCAAATGGTTTATTTTCTTCTTGGGTCTGTTGGTTAAAAACAGGTCCTTACTGCAGTTGACAAATTGCGAAATGCAATTCTGAGACATGAGGCATCCTTCAAGAAACTTTTAACAAAGAAAAATGCACAACAATTATAAAACGTTGCCACAAAGCCCAGAACCGGATTTCTTACATAACAAAGTGCGCACAAATTGAAATTTCGAGGCCAGGAATTTTGTTGGTGTCAAGGAGAACCGAAACGCAAAAAATAGGCAATCTGCAGAGACATTACCATAGAACTACACGAAAACCGTGGAATAAAACTGCTCGATGTTTGAAATGGATTTCCTCTCGAATCGAATAGTGGCTGAAACCCGTGTTTACACGGCTGTAAACAATAACTTCGATTTCATTCCCACGGACATTATAATTGATCAGATGACAAAGAAACACGCGGTCCTCTTTATCTCAGCCTTTGTTCTTTGGACAAATTGTATTCTTGTGGATGTTATGCCACGTGGCCGACCGGAAATAAACCGCTAAGGATTAACCATAGACTCGCAAAGTAGAACAAATATTTTGGGATTGTGGCCTTTCACTTTGTTCTAAACAAAAGAGCAGAACAAAAGACACGCGTGGTCTTTTCAAATTGAGATTGGTAATGTGGTGGAATTGGAGAAAGCAACTTTAGGAATTTCGCAATATCGATAATGAGAAGATGATTATATTTAGATTATAGGTTATATAAAGCAAATCTATCGTGTCAGGTAAAGAATGAACTCTCCTCGTTTTGCAGAAACCCCTAGAATAAACCTTCTTAACCAAGGGGCCTCGATGTGCAATTTTTCGAAATTTCTTTAGCTTGCCGCTTCTGAAATGTCCGACCCCGGACTCACATTCAGCACGCAAACTGTTGGCAATTTTTCATAATCTTAGTGCTAGCGATTCTAACTTTATTGGGTTAACAAGTTTGAAAATTCATTGGACCCTTAATAGTGACTTGAGAGTGCAAGGTTCCACCCCGACCGATTTTCACTGTCAAATCCCTTATAAACTTTCAAATCTATTATCGCCATAAAATTGAAACCGCCAACAAGGGGCGTAACTAGACCATTAATGTTGGAGGGGTGAAAATGTTTTTGCCCTGCAAAACTGAGTGGTGCCATGCAGACTTTTTATTAAGATAAAGGAGCAATACCAACCTCCTTTCTATGTATGCTTATGGACATCAGCAACGACCTCGATTTCATTAAGTTGTTGGGTTAACCGTTGTAAGTAAGCTATGTAACATCGCAATGGCCTTTCTAATATTTGTTGTGATTGTTTTGTTTTGTTGGCAACATTTTAAACTGTTGATCATTAGTCTTAATCCCACTTTAACGTTTCTTGGCTTTAATTAAGAAAGGTTGATTCGTAGTGTGGGTGCCCCCAATGTTTTACGTCAAAGAGCACTGTCAACAGTCGCTTTTTTGTTCAGGTTATATGTTATATGTCTATTTGTTTTTCTGCAAAAAGGTAGGGGTACTTCATTGTTTTGTGTTTGGCAAGTCTGCCCGTACTTAGATATCCTCTAAGCTTGGATGCTGTTTTAGAGACAAGATGGGCAAGGCTGGCCATATTTCCTTCAGCCAGTAGCGTAGGGAGGGGGGCAAGAGGGGGCGGCCGCCCCCCCAATCATCGCCAGAGATGAGTTTTGTGATTCTTCCAAATTCGTTGAGAAACTGAAAGGGGGGGGGTAAGCTGCATTTTTCTCCAACACTTGTGACAGCGTGGTTTGTCAATGTTATATAAGAAACAGGAATGAAATTCTTGAGCTAATAAATGACATCTTGGCACGATTTAGCCAACAAAAGTATCAAAAATTTTCTGCTCGCTTCGCTCGCACTTCCATACGTGCGTCACTATATCATCTTTGTACCGCCTGGGCTGCCGTCATGTCCCCGCAAGGCAAACAGCTTCATTAGTTCCTTTGAATCCGACTTGGCGCCCCTTTAATTTGATGTATGTAAAAGTCTATTCGGCATAGAACACAAAATCAAGTGAATCGCATCTCACGAACCTTTCTCGCTTCGCTCGCGCTTCACTATAGACTTATCTACAGTGACGTGACATCTCAATCATTCAGTGAAATTCAGTGTGGACTTCTCAAAATGTTCGACTCGCCTCACTCGAACTCCCTTCATGTTCCGTATACCTCATAATCTTCGTTGCTTCTTTTAGAGTTTTTATCAGTGTTTCAAAACAATTCAAAGTTGAAATTTGTGAAAAACGGTATCATAAATCCCATCATTCTGCAATGGTCCTTGATGGCTCATCTCTTCCTCATAAAATGTTTCTTCGATCTGCCCAGCGTGATATGAATATTCTCCTGCTCCCTGTTGTACAAGGGACTTTCTAAATTGCTATATTTTTACTTCTTTTTGTCCCAGGTACCCATGGTACTAAATTGTGAAATTTTGGCGAAAATTGATACATGACTGTAAGAGAAAGAAAAGTTTTCGTCGCTTCCACTTTAAGAACGGCACAGAAAATTTTCTCTACTATTTTAGTTCGAGTGCATTCTTGTTTTTCCAATGGCGTAACTAAGAAGGAATGCGGCGTCCTAAGAAATTCTAGAACAATTTTGGCAGAGGCATTCTAAGCCAAAGTAGAATGATTAAAAATTTTCCTGGTGACTTGACCCAGGACCCATCCAATTCAATATCCATTGTGACTCTTTGCCTGTACTAGCCTGCCGTTGGCTGTAGGGATCCTTATTTGCTACCATTCTGGAAAAATCTCATCAAATCATGATCTGAAGAATCTGCACGCTGAAGAACAATTTCTTTTGCAAAAGATTCTTGCAAAAGATGCTGTAGACTGACAAGACAATGATAAGGGAAAAGAGACAGGTCCTCGAATATCAAGATCGAACGACCAGCACCAAATCATTTTGCAGGAGAGCTGAGAAGATCCCTTTCGTATTTCGTACTTGATATGTTGGACCGCTTGTAATTGTATAAGAATTCTTTTGCTTTCTTGGTAACTTGATCCAAATTGAACAAAGCATCCTGCCTATTTTGTTGTTCAATGTAGTCATGTTTATGATGCAAAATATAACAGAAAAGGGCGTTTCCCTCGTTTTCCGAGCATCTCAAGGGCGTGGCCCCAAAACATTTTTCCGGGGGCAAGCCCCAGACCCCCATGTCTGCTCGCTACGCTCGCACTTTGCCCCCCCCCCTAAAAGCAGGGACCTGGCTACGCCACTGCCTTCAGCTAGGGTTCATTATTAATGAAGTGCCAATGCCTTTTAAGAATGTGACTGATTGATTGTGTAGTTTTGTCAAATGGAACAATAAAGGGAAGAATATTTGAATGTTGTTGTTGCTGTTTCTTATTGGTTAAAGGTTGTTTTTGAGAATAATTCAGAACCTTGTTGAGTTGTGCACTGATTTCTGAGAATTTTTAGCCTCTTGCCAGAAGTTGATCTCTAATGCCCCATTCACACTGCAAGTTAAACCAGCTTAAATTAAAGCAGGGTTTTGAATCGGGCCTTCTGATAGGTCAGTCAAACAAATCCAGTCATTTGATTGGTTGAAATTCAAACTGACGATAAAGAGGCATGGCAGTTATGTGCCCTTCATATGTATGGTGTTGCCAGGGAGAAATTTGTGTTTAAAACAGCAAATTTGAAGACAGCTTAGCATGGCTGCAGCACTTGTTAAAGGCAGTCTGTCACGCATTTCATTGGGTGATAATGACAATACAAAGAATAGGAAATTTGAATGGCTGATGATCCTCTGACTTTCTACGGCCATAAAAAATCAAGAAGATTAGCCCTCCTTTGTTTCAAATACACAGATTCACAAAGAAATCCGTTGTGTTGATCTCTGATTGTAGCGGCCAATCAGATACGTGACAGACTGCCTTTAAGCGGTTGCTGCGCTGCGATAAAATCTCCTTGGCGCCCTGCAAACTCTTTCGATTGCTCTGCAAAATCTACTGTATTTGTGATTGGGGGGGCTGTCACACCCCTCCACACCCCCCACGATTTTCGCCCCTGCCGCGCCAACTATAGGAGAATGAAAACTTGGCATTGGATTAAACTTAGGATGCTGAATCCAAATCTGTGAGCAGAAATTTCACATAAGAAAATTGTCAATAATTTCCAAAAGGAGGCTGCTAATTGAAAATGTGTATAGAAGCGTCGTTATGAAAAACTTCAGTAGTCCCGGTCAGAGAGACTCTCTAATCCAAGAGATGTCGCAAAGTTTGATTGTTCTATATGGACTTGTTTTTTTTGACTAGCAGAAAATCCGCCATTTTGAAAGTAAAGAAATTACATGAAACTTTGGTCAAGTATGTATTTTCGCAGATCTAACCAAACAAAAATGAAAATATAAGTTTAGAGTAATTTGTGAGATACGAGTCATTTTATGATTGCGCTCACAAGGTGCACCTTCTCGTAGGTAAAACCCATATCAATACTTAACATGGTACCTTCGGTAACTCTTAAGACCCCAAGGAGCATTTTTTAGTTCGAAATGAGCAATCTACGAGCATCTTAGTTGCCAAGAAGGTTCTAGGCCAGTTTTTGAGAGTAATGCAACTTTTCCCGCTCACGTTTGCAGCAATCCTGTGCCCACAACAATTTGTCAATTCTTCTCATTTGTCCAAGTGACAAAAGGGGAGTAGCTCGAGAGCAAATAGACCCTAAAAGACAAGGACCTATCAATGTCTCTAAAATTCTTAAAGACATGTGAGTTTGGTCACAAAAAATTTTGTGTTCCTTTCAGAAATTATGAATCCCAATAACATAGGAAAATTAGAGCTAAACAGAGTAGGTAAAGAGCTAAAGGTCTTTAACAACAATAAGTAGCCCCAAGTAGCTCGTAGTTCAAAATTGGTAGAGAGCTTAAAAGTGGCCTAGTAAGCTGTCTTTCAAAGGCTTCAAGTAGTTTCAAGCGGGCATGACAGGTAAAAATGAAACTTCAGATTCAATCAGGTTTGAAAATGAGCGAAATCGCGCACTCCCTGTGCTTTGAGGAAAATTGGAATATCCTTGCGGTCATAAGGATCCTTTGCTCTAGAACTGCTCAATGTTTAAATCTACTCTCAAAATCCATTCTTTAGATCCATCTCTACTGTCAATAGCTTAAAAGCTCCTTTCGTGGAAATTTTGATTAATTCTGTTACTTAGGTTCTAAGCTTTATGGTTTTATATAAATGAAAAATCCTTGCTTTGATAGAAGGAATCTTTGCTCCTGGAGTACTCTTGAGCTTATAAAACGAGCTCTTAAGACTGTTAATATCATTAATGAGTAGGTTAAGATCGAGCCAGCAAGAGGTTTGATAATTTTTCATTTCAAGGCCTGTTGTGCTCACTTTGTGCTCTTTTTTAAACATGTCACATAGCAATAGCATCAACAATACAGCCTTCAATCAACCTGCATTGTCTCGCAGACAATATACCAAGTTAAGATCCACTCATCGCTGAAAGGCTTTTTAGCTCATTCGATCCAAGGAATTAGTGGCTCACCAACTACTCCTAACTTTGACCGTTGATAGCTCGAGAACAAAGAGTCAAGGAATCATGGAGAAAAAGGAACTAGAAATTCAATGTCTTCTCCTTTCAACTGCAATTCTACTGACACTTGAAAAAGGAACGATGATTTCTCATATCAAATTTAGTTTAGATAGTCAAAAATCACAGTTTTCTGCTACTCAAAAAAAAACATGTCCTTATGCTCTATCTACTAGTCCTTCGGACCAACCAGTATTTTCAAATCAATCTTAAATCTAGCGATGTGGAAGTGAAGAAACTCTCTAAGGTACTTTGTTTTGAAATCCGTAAGGCCTGGTTCAAACGTCGAACTTTTCAAGCGCCGAACTTTTCAAGCGCCGAACTTAATGCAACGAATTAAGTTCATGAAAAGTACGACGTCAGAATCAAATTGATTCTGTACTTATCATTTAGGTCGACCTATCCAGTCGTACTTCATGCAAAAAGTACGGCTTCAATTCAAACGTCGAACTTTTCAAGCGCCGAACTTAATGCAACGAATTAAGTTCATGAAAAGTACGACGTCAGAATCAAATTGATTCTGTACTTATCATTTAGGTCGACCTATCCAGTCGTACTTCATGCAAAAAGTACGGCTTCAATTCAAACGTCGAACTTTTCAAGAGCCGAACTTAATGCAACGAATTAAGTTCATGAAAAGTACGACGTCAAGATCAAATTGATTCTGTACTTATCATTTAGGTCGACCTATCCAGTCGTACTTCATGCAAAAAGTACGGCTTCAATTCAAACGTCGAACTTTTCAAGCGCCGAACTTAATGCAACGAATTAAGTTCATGAAAAGTACGACGTCAAGATCAAATTGATTCTGTACTTATCATTTAGGTCGACCTATCCAGTCGTACTTCATGCAAAAAGTACGGCTTCAATTCAAACGTCGAACTTTTCATGCGCCGAACTTAATGCATAAATCATGCTAATGTAGCAAATTGGAACAATCTTGACGCATGCTATTGTTTCCAGTCCTCCTCTCGACAATGCTCGAAAAGATGCGTGCAAAATTCTGGGAAGTTTATTGTTGGATTTGAAAATGGCGTCATCACCTGATACGTATGACAGAATTGTTGTTGAATCTTCGCTTTGTACAAATCACAAAATAACTAAGTATTCCTGCATCAGTTGTCCAACAATGATTTGCAATAAATGATCCTTTTTCGACAACGGCGAGGAGACTGACGGTTAGGTCGATCGAAAATCAGTCGGCCTTTGCAGATTTTCTTTGACGAATGGCCAACAGCAACATCATATAGGAAAAGCCAAGTTCACCAACGCCTCCACAAGCATCAAGAAAAAGCTACTTGCTCGTTCCCCTATCTAACCTTTTACTTTTAATTCTCATTGGCAGTAACTTGATGCATCTCCTTTTCCCTAGTATATCAACGTAGCAGACATACAGTCACTTGGGCCTAACAATGTTTACATCAACCAAATTTGAGTAGGTCTCACTCCTCTCCTTTTGGTTAAATCAGGAGAATTCATAATTCAACAATAACGAGTTTCAACCTATTTGGGACAATATGAAGCCGGCCAAGCATTTACCAAAAGTTTACTTGCCGCCTTCAAGCCTGATTCGAAACTCATCGGGGTAAAAATTGTTTTCCAGCTCTCCAACTATTCTTGCTCAAGAAAAATGCTCTGGAAAGTTTTATCACAGAATATTTTGTTTTAAAAAGAAAGCATTCATCTCGGTGATGAAGATGGTGAAATTGAGCGTGACATTGATCATGAAGCTGCAGAACATTAAGTTCGGCACATGAAAAGTTCGACGTCTGAATCAAATGGGGATTAACTGTATTTGGGTCGACCCAAATTCGCATTAAGTTCGGCGCATGAAAAGCTCGACGTCTGAACCAGCCCTAAGGATGAACATCCTCTACGTCGTCCTTGAATAATTTTGTAATCAGAGGTGTGAATAAGACCGCCCTTAAAAAGACAAGAAATTTCATTGACCAAGATTAAGAAGAGAAAAAAGATTTGCTGTGCGAGAATTAGTCCATTGTGTTTCTATCATCTCATTGTCTATACGCGCGTTCCGCAGCAAGTATTGCTACAAACACGTCATTTTCCCTTTCCTTTTACTATTTTCTCATACTTCTAGAAGCCGTACAAAAAACTAGATATTTCCTTGGAATGGACAAGGTCTCTACTTCATGCATGAGAAATCTTGTTGGGATTTTCGGGCAAAAAAAAGTTGCGATTGTATCTCTTTAAGAAGATGTAAGTTAAAGACCCTGTGCTCCCCATGATCCTTTATATGCGCACAAACCAGCAAAACGTCACAGTTACTGTAAACAACGCACTTTGACCACAGAATATGGGGAAATAAATAGCTCTAAGGAGAAAAGCTTCCCTAATCCTTCAATTACTTTTGGGAAGGTCTTTTGTTTGAGCTCAAAGCGATGACTTCACAACTTTCATTTGAAGGTTGAAAAACAATAAAGCCTTGCGATTGCTAGGCCATGATCTTTTTCATAAAGCATGAAATTCATTGTCAGACCAGAAAGGAGCATGAGAAGCACAGGGTCTTTAAACTTCAGAACAAGGATTTTATGACCAAATGAGAGTATGATATTAAACGGGATTGGAGCTCTTGTGTCACTCGAAGGAAAGGACACACAATCCAACGGTATTGAAAAGAGCACAAGCATCTTTTCTACAAAAGGACTTTTGAGAAACCCTAACCCAATCATATCCAAGACGCAACACACAGTCGCACACAAATTACCCTCCAAAAATATGTGTGTTTTTTCGTAGAAATATTGTTTGGCTGCCCCCCCCCTAAATGCCTGCGCATAGTGCTTCGCAGTTAGGCTGTTTTAGTGCCGTTTAACTGTCACTTTGATCCAATTCCTAATCTAATCTTCTAAAAAGAATTAAGAGCAATTTCTACGTTGCCGAACAACGCTTATTGAAATACAAATGAAAAGAAGTGGCAACAAAAACACTTCTCTGTTTCCTAAAAACATGGAACTTTAGCAAACATTGCCAATGAATTTGGCTGCAAGGAATCCTGCCATACCAAACTTTGTTTTTAGCTTTGAAAAGTTCAGTTCTCAGGTGCCTTTAAAAACATTGCTGAGGAGGATATTCTTAAATTTTCGGCTATCCTTCTCTTACTCAATCGCAAAAAAAATCTGTTAGAAAATTTTCGACACGTTCCTCATGGAGACGAAAGGCCATTACACAAAAAACTTCTCAAGAAAGGCAGTTCAATGAAAGCTTGTTTGTTGATTGTTGTTGGTGGTTCTCTTCAGAAAAAATAAATAAGAAAAAAATCAAAAGAAACTTTCAGGATCAAGATGAAAAGATTTTGTTGAAATTAAGAAACTGTCGGAACGTATTCTACAAGAAACTGGCAGAAAGGAGTGGCCAAAATTTAAGAAAATTTATTGATGTTTCAGAAGCAGGCAGTTAAAACAGCGTTCTTGACCAGCCCTTGAGTATTATGTATTGACGGATGACAGTGAAGAAAATACAAAGAGAAAATTCTAAAAGAAGCAAATCTTAGACGGAAAAGCGAAATGGATATTCCACAGCCTGCATCATGTTGATTTACTGTTGGTTCGCCCTTTTATTGTTCTTGTTACTGTTCAGGGGCGGATCCAGGCTTGGAGTTTGGGGAGGGCCAGTAAGGAGGAAATGTGGGGGTCTGGGGGCGTAGCCCCCAGGAAAATTTTTCGGGGCCACGCCCTTCAAACTCTCGGAAAACGTGGGAAACGCCCCTGTTACTTCATTTTAGATCATGAAGCTTATCACTTAATCTTCATTCTTCCTGACATACAAAATGGAATTTTTGTGCAAAACGTAATGGGTGATCAGTTAGGAAAGTAAGAGACCATCAAAAAATGTTTATCATAAGCACCGGTTCGGAAATGCGTATCGCGGAAATAAGCTCCACCACCATGGAAATGAAAATTTTTGCATAGAAAAATGAAGTTGTTCTCAAATCCACGATTCAAAGACATTTCAAAGTTACGTGAAAATCACGTGAAATTTCCCATGGTAAGTTCCCTCATCGGAGTAGGCAATCAAAATTCTCTTCGCTTAGTCACCTTCCAGAAGCTTCACTTGTATTCGAAAGTGTGTTCTCCTTCCAGTGATATCAAAGTGACTTATCAACATTTTATAACTATCACAACAGAAGACACGAATCTTTATCAAAAGTCTTTATCAGAACGAAATTCATCATAGAATAAACTTCAACAACAAAGTTGACTGGAAGATCCTGAATCACCGATATTTTGACACAGTGAATGAAATAAATGATTTTCAGTTTCCACCTCACGCAATGAAATTTCGTTTAGAATTCACATCCGTATATTTTCAAACCTCTGGATCAACAATAAATAGCCAGTTAGACAGGCTTGTCGTTAGCCGAATTACCATGCAGCGGTGCTATGGTTATTTGTGGGTTGCTTTAGGAAGTAAAGTTTTAAAACTTACTCTTTTATCTATAAAAGACAATGGTTTTGCGAGAATTCATGCACTTTGGGGGGGCCATGCCCCCCCGGCCCCCCACTAAATCCGCGCCTGTTACTGTTACTTATAAATTTATAAATATTTTCTTTGTTTCCTTTCATCTAATTTTACTAGTTTATAATGAGTTATAGGGTAGTTTGTTTGTTTGTTATTCTTTTTCTTTATTTAAGTTATGTAGATTTTGTAATATTGCTATGCCTTGTAATTAGGTAGTGCATTTGATTTGAAGGAAGAAAAATAATCGCCACGATGTTGTTTTTGAAATAACATAACTTTTGTTATAAGATATTGTACAGATCTCCAGAAAGGCATTTGCAGCTAGGATGATAAATATCGCAGCTAAAATATCGGAAATGATTCAAGAAAATGATGGTCATAGAAAACTGAGACTTTCATGCAAAATTAAGAAGGACAAGACCATATTTGGTACGATATTTGATAAGTACAAAACAAGATTATATTCTTATGGATGGTGCACTGTATATCTTTCAACCATTTTTTGTCAAATTACGCACGACCAGAGGATATTGGTGTCATAAAAGCAAAGAATATATAGAATTCGGCGTCACGCTAAACGAAAATGAGGCCGTCAAACTGTTTTCTATTTGATGAAAAAATGCGACGATGTTTGGCATGGATTCCCGGAATTTTTAAGAAATTTACAGCTCTTATGAGCGTCAATATCATATGTGGGAAGAAGTTGATAATTCGCCGCTGCATTTCGCAAGTATGTTTTTTGGAATAAAAGTCGTGACAATCCCATATTTTTCCTTTAAGAAACTTTCATTTATATCGACTGATTTAAGATGCTTCTGAGAAAACAATTCCAGCAGGTTAAACTCCACCTTTTCAATTTTAAACGCCATTGCTGCATAAATCCACTAATATTCGCATCAACAGCATCAAAAATGCTATCAACATTGCCCAGGGGGGCACTTGTGAAAATTTTTTGATAGGGATGCTCATGTCATTTTTTTGGGTTTGAAATTTATGAAAATGTCATCTTTTTGGGTTTCGCTAAACTGTCGTCATTTTTTGGGTTTGAATAACTTGCCGTCATTTTTTGGTTCATTGAAAATTTGCTTTATTTTTTTGGGTTACTGAACTTTGTATTTAGAAAATTATAATCCCAATCAATTAATTGAAGTGCTATAGGTTGTTAAATACTTTTTTCTTCCCAATTATACTGAATCAGAAGTTTTACCTACTATATATGTCAATTCATTGATGTAGTTTTTTGGAAAGAATAGTTGAATATTAACATATGAAGATCTAGACAGATCATAAGAGTTGCTGTGATGGTCTCCAAATTCAATGTCAGTTTGACTATCTTGTGCAGAATTGTATGGTACAATTTTCTCAATTTAACTTGCTGTAATGAAAGGATAGTTATGGGGCCTCGAGATATAATTCCGTCATTTTTTTGGGTTTGAAAATTTTGGGCCTGCCATTTTTTTGGGTAGACAAAAATCTGTCCAAATGAGCATCCCTACCTTAAGTTTTATAGATTGCCCCCCCCCCCCTGGGCAACATTGTATTCATGCCACGGAGAAGCAAAATCACACGGTCAATGTTTGTGGGTATCGATGCAAACATACGCGTTGCCAGTAAGATTATCACCATCAAATTCGAATTGATCTTTGGAAAGTTTCTCACATCAGTTCTGCTTGAAACATAAACAGAGGAAATGTGAAGCGATCCGAAGAGAAAAATCACAATTAAGGCGATATTTCGCCTGCACTGTTGCACTGCGCAGGAAATGCATCTTTCGTTATTCAAACAGTTGAACGAGATGATTGTAGCTCCGACAAATGAATAGGCTAGGCCTTACACATCCCCTTCCAAACTTCAGCTACAAAGAATATGATTAGATCTGCAGTTATTCATATAACTCATTAGACAAAGTCTTCTATTCAATTGGCTAAGTGAGTTCTCTTTTATGAAGCTGACAGGTTCGTTTGTGAATTCTGTTTACATTTTTATTCCTCTATTAATCAAAATTTGCTCATCAAGTCTTAAATATTTTCCTTCCCTCCCCCAATAATCCAAGCAATTCCTTCTCAACTAGGAAGTGAATTGAAAAAAATATGTGGAAGGTTGACAAAATTTCTTCAGCAACATGTTTCTTTTTTCATACTCAATAATCATTTAAACATTATATAACTAACTACACTATTTACAAAATCACTCTACCAGTTACACTGCTTACAAAAGTACTCCACTACATTACCAAAACGATACCTCAAGGAGCACAAGGATGTGTCTACACTGCGGCCATTTAAGATAAAGATAAAAACTGCAAGTAAATATGATGGGTAAGAATAAAGAAAAGAAACAAAAAAAACTACACCTAAATCCCCGAAGTTGCAGCAGTTAAGTTTCAGTAGCATCGTTTTATTTAAAGTGTTGTGTTGTGCATATGTATCTTAAAGTTGCTTTAAGGATTTCTGAATTAGAATCAACGGACAACCATTCATTCCATACAATATTATTCTAAGCAACAGAGCATTTGAAAGATCCAGGAAACCGTACGGTTGCAACGTTGAATTTACATTGTCGAGAAGATGTCTCCTGTATGCATCAAAAGAATGGCAGCGCAGCAAAATTTTTCCTTATTTGAGTATATTTATATTTGAGAGTTGAGTTTCTTATAAAGACTTTGTGATGAAGAGATATGTATAAGATTGAAAGTTTTTGTCGTTGATGAGTATTATTTGCCCTTGAGATTTACGATTTAACGAAATAGTCCCTTTCTGGCTTAACATCCAATAGCCAAGACCTCTGAGCACACAACGAAACCTAATCAAATCAGACTTGAGCAAATGACTACGTATTCCAAGACAAACACCTTCAACCATAAACTTATCATAAACCTGCATTATAAAAGCTGGACCAGATATCTCAGGATCTGACCCTACGATCGCATGCTATGGTTTTTCTATTGCCACCTCTTATCAAGGTAAGGCCAGGAGAAAGACAGCAAACATTTTCTCCTAAGATTTTCATGAAAGACGCAGACGTATTCATTAAATTCATAGCCACATGGTAATAAAAAGACGGTCCATTGTAATTACGACCAAACAAGCTAGATAACAGAGACTCGCAACATGTTTTATGTTTATCATGTTTCCTCTTATTGAACAACTCCGAAAGCGCTTTAGTGGCATCTGAAAAGTGGCATGACTTCAGAAAACATCGATGGATTCTTAAATATCACGAGAGAATCAAACAATAGAAAATTCGAGAAACTCATGAGAAAAAACTCTTTGAAGAATTTGAGAAAATTGCAGTCCTTCATTTGTTGCTATTTGTACTGCCTACCTTTTGTCGTATTCTCAATGTCTTCTCAAAAGTATGGTCTGAATTTTATAATGGCCGTCAACAACAACGCAATTCTGATCGATCGGTCGGTAAATGCAAACAACTGTTGTAAGAATGGCGCATGTTTATAGATTTTGCAAATGACTCTATTGGTCTTGCTTTTCACTGTGTTTGCGATTCAAGTTTAGTCCAGGTGTGCTAAGCTAATTGACCTAATAACCAGACGAATTATCTGTCCACTTCAATACCTTGCAATAATAAACGCAACAAGGCTGTAATAACATTGCCTTCTCTCCAGACAATACTCCATTTAGAGATAAATGCAGGCATGCCGGGTCGATGGTTAAGACATTTTACTTTGTCGGACGCCTGTGTTTACAGACGACGCCGGAAAAATCATACTATATTTTCAAAGCAATTGGAAAATAAATATTTGATGAATTTTATATTAAGTCTGGATTGTACTGATTGTAGAGGATTTTGACTACATCGTTGAAGTAACATGGACATTGATATTTACGAATACCGAGCGAAGTAGAAAACGAGATTTTTACTGAGCCCTGGAAGCACTGCAAGTTTTCAATACGCAGACATAATGTATCCACAGCGAAAAGCACGTTATGAATATTTTGATAGATTTTCCAAGCAATTAGGAAATGAATCTTTCATGGACGTAAAAATGTGAGAAGAACTCTTACATTTTCGAAAGTCCTACAAAAAGACACTAATAAATTTTGGCTGCATTCTTAAAGAAATCAGTACATTGGGTTCCATGTATCTACAGTCAAAGAATTCCATAACATTTTGAATACTGAGTGTCCCAAAAAAGTATACAGATTTCGTCGACGCTAGCGGTAAGAATATAGCATGAATCAGTCCGAAATGATTTACAAAACATACCGCACGTCTAACTATTGTCCTTTAGTTTGGTATTTTTCGTCTTGAAAATCGCTTCAGGAAATTGAAAGGATACAGGAACGCGCGCTAAGATTTTTGTACAATGATCATAAAAGTTCCTATGATGATCTTCTTATTACGTCAAAAAAGTGCACAATACAAGTTGCTCGTCAGAGAACCCTTTGCATCGAAATATTCAAGACAATGAAAAACTTGAACCCACCTTTTATGCAAAGCATTTTCAGTTCCAGAACTTCACAGCATCCTTCACGGAATCCGAACAATTTAAATCATTTTCGACCAAATCAAGTGACGTTCGGTTCCAAGAGACTTAAAGCAATTGGACCTCAGATCTGGAACTTTTTGCTAACTGAACTAAAATTCCCTGATAATCTGAACAGCTTCAAACGTATGATAGAACAATGGGACGGTCCTTCCTGCAGATGCAACCTTTTGCAAATTTAATCGCACCCTGTTAATTCTGTCCATTTACATCCCAGTTATTTTTTAAAATTTAGCATTGTAAGTATTCATTTCCTTAGTTATTTCCTTTCATTTGTAATAGAGTAGATTATTTTCGATTTATATATTATACATTATTTTTATGTATATATGCAAATATATGAGTTCAATATAATAAGCTACAGCACAAGTAGAATAATATTTGAAAACGAAACGAGGATAACACTAAGACAGATAACTCATTTGGCAGCAACTAGTTTCGTCTTATCGGTGAAGACTTCTCAAGCTAACTGTATATATATGTATGTATGGCTAGGAGCAAAATCGAAATGAAATAAGTTCACAAACAAACAAACAAACAAACAAACAAACAAACAAACAAACAAACCCCGATAGCGAACTTGAACGCAGATACATCGTTTGTTGATATCAGTTTGTTGAGAGTGAAGATATTAATCTTCAAAGGACAAATTTGCCTCCACCTCAAAACCAGAAATTTTGGAAATTTATGAATCACTTCTTGCATAAGAGCACAAGAGATGAAAATGTCGTGTTACAGTAGAGCCGGTATTTAAAATAGAAATGAACTGAAACTGTGTTTAAACGGAGGAAATGCACATTTTGTTGTCATCACGAAAAAGCATTTGGCATTTTAATACTACTTTCCAAAGCTTCTCAAAATCAATTTCACGTTTTGGGCGGGTATCAAAGAAGATGTCTTTAGTCCGCAAGTACGTATAAGAAAATCATGCCGTGGCAGTAGAATAACAAAGCAGATCAGAGCAAATATAGATATCATTGATACGTTCTGTAAACTCGTGGATTCATTGAGGTACATCTGTATTTTTTGAGTTACTAAAACTTTGATCCAGTATTGAAAGCTCCTCAGAATCCTTATTCTTATTATCTGAGCAGAGAGAGTTTTGCAATGGTTTCTCAAATGTTCCTTCAGATTTCCATTCATAGGGAGTCCCTCAGAATTCCTGGTATTAGTGGGGGATCTCTAGGATCGGAATCACGCAAGAAACTGCGGGAAAAAGAAACAGGCAAAAGATGAAATGATTTTGTTCTAGAAACAAAATTCTATGATAAACCGCCTGTAAGAGACTCTGTTTCATAAGACTCAGAAGGTTAGTATTGTTCAAACACTAGAAATGCCTCGAAAACTTTGTTTAGAACAGTTCACAGCAGGGCACAAGAGGTGAGCCATTAAGAATCTTTCTTTATTCAAATAATAACAAGAATTTTTAAAAGCTATCGATACCATATCACAGTTTTAGTACCTCAAAAGATGAATATGTACTTCCATGAGTTTACAAATTATAACACTGAGATCTATGTTTGCTTTGATGCTGCCTTGTTGTTTGACTGCCAAGGGGTGATTTCCTTATACGTGCTGGAAGACTACAGATGTCTTCTATCTATGATACCAGCAAAAAATGTGAAATTGATTTTGAGGGGCTTTGAAAATAGTGTTTAAAAAATCAATGTTTTTCGTGATGAAAAAAAAATGTACCGGGTGCCCCAAAAAACGCAACTGATTAAAAAAATTCTAACACAAGCTGTTTCAAACTAAAAATCTAATAATCATTTTTCTCGATATTTACAATAATTAGATTAGATTTTGAGATATTTTTCAGAATTTTAGTTGACCTGGTTACAGAGTTATAAATCGACAAACTCGAAATTTGCTGTCATGGCAAAACTAGACCTCCCGCAACAAGTGCAAAGCATAATGCAAAATTACAAGCGTGGCATTATCTGAAACTTTACAGGATTACAGACAAGCCAATGATTTGATCAAGAAACTGTGACAAAAGAGATCCTTTAATGATTCATGAGTTATCTAGTTTCGAGGGAGCTCTCAGTGTTCATTTCCAGTTGAAAGCATAACTGTAGAATGGCCTAGTCATATTGGAGGGTGGCAAGTCCATCATGACCGAAATCTTCATACGAGTTTCTGTTCGGTGTTCGATCAACTTTTGTGTTTGGGCGCTTGTCAGCAATCTTCGGTAATTGCTAAGTCTGTCATTTTTTTATAATTTGACATTTAATCAACTATTGCTGATGCAGCAGCTCAGGTTTTGACCTGGAAGCAATTTTGAAATTTGCGGATTTTTAACTTTACAACCAACTCACCAACAATACCAGAAAATATATCAAAATGTATTCTAATAATTGCAGATTTCAATAAAAAATAATTGTTTGCTAACAAGTGTGGAACAGCTTCCATTAGAGTTATTCAAATCTTTTGCATTTTTTCTGGGACACCCGGTACATTTCGTCCGCTTGCTTCTATTTGTAGGAAGATTAAACACAGTTTCGCTTTATTTTCTATTTCATGTTCCTGCTACACTCAAAGACGACACTGTCTTCTCTTGTGCTCTTATGCGAGAAGTATGGGCTGTGAAAATATATGCGCCATTTTGGTTGATATTGTAGGTTCTACTCCTTCAGACTTGCAATTATTGCAGGAGTTGGGAGAAGGATAGGGGCACTACTTATCGAAAAAGGCGCAAAGCAATGGGAGCGATTTGGTGGTGAAACTGGGAGTGGATTGCAGTAGAGAAGAGGATATTTGTCTTCAAAACAGTTCAGGTAGTTTATATTATAGACTTTAACTTATCAGTTTGTGCTTTCGTTTTGTTAAGTTTCGAAGGATCTTTTCGGCAAAAATGGCTCCAATAATTTTCAAAATGCCACAAATCAGCTAATTTAAGCGATCGCATAGCGATACCGAAAACACTTAATGTCCGAGGTATGGAGTATCTTTTCCCGTTGAAATTTTGATGAAAATCGAGATAGCCGAGCGTGCAATGCTTTTTTCGGGATGGTAGTCAAAACGGTCAAAAAACGTCTAAGCTTGACCGCAAAACGCGGAAGTAAACACAACGACGGCACCTGATTGGTCAAGTTTCGGAGAAAATGTGATCTGATCAGAGCGTGGCGGAGAACCCCACGGGGTCTTTGGACAAAAGAAAAGATTTGTCCGTTATGCTGATGGTTGCAAGAGTGCGTTGACGCTCAAGGGAGTACTTTCACTAATAACAGTATGTGTAAAATAAATTGTCGATAAGTCGATATTGAGATGAATGAAAGTGATTATTATTATTATTATTATTATTATTATTATTATTATTATTATTATTTTTATTATTATTATTAATGTTATTATTATTATTATTATTATTATTATTATTATTATTATTATTATTATTATTATTATTATTATTATTATTATTATTATTATTATCATTATCATTTTATTTAATGTTGGCAACTTACATAGCAAAATTTAAAAATGCTAATTCAAGCCAACAAATTAATTTACAATAATACAACAAAATAAGTAAAACAAGTCAATAAAATTACAAAGTTAATAAAATCTATATATACAATCTAAAAGAGGTGTAAAACTATAAAAAACCGAGCTGAGGTATGTATTGTTTGCAGAGTCTACAGTCACAGTCTACATATTTCCAAAATTTTATTCTATTCTTGAATTGTTGCACAGAATTTGCATCTTTTATTTCCTGTGGAAGAGTGTGCCAAATGCGCTGTCCTCTATAACGGACTGTTTCAGTACCATATTTAACAGTATGTACGATAGGAACTGTGAATGTATTTGAATTCCTCAAATTATAAGCAGCATTTCTTTGAGGAAAAATTTCATTCATGAATGTTGGAGATTGATTATTTATTATTTTGAGCATTTCAGTCAAAAGCAATTGCAGATTTTTCTCATGTATCGTTACGGATCTATCTTTTCCAACAATGCTGCAAAACTGGAATAAAAGTCTTTATATGCTATTCTGAGGGCTCTCTCGTGCAGCCTATTGATTTTGTTGTTCATTTTTCTGTTATAAAACATCCAAACCAATGGACAATATTGGAACTGACTAGTAACAAATGCTCTCATCTAAAGTCTCAATTTATCAATACCTAGATATGCAGACATTCGTGACAAAGCAAATAGTTTATTGCCAGCCTTTTGAAAAATATTGCTGATGTGCTTTTCAAAGCTAAGACTTGTGTCAATTAAAATGCCTAACAGCTTCTCCTCCTTTGAATTATTGACGGCACAGCTACCAATATTTATGCTCACCTCTTGATTTGTTCTTTCACCAAATATCATAAAATGGCACTTGTCTTCGTTCAGTTTCATATAATTGTTTCTAAACCAATCGATTATAATTTTAGAATCATTTTCTAGCCTAGAGATTACATTTTCGAGACTAATATCGCATGTATAGATGGTTGTATCATCCGCATAGTTACATATATCTGTTTCTTGAATCGATAACAGAAGGTCATTGATATAGATATTGAAAAATAGAGGTCCAAGTACGGATCCTTGAGGAACGCCAAAATTTAGATGTTTATAGCTGCTGAAAGAACCATTGATTTTTACTCGTTGTTGCCGATTTTCCAAATAGCTGTAAACAAGCAATAAAGCTTCACGGCTGAATCCGTATGCGTGCAACTTTGCAATCAGTAAGTCATGTCGAATACAGTCAAAGGCCTTCGAAAGGTCCATGAAGATAGCCCCTATTTTCCCACCGTTGTCCAGCCAAGCTTTCCATCTTTGAATTGCGCGCATCAATGCATGTTGGGCATTGTAGCCCTTGCGAAAACCACAAAGCAGCCATGATAAATACGGAGCCATGTGTGAAGAAATCTGAGTATCCATGAGCCTTTCAAATACCTTTGATACTGTAGGGAGAACACTAATTGGTCTGTAATTACCCTTGAAAGTTTTGACTTCGGAGCTCCTTTGACGATAGGTCTCACATAGGCCCCGTCCACACGTATCCGGATATTTTTGAAAACGCATCTTTTTTTATCCGTTTTGGATTAGCGTCCACACGGAGACGGCGTTTTCGGTCACCTACAACGAAGCTTTTCGAAAACGCTCTCCAGAGTGGATCTTTTTGAAAACGCCGTTTTCATGTTGTCGTGTGGACGGGTGAAAACGGAGCTTTTTCGAAAACGCTGACGTCAAAGCATCGATTTGCGACGTACCAGAGCATGCGCACGGATCTTTGGGGATCACACGAGGGCATTTTGCTTGTCTGTTTTCTTTTATCGAAGCTTGAAGAGCGGAGTTTGAAAGTGGCTGCGTCTTTGTGTGGACGGGGATATTTTCGAAAGCGCTCCTCGTGTGGACGCGGATAATTTTTTAAACGGATAAAAAAGATGCGTTTTCAAAAAGATCCGGATACGTGTGGACGGGGCCATAAACTGTACTTTGTAGACACACATGTTGTGCCATCTTCAAATTTTGTTGATTCTATTCGCTGTGCTTCAAGAATTTGCTTAGGCCAAAACGTCAAAGCCCTGGTTTGGAGGTGGAGCAAATTTGTCCTTTGAAGATTAATATCTTCACTCTCAACGCACCGATATCATCAAACGAGGTATCTATGTTCAAGTTAGCTATCGAGGCATGTTTTGGAAATCATCTCGGATTGATTCACCTCATATTCTATTCCCTAGTGTCGACCAAATCAGTATACTTTTTTGGGACACCCGGCAGATTACGAATATTAGAAAACGAATATTTGATAGACTTCAAACATATAACGGAAAGAAACATTTACAAATATCTAGCGAAAAGACACTGGGAAAGTTTGGCTACATCCTTAAAGTAATCAGTACAAAGATATCCATGTATCTACAGTCAAAGCATGCCATAACATTTGAATAGAAAACAACCAATTAGAAAACGAATATTTCATGGACTTAGAAACATATCATGGAAAGAAACATTTACAAATATCTAGCGAAAAGACACTGGGAAAGTTTGGCTACATCCTTAAAGTAATCAGTACAAAGATATCCATGTATCTACAGTCAAAGCATGCCATAACATTTGAATAGAAAACAACCAATTAGAAAACGAATATTTGATAAACTTCAAACATATAACGGAAAGAAACATTTACAAATATCTAGCGAAAAGACACTGGGAAAGTTTGGCTACATCCTTAAAGTAATCAGTACAAAGATATCCATGCATCTACAGTCAAAGCATGCCATAACATTTGAATAGAAAACAACCAATTAGAAAACGAATATTTGATAAACTTCAAACATATAACGGAAAGAAACATTCACAAATATCTAGCGAAAAGACACTGGGAAAGTTTGGCTACATCCTTAAAGTAATCAGTACAAAGATATCCATGCATCTACAGTCAAAGCATGCCATAACATTTGAATAGAAAACAACCAATTAGAAAACGAATATTTGATAAACTTCAAACATATAACGGAAAGAAACATTTACAAATATCTAGCGAAAAGACACTGGGAAAGTTTGGCTACATCCTTAAAGTAATCAGTACAAAGATATCCATGTATCTACAGTCAAAGCATGCCATAACATTTGAATAGAAAACAACCAATTAGAAAACGAATATTTGATAAACTTCAAACATATAACGGAAAGAAACATTCACAAATATCTAGCGAAAAGACACTGGGAAAGTTTGGCTACATCCTTAAAGTAATCAGTACAAAGATATCCATGTATCTACAGTCAAAGCATGCCATAACATTTGAATAGAAAACAACCAATTAGAAAACGAATATTTGATAAACTTCAAACATATAACGGAAAGAAACACTTACAAATATCTAGCGAAAAGACATTGGGAAAGTTTGGCTACATCCTTAAAGTAATCAGTACACAGATATCCATGCATCTACAGTCAAAGCATGCCATAACATTTGAATAGAAAACAACCAATTAGAAAACGAATATTTGATAAACTTCAAACATATAACGGAAAGAAACATTTACAAATATCTAGCGAAAAGACACTGGGAAAGTTTGGCTACATCCTTAAAGTAATCAGTACACAGATATCCATGCATCTACAGTCAAAGCATGCCATAACATTTGAATAGAAAACAACCAATTAGAAAACGAATATTTGATAAACTTCAAACATATCATGGAAAGAAACATTTATAAATATCTAGCGAAAAAAGACATTGGGAAAGTTTGGCTACATCCTTAAAGTAATCAGTACAAAGATATCCATGTATCTACAGTCAAAGCATGCCATAACATTTGAATAGAAAACAACCAATTAGAAAACGAATATTTGATAAACTTCAAACATATAACGGAAAGAAACATTTACAAATATCTAGCGAAAAGACACTGGGAAAGTTTGGCTACATCCTTAAAGTAATCAGTACACAGATATCCATGCATCTACAGTCAAAGCATGCCATAACATTTGAATAGAAAACAACCAATTAGAAAACGAATATTTGATAAACTTCAAACATATAACGGAAAGAAACATTTACAAATATCTAGCGAAAAGACACTGGGAAAGTTTGGCTACATCCTTAAAGTAATCAGTACACAGATATCCATGCATCTACAGTCAAAGCATGCCATAACATTTGAATAGAAAACAACCAATTAGAAAACGAATATTTGATAAACTTCAAACATATAACGGAAAGAAACATTTACAAATATCTAGCGAAAAGACACTGGGAAAGTTTGGCTACATCCTTAAAGTAATCAGTACAAAGATATCCATGTATCTACAGTCAAAGCATGCCATAACATTTGAATAGAAAACAACCAATTAGAAAACGAATATTTGATAAACTTCAAACATATAACGGAAAGAAACATTTACAAATATCTAGCGAAAAGACACTGGGAAAGTTTGGCTACATCCTTAAAGTAATCAGTACAAAGATATCCATGTATCTACAGTCAAAGCATGCCATAACATTTGAATAGAAAACAACCAATTAGAAAACGAATATTTGATAAACTTCAAACATATAACGGAAAGAAACATTCACAAATATCTAGCGAAAAGACACTGGGAAAGTTTGGCTACATCCTTAAAGTAATCAGTACAAAGATATCCATGTATCTACAGTCAAAGCATGCCATAACATTTGAATAGAAAACAACCAATTAGAAAACGAATATTTGATAAACTTCAAACATATAACGGAAAGAAACATTCACAAATATCTAGCGAAAAGACACTGGGAAAGTTTGGCTACATCCTTAAAGTAATCAGTACAAAGATATCCATGTATCTACAGTCAAAGCATGCCATAACATTTGAATAGAAAACAACCAATTAGAAAACGAATATTTCATGGACTTAAAAACATATCATGGAAAGAAACATTTACAAATATCTAGCTAAGGGACACTGGGAAAGTTTGGCTACATCCTTAAAGTAATCAGTACAAAGATATCCATGTATCTACAGTCAAAGCATGCCATAACATTTGAATAGAAAACAACCAATTAGAAAACGAATATTTGATAGACTTCAAACATATAACGGAAAGAAACATTTATAAATATCTAGCGAAAAGACACTGGGAAAGTTTGGCTACATCCTTAAAGAAACAGTACACAGATATCCATGCATCTACAGTCAAAGCATGCCATAACATTTGAATAGAAAACAACCAATTAGAAAACGAATATTTGATAGACTTCAAACATATAACGGAAGGAAACATTTACAAATATCTAGCGAAAAGACACTGGGAAAGTTTGTCTACATCCTTAAAGTAATCAGTACACAGATATCCATGCATCTACAGTCAAAGCATGCCATAACATTTGAATAGAAAACAACCAATTAGAAAACGAATATTTGATAAACTTCAAAGATATAACGGAAAGAAACATTTACAAATATCTAGCGAAAAGACATTGGGAAAGTTTGGCTACATCCTTAAAGTAATCAGTACAAAGATATCCATGTATCTACAGTCAAAGCATGCCATAACATTTGAATAGAAAACAACCAATTAGAAAACGAATATTTGATAAACTTCAAACATATAACGGAAAGAAACATTTACAAATATCTAGCGAAAAGACATTGGGAAAGTTTGGCTACATCCTTAAAGTAATCAGTACAAAGATATCCATGTATCTACAGTCAAAGCATGCCATAACATTTGAATAGAAAACAACCAATTAGAAAACGAATATTTCATGGACTTAAAAACATATCATGGAAAGAAACATTTATAAATATCTAGCGAAAGACAATGAGACATTTTGGCTACATCCTTAAAGAAACAGTATATTGGTATCTATGTATCAACAGTAAAAGTGTGTCATGAAGTTTTGGCTACATTTTGGGAGCAAGCGAAAAAAAACGTTTAATGGACTCAAAAATGTGATATCAAAAATAACATTTATGAATGAGGGGCAATTGACTCAAAAAAGATAGGAATCAGATATTTTAGCCAATTTTTGCTCGTGGCCCATGGCCGGAGACCTTAAAGCCTCATTTTCACGGACCAATCAATTGCGAATAAGCGAAGAGGATAGATGAAACCTGCGAAGATTTTCTAAATTTTACCTACTTTCATAAAACACAACCAAGACAAGAAATTTCACGGATTTTTGAAGAAACTTTTAGATGCCGCTTTAAATATCACAGGGTTTCTAGGAGTTATAGCCTTTTCAAAAGCCGCGAAGCACTAAACTTCACACATAGGAATTCTGTATGCGAGACTATAGCAGTAAAATAATGATTGTTGTAAGTGATTGTCGTAGTACAAAACGCCAAATATCTGTGTTTCCAATTGTTATTGCCAATGTCTTTCCACTACACACTTTCTTTTCTTCAAGATTCAATGCCCCTACGACTTCTGTGTTTACGCATTTCAAGTCATATGGTAATACCCTTAGAAATGTTATGTATTATACTACTTTATGAATTGATAGCAAAATTTTTATGGTGCAAAACAAGTTAGAGTGTTGGTTTCTGCTAAAAACTTCGGGGAAACTTTCAGCAGTTTTTTGCCCTGGTTGCATTTCATGATGGTAGATGCGATCTGAAAAAATCCTCACGGAATTCTTTTGTCTTCTTAGCTTATTCGCCGTCTGATTGGTTCATGAAAATGAGGTTTCTGGCCATAGGCCACCGGCCATGGGCAAAAATCAGCTAAAATATTTTATTCTTATCTTGTCCAGAAAGTGCATGAGGTTTTGGGATATCTTAAATCTTTCCGATTATACGAAGATTTCAGAAATTTTTTCCAGAGACTTCAAAGACATTATAAGAATTTTGACAGTTCCTACACCCGGAAAAATTTGACAATTTCATAGTTTCTCGAGATTTTCAGAGATTTCGAGCCTTAGTAAGGTTTCGCACGAAAATTGAGGATTTAAGCAATATGTGTCATCGAAAGATCTTTGAGAATCTATACCATACCAGGTAAGTCAGAGAGATGGTTCTTTAACGTGCCCTGGCACTTCTTAACTTTTGTAGAGTGAGATCTTACTACGAAAGAGACATTTTTTCCTTTATTTTCGTTAAACGTTGTTGCTTTGTGGATTTGGATATGTTATGATGAAATATATAACGATTATGGACTTAGAATCATCAGGAAGTATCCAGAACTTGTACAGACTTTCCACACTTTCATTTGCTTTGTCTCATTGCTAATTTTGTACATACATACTTTAACTAAATGAATCATAATAATGAGACAAGAAAGAGTCAACAACAGCTATTGAGAATGATTAAGAGCCATCGAAAATAATTGCACCACGTTTGTGTGGCTGCTGTGGAGGAGCTGCAGATTCAATTACTTCGGATTTTACACAGTTGCATAGGTCAAGCTTGAACTTATCGTTTGAGACCTAGCTTGAGTCAATCTGACAGGTGGTTACTGATCTATGGCAGAGAAAAGGGAAAATAAGTTGTTTCTTCAAAAACAGTACTTCTATTGTTCTCCAGCATTGTCCAAATAACGTAAATTTTCGAAGAAAGGGTTCTGGCATCGCATTAACATTTTCAATACAATTTTTAGAAGGTAGAAAGTGCTCTCGTATGAATAGAGAACAGTGCTAATCCTTTAAAAGATTAGCAAAAATATCAATACGACGCTAGAACCCTTCCTGTGAAACCTTACTATCTTAACATTGCTGGGGAACAATAGAAGTGTTGTTTTCAAAGCAACCACTTATTTTGCCTTTTATCTGCCATAAATCAGCAACCAATTATCAGATTGAGTCATACAAGGTCTCTAACTCTAATTTGAAGCCTGAATTTTCCAGCTGTGCAAAAACCGAGATGGTTAAATTTACAGCTCCTCCACAGCATCTACACAAACATGGCACAAATTTTTGGGAAACCTTGTAAAACTAGCCCAAATCATTCAAAGTAATCAAGAATCACCAAGAGCCACCAAGAGCCACCAAGAGCCATCAAGAGCCACCAAGAGCCACCAAGAATCACCAAGTGCCACCAAGAGCCACCAAGAATCACCAAGTGCCACCAAGAGCCATCAAGAGCCATCAAGAGCCACCAAGAATCACCAAGAACCATCAAGAGCCACCAAGAGCCATCAACAGCCACCCGATTGAAGGTTTTGTGAATGATATGATCACCCTAATCATTATGATGGTGAAAGATTAGTTCATGAGCTGTTGACCAAATACTTTATGCAAAAGTGAAAATATTGATGAACGACTTTCTTCAGGAGGTATCTCTGTGCAAATGAAATACGAAAGTATTGGAATTCTTAGTTGCATCTAAACCAGAGACAGAAAGTGTCTTAACTGAAGTGTGCAGCCTTAAACACCATTTCCTAATATGGCCAAATATGGCAAACTCCCACTAGAGGGGGATGTACCGACAGTGTGATTGGCAGAAATCGCAGCATGCAAGTAATTAGTTTTGTAGTTGATGTGACTCATGATGCGTGATGATCTTGTGACTGCTGATCGGCTGACTATTCGATTTTGGTAGGCCTACTCCCCATGAGTATCAAACTATCATTTCCCTACACTCCCTACATTTAGACTATCATTAAAAGGATGCTTTCCAGCTTTTGGAAGATTTAAGAAATGAGAAGCAAGATGTCATAGATTAGCTAAGACAAAACAAGTTAAGCCTAAATGTAACGAAATTCAAATATATGTTTTAAGGAAGTAGCTTTTAATAGCGGACTCATCATAATAGACCCATGGACGTACAATAAACTTCTAACCTGTAGGGAAACACTGTCAACTCCTGTAGAAGAACAATGATCAAAATATAAGATAAGTCTGCAACAAGAGATAAAACTGTGAAAACTGCAAAAATCAAGTGATCACTTAACAACAACGTTATCATACGAAATTATCACATCAAAGACGAGTTTCGTCCCACGATCTTCAGTTTGGTTCAGGTTGGTCCTGCTTGAAACAAACTGAAAAGTGTGCAATGAAACGCGTATTTGATGTGATTATTTCGAAAACGTTGTTGGTAAGTGATCACTTGATTTTCTTACGGGTTTAACAGTTTTCTCTCTTGTTACAGGTTAATCTTATATTTTGATTATTGTTCTTTTACAGAAATTGACAGTGTTTCCCTAAAGATTACAAGTTTATTGTATGTCAATGGGTCTATTATGATGAGTCCGCTATTTTGGACCATTTCAAAACTTTGTACCACAAATCATTTGTCCTTAGAAAATAGAAAGCCATTAGGTATTATCTCTGAAATCGGTGATCTTGAGTTTGGAGAAGATGAAATCAAGCGAGTTAGAAAGACAAAGTATTTAGGGCTAGCTATTGACGAGAGCCAGTCGTGGACTCAACGGTATTAAGTGGTAAAAGGAAAATGAAGGTGTATATTGATTCCATCAGAAAACTTAGACAAATGCTCACCAATCAAAACTTTTTCAAGTATACCGGGCATTGGTGGAAAGTCACCGCAGATATGGTAATTTACTATGCGGTCACCTTTCTGCAACTGAACTCAATAACTTGCAGAGTTACAGGGCCTTACAGGATAAGGAAATTACTCTGATCCAATCTGCGCCTAATAAACACAGAATACCATCTGCAATATCAAATGTAAATGAATTAATTAAACTTGACCAAGCGGTGATGGTGCATAAAAATTCTAAATAAGCAATGTCCAGAATTTCTAAAGCAAGAGTTCACAAAGAGATCTCAGGTTTCAAAATGTTAAACAATGAGAGTAAATGACTTGCAGGTACCAAAGCCAAGGCTAGAGATAGCAAGAAATAGTTTCGAAGTCAAGGTGTGGAATGACATGCAATAGAAAATAAGGAATGTGGAGTCTTGTGCACTTTTCAAAAAGCAAGTTAGAAACTATTTTTTGGGCCAAAGGGACAGAGAAAACCGTCCTGAAACATGACCTCCTGGACGATAAACTGTGAATACTCCAGGTATTATTTCTTTACTTTTGCTGTTTCACAATTATACTGATAGAGCATCATGTAGAAAAGAGATTAAAAGAAAAAAGGAGAAAAATCATTGAAACAAGTCACAATGAACGCACTCAAAGAATCGTAACATCAAGCGAACGCTCGCTTCACTAAGAAAAGAAGTGTAATTGTTACAGGTATTATGCCAGACTTAATCAATCTGAATATACACCCATGATGAAGTAGAACCCACTCTGAGAGACGTCCGGGAAAGGCTCATGATTTCTCGGTAGGCATAAATGATACACTTTCATGTTTGGACTCATTTACATTTACTGTATCAAGTCATGTAGCATTACATTACAGTATCTTTGGTTTGTACCTGTATACTGATTACATGCAAAAATTACATCAGTAAGTCAGGAAATAGGAATCGGTTTACTTTAACCATGCATTTACGCGGTGCATAAAAATGAAAATGAAATGAAAATGAAACAGAAGCTAGCCAACAGCCTTGAATAATTGGGAAAAGGTGACGAAGGAAATGGAATGTTTCGCAAATAGAGTTGATATTTCCCGATACATATCTAGCTGGGTCACGAAGATACTGTATCAACAAAAACAGTGCAATGAATCTACAAATACACGCACAAATGCTTTACAAGAGGTGAGTTTGCTTCGTTCGTTAGCAATTTTACAATATTCGTAATTATAAACATTAGGAGCATCAAAAATTGATTTGTCGGTGTTTCACAGTTAGCAGCAACCCTACCGCGATCACAGGTGTCCGATCAGTAGAGAAATGAGTTCGGCTATCAATATACAATCAATTTGTTATGCTATTGCGTAAAAAATGAATGCCTTATTTGGACAAAGCTCTAGCTTATCTATTGATTATATCGACAAAGTGAGAATAAGCTTACACTGCCAACTGGGAGCTTGTACACTGACGCTCTAACAAGCACGATTTTAGCAAACTGTCGGAACTGTTGTAATAGAAACATGTTAAATACGACTCCTGGAGAAAAATTCAAATGTACACCCTAGATATAAGCGGTGACAGAGATGAGGCCGACAAAGCCATCCTGCCTCGGATAAAGCAATAAAGAAATATCGCAAACGGAGTCTTATAGATTAGCGTGTAGCTAGGAGCTAACTTAAAACTAGAATGAAGCAGGCTCACAACACGAGAATGGCGCCAAGGGACATGTTACTCGCTCAAGAAACAGTTTCAATAGAGAAACAGCAGTTTTGGGGGTGGGGGCTTTGGGGTTACTACAGAAAGAAAAAGGGTTTCCACAGAAATTTCACGGAACTGCTAAGGAGCTAAAGGCATTTTATTTGTCCACCAAAATGCAAAAAGGACGTTTGCCGCAGTTCGCGCGCAATGTAAATGTGATATCACAAGGGCTTGCTTGGACTGCCTTAGTGCAAAGATGGCGAACAACTCACACGCTATCGTGTATTTCCATTTTCACTCGTTCATCAGTTTGGGTGGCGCAACATTGTTTCAACCATTCATGTAATGGCTGTCTGATGGCAACGTACTTTCATGTTCAAAGAATTCTTAATTTTCGCAGAGACTTTTAAAAGCAAAAAGGAATTTTATGTAGTCGTACGAGCTTCTTCGAAAAAGTTGCAAGTTGTGAGCGTGTGGCCGAGTGGTTAAGGCGTCTGACTCGTAAGCCAAAGGTCAGAACGGCCGTAGGTTCAAATCCCACGCTGGACAGTTTGGTCGCTGTCCGTAACACTAGCCCGGGTCGACCAGAACCATGTGAGGGAAATCTGGTAGCTGTGGCGGGTAGCTGCGGCGGACTGATGGTAAAACATCCGTGGCCCCTGCTGGAAATAAGTCTCTCAAACTTTCGCGGGCTAGCCACGTTAAATATAAATACCTACCTACCTACCTGCCAAAACTGAAAACAGTAAAAATCGGCAAAATAGAAAGAATCCACTTTTTAAAAGCAGCCTGCTTAGTTTCCGATTAAAACTCATGGAAGTTGACTACATCAGGGTACCATTTCTCTACAAGATCAGCCAGAGGTTTCTTAAAAATGGTTCTATTTTGCGGACTCTGCCTATCGACTATCCAAGGAAGCAAGACCCACAAAACAATATGTCAAAGCCACAAATTTGTTAAAAAGGGAAATAAAATGTTTGAAATAAGAAGTGAATGTCAATGGTCATTTACAAATTAGGATGCGATATGCGGTAATGGAATACTGGCATGGTGATGATCACTGAATATCAATATCATTGAAAAGGAGTTTAAGGTATTAGATTCTTAAAGAAAGATTCTACATAAGGATACCAATGATACAGTTGCAAAATCATAGCCATTCGACGGAACTTAAAACTGTTTTTGACATCATTCCAATATCATATTCAATTCCATTTCAGCTCTCTACAGGGTGTCTCAAAACTTGTTCGACCTTTGATTAAATGCTAAAAATTAACGATACGCCGAATCGACACTTCGTCATATAACCCATTTTCTGAGATTGTAAGTTAATTTTTGACACAATAATCTTGCAAATCCACTAGAAAGTCATGGAGTTACAAGCCTTTGAAGTTCAAGTTTGTGCGAAAGCTGAAACCGGAGGCCACGAAATGGTATTTTTTGTAAAAATCCCATAGGCCATCGTTGCTGTTATTTGTCAATTGTTTCAGGGCGAACCAAATGAAATTTGAACATGTTCTAGATAACCTAACTTTCAAGCAGGCTGATGCTTTGAGGAAACAGATTTAGTCTCTCGTCGATTATGTTTGGAACCACCGTTGTTGGACATATGCAATGTTGAGCAAATTTGGGAAATGATAGCAATGATTAGATTTCTTTAGAAGTCATATTTGATTTGCTCTAATTGAGAGGTATGAACCCGACTCAGTCTTCGAGCTATTTGCATTACAAGTAATCTAGGGGTCTCTGGTTTCAGCTATCGCATATTTTTATCTTTGAAAGCTCGCAAATCAGTGAATTTTCAAGTGATTTGCAATATTCTGGTCTCTAAAATTATTTCATAATCTCAAGAACACGGTTATCTTCCCATGAGCATGCTCATTTTATCATTATTTTTCAATATTTAATCAAACGTCGAACAATTTTTTGAGACACCCTGTACACTCTATGTGTTAAATACAACAATATCCTAATGATGCTGCTTGGTTTGATAGTAACAATGAATTTCCGGCTGATATGCTTCTGGGCAGCTAATGAAAACAAATCAGTTGTCGTTTAGTGAAACCCGGAAATAAATGCAAGCTATAACTATCACAGATTTAGCAAAACGACTTTGGAGTCCTTTCATTTAAAGCTCTTTTTGGATATTTTCAAGAATGATGGTGTGAAACGAGTAATATTCAAATAAATTGACCACATCACGTTTCTTTACTGTAAGTTCGTAGCCAGCTTGATTTATTTTCTATTAAAAAACTTCTGACTTGAAAGTTGCATGCGTTGTCATAGAAACTTTTTCTTTTCTTCTGTCCTGATAGGTTCTCAGCAAATTTTCTGGAAAGTTCCTCTTGTCTGCGTTGACTTTGCACCTTACGCTGTCGTGTGCCTTGGTGAAAATCTTTCAGCCGAATTCATGAAACCGTGCCTCAAGACTTTGCCTATTCAATGCTGCACAACAAGAAAAAACAAAAGAGACATACTGCAAATTCCCAGAAAAAAGAGGTTTGCACTAAAGGATTTTCCAAACACTCACTGTTATAAGAGACTAAGAATTGGATTCGGTACTGATAGCTTTATGAGATTGTCAGAGTTTGAGTGACAGTTTTCATACAATTTCTTTGTCTGCAATGGTAGTATGGATCCACGCTTCCCCACGAAGCAAAATGTCTGTCACCTCTTATCGTCTAATGGGGTCTAAGAAAATCTCGAATTGGGCAAATGACCAAAAAACCGGAATGTTCAGTTTAAGAAGAGTATTACATTGAAGAAACAGGAGTTACTTCAACAAGCAGAGAATTTCTGGAGACGACGGTTGCAAGGCACACAACAACAAATGCATCCTCTATGGTCCGCAGGATCAAACGATCCAGTGCTCTTAAGGTTCAATTTGTTGGTGACATGAAGAAGCATTGCTGTGAGCCACAAAGAGCCCCCAAAAATGGCTCCAGGTGACATGCTTGGTAGCGATTATTTTCATGGACGTAACATGAAAATAGCTTGACAGTTTAGAGCATGGGAAGAAACAATAGTAACTATGCACATGCCATCGCCACCTCCAACCTTACTTCACTCATAAGATCCGGTAACAGAATATGCTGATTTTTAGACCTACACAGTGGAGTAGGACAATAAAATGTCTGCGCGTATAATTGTCTCATCGCATTTTCCATCATAAAATGCAATAAGCTATGTTTAGACCTGTAGGCGCGTAACTTTCGACGCCATTTATTACCAGTAAGAGTGAATTTGTTGAATTGATAAACGGCGTTTTCTTATGACACACTCGTTTCAATGGTAAAAGGAACGGATCAAATTGATGCAGACATTTCCACCGATTCCAAAAAACCTAAACTTGATGCTCTCTGCATAGGGTATCTTTTCATGGAATCCTCCACGCAGCTTCTCTGCTACCCTTTATTGCCCGAACTTATAAAATTCATTCACAGATTATTTCTATTGATCAAAGATGTAAAATGAAAGTAATATTTTCAACTTCATATGAATGAAGACATTTTTTAAAAAATAACATGACACTTTGTTTCATGTAATTACCCTAACTATTCTTCAAAAATTATCTTCAAACATTACTTAAAAAATTCATTTCACACTAAGAATATCATTAGTAAATACTGCAATAGAACTGTCAGCTAACAGCATGCTAGTTACTGTTTTAAGTTGATTCATTAGCACGCGACATTAAAGCTCGTTAGGATGCAAATTTACTTTTTTGAATTCAATACCTCATTCATACAGTATCACGTCTATTTACTAATTAAAGAGAGTAGGTTTCTTAGATGGCTCATAAACTTTCAACCTTTGTTCTTTGTTTGCTTTGGAAAATAATATATTGCTTTTGGTTGATTTAAACCAACTCCAGACCATCATAACAAACGATGCTTCAAAACGAGCTCTACAATTGAGTAGACTTTGAATAGAGAAATACACATGCGTGCCTGTTTCCTCTTTGTTTGAACGTACGTAAGCATCTTCGACAGTCCTTCAGCTAAGGCGAGAAGTACCCTCAATTTTGGTAACGGAAGAAGAATGAAGGGGAGAACATTTACTGTTTCAAGCAAACAGCAATGAAATGAGCCAGAATCGAAACGCGTTCATTTCCCGGATTTTGCATCTGATCATTTGCTGAGAACCATCACGTGACTGAGCTTAGACTCGGCCAAGCCGATACGGAACAAACATCGCTTACGATAGATTCATTATTTGCTGCAACACACAACTACTGCCAATGTTTTTCGGGGGCTTTCATAGTAATGGCGGGTCATGCATACATTAGTGGCATTACAGACACTATCATCATCGTAGAGAGCGAAGCGGCCGTATTTTTTTAGTTTCCCTTCTAGTTCATTTCGCTGCTTCATAGAAGAGGCCTCCTAAGGGATCTCGGACTCCGAGTATCCAGGGTATATTTTAATGGGCTCCAGGCTCCTAGGGGCAAAGTTGCCGTGCTCAAGGGCTCCATTGCTTCCTTTTCAGGGCCCCACGGCCTCCATCTCTCAAAATTGAAGAAAAGCACCATGGGAATTGTTTGGGCTCCAGGGCCCCAAATATTCAAAATGGCAGGCTCCAGGGCTCCAGCCAAGCCCCCTTTACGGATTTCATAGAAGGTTTCTGCTTTAGCAAGGACAGTCTGGTGATCGTTAGGAAACCAACAGATGTTTGCCACTGAAAGGGTTGTTGCTTGACTACACATTTTTTTATAAGAAACTGGTTCATAAGAAACTAGTACTAAGAAGGCCAAAATTTTAAGAAACTCTAGTACTATGTCTATGTATGTATGTATGTCTGAGAAGTACTAAGAAACCTTTTCAAAGTTAAAGCATGGATATTATAGCAAATAGATTGTTGAACCTTTATTCTTGAGCAATATTATCTAAACATTTGTGTTTTCGACATAACAGAACACTGTTTATTCCTTTATGATGTTTTAAATGTCAAGAATAATATTTGCCGCAGTGTTCGCGACCATATTGATAATTCCGCGTTCAAAAAATAAGAAACTAATTAAGAAACTTTTAGTACTAAAATGGACAAAATTTCATGTGAAATTGAGAAACTTTTAGTACTATGGCCTGATCCGAGTTTCTTATAAAAAAAACGTGTACTTTACGTTTAAAGTAACTAACTCTGCTTTCCGCTCTAATGTGCAGGGAGCTGAAATTTTATGACGATTAGAATGAAATTCTAATCGGAGTTAAAGCAACGAATATGCTTTGTATTGTTCTTGTTACAGATTTACAAATCTGGCAATTTAGTCTACCTTTGTTTTAACTCTCTAGAGATGCAGCGTTTTTCATCATCTGCGTGTTCATTGATGGTCGTGCATGCGGCATGGTTTCTTCCATGCAGTATAAAACTGAGTTTGATTTGAGAATTTAGTAAATTTTGCACACTCGTGCTGAGTGGTTGCAAATTAAAATCTCTCACCCACCCGTCTCTTTCACATTTTCATGTTGGATCTTCCTTCTTTTGCAGATGCATCTGGAAAGTTTTGTCCAACATGGACGAGGGGATTAGTTTTGCGGGAAAAATGCAGGTTTTCCTTCCAACCCCACCTTCGGGAGGGTTATTTGCTTTTCGGGAGATGGGCTAATTCCCTCAAAGCCCAAATTGCCCTATGATGAGGAAATGCAACCTTATGTTTGTCTGATGCTTATGAGGAAAGATTTACGAAAAGGTTGAAAAATATCTGAGGGGCAGCCAAGCCCCAGCAGCATTGGGCAGATTTATGGGAGTGTAGCTTTAACAAACCAATTCCTTAAAAACTGCAGCCTTATGAAAAGATGTTGTTTTGCATGTACAAAAGATGTTTAAGTACAAAAGATATTGTTTTGCATGGTTTTGGCAATCATCAGATACGTAAATCGCAATGTTTCCATTAACGCTGGCTTCGCAAATATTTTGCTCAAAACGCTTTGCTAATTTTGGGAAGGTGGACTATCTCCAAAGCTGCTCAAAATTTTGTTGACCTTGTTTTGCTCCATCTTTAGCTAGGTTTTTCATCTAAAACTGAACCTACGTGAAAACAATTTATTTACACCGGATCAGTGTGGTTTTAGAGAATTTCGATCGTGTTTGTCACAACTATTAGAAGTCTTCGAAGAATGGACATCGCTTTTAGATGATAACATTCCCGTTGACATAGTTTACTTCGACTTTGCCAAAGCATTTGACTCTGTACCGCATAAACGCCTTCTTACCAAAATCAAGTCGTATGGTATTGAAGGAAACATATACAACTGGATCAAGAGCTTTTTAACTGATAGGAAACAGAGAGTTGTATTAAACGGCTTCAAATCAGAGTGGACAACAGTGACTAGTGGAGTACCTCAGGGAAGTGTCCTTGGTCCACTATTATTCTTGTTGTATATAAACAATTTACCTGACAACGTAAAATACTGTCAAGTCAAGATCTTTGCGGACGATACGAAAA
This sequence comes from Aurelia sp. 4 Dawson et al 2005, assembly GCA_964019985.1. Taxonomy (NCBI): domain Eukaryota; kingdom Metazoa; phylum Cnidaria; class Scyphozoa; order Semaeostomeae; family Ulmaridae; genus Aurelia; species Aurelia sp. 4 Dawson et al 2005. The sequence continues at coordinate 2,421,644 of OZ026510.1, forward strand.
TATATTCTCCTTCTAACTGTCAAGCGCAACATATTCAAAATGATATTGAATCACTCAAAAATTAGTCAAAAACATGGCAGCTTCCATTTAACAGCGATAAGTGCAGTGTACTTCACTTGGGTAGCTCCAATCAAAGAAATGAATATTACGTGCGAGATGACTTAACACAAACAGATACGATGATTAAATCAGTAGAATCAATTCGCGACCTTGGAATTATAGCTGACAACAAATTCAAATTTGACAAACACATCGCAGAAATCGTAAAAAAAGCTAGCGGTGTTTTAGCGTCTATTAAAAGAACCATGAAATTCGTCAACAAAGAGACCTTCAATGCCCTTTACAAAAGTCTAGTTAGGCCAATCCTTGAATACTGTGCGCCAGTTTGGAATCCATGTAAAGTAAAACAAATTAAGACATTAGAATCGGTGCAAAGACGAGCAACAAAGTTAGTGAAGGAACTCAAAAACAAATCGTACACGGAACGCTTACTTTTCCTCGATCTCCCAACGCTAAGCTATAGAAGAAGACGTGGAGATATGATTACAACTTTCAAAATGTTACACGGCATGATCGATACTGATAGTAAAGTATTTTTTGAACGAAGTACTTCAGTTACGAGAGGACACAATCTGAAGCTTTTCAAGTTTGCTTCATCGTCGAGCCTGAGGAAGAACTATTTCTCAAACAGAGTAATAAACGAATGGAACAATTTGCCAGCAACCATAGTCAATGCGAAGTCAGTTATAGAATTTGAGAAATTATATGACAATTTTTGCGGCAACGAGAAGTACAACTATGAATGCGCTTAAAAACGAACACCAAAGGGTTTAATAGGCCAATGGCCTCCTTATCCCTCATCATATCATATTATTATTATAAGTCTTTTTACTTTTCCATAGCGACAGGGAAAACCACTGTCAGCAGATAAGCACATGCGGAAGGAGCTGAAACATTTTTAAACAATGCTTAGTATTCAGAACTATGATTATTGTTGACTCTACAAGAAATTGATATTTGTGAATGCTCTTGAAAAGCTGTGAATACAAGCACAGCAAGGCTGTGAAATTGTTGGTAATTTTCTCAATCAGTTAATGTAGAAGGTGCTTTCACAAGTGTACCAAGGATGTCTTTTGAGACTTAGGGCCTGTTTATATGAGGCTGGCTGGGTCTCCTTACCGGGCCGGCTCGCCTGGGCGAGATCTGAGTGAAGAGAGACATCCTTTGAACAGAGAGTGAACAGAGAGTATTGGATTTATTTGAATACAGAGATGTTAACTTAACTTCAACTAATAGCTAATCACTCTCAAAGCGTTCCTCGCTAGTACTTGAACATTTGTCCTCGTCTGTTGGTATTGGTTCCTTGAGAAATCCTCAAAGTTCAAAGTTGCTGCCACCTCCTAACTAGGGTTCTTGGCCTAGGCAGATCCTTGAAGCATAAATAAATGAATCAAAGATATCGGGAAGATATCCATGAGAAATATGAAAAATGTGAGATTTGATTGTGTGTTGTTTGTTGGAATTCAACTTATTGGAAGTCACCAATGGTGGCATTTTCTCATTTCTCCTAAGTTTCAGTTATGAATTTCGTTGTGCTTTAGCAATGTGTTTCAGCCAAAAGTCCAAAGCTCTGGTTTGGAACTGGGGACAAGTTTATGCCTTAAAGATTATTACTTTAGCTTTCAAGGCACCAGTATCAACAAATAAAGTATCGTTATTCAGGTTAACAATCAAGGAACATTTCGAAATTGGCTAGCCATCAATCATAGTTCATATGACCGGACCCAACAAAATCCGTTTTCCCCTTAGGACCCTCGGTAGCATTGGAGGTAAATCTGCCTTTTTGAAATCAACAAAAGTTTATATAAACAATGCGATTGCCCAGAGTGTACAAATAAACATCCTTTTTACCGCTTTTTGTTAGGCCAAACGATATTAGAGAAAGCAACTGCTTACAGAGGAAAGTCGTTTTGCAAATCGTTGGTCGCTACAGCAGAAAGTAGAGTTACCTCAAGGGCTGCATCGTTCGAACCATCAAAGACTGATGAGTCACACGATACAACACCGATGGTTCTGACGTTAATCATCATCAGCTTTAATTAATTTTCAACACAGTAGAATTAAGCAAGGTCTTTGTGATGTATTTTCCACGTTGCCGAGCCAAGAAGCTGCAAGTTCCAAAAGGAAGTTGATCGTAATGATGGCATAAACATTCAGAGCATAAAGTATTACCAATAAATCAGGGAAAAAGCGGAGAATAAACTTATGAATCAAGATAAGATGAAACAGCTATACCCTTAATGGCAGCTCTTCTCTAGTTTTAAATCATGGCCCGTTCAAGAATAGATTGTAATTAATCTTTTTATTGGATGGCCCTTTGAAAACCAGCTAATGCTGACGGACACTCTCCTTAAAAGAACTAAATATGAAATGATCAAAATGAACATGATAACTATAAGTCCTGAGGTCAGTTCAAACCATACTAGTCTTAAATCCGAATTCTATCGAAAGCTTAAAGGCAATCGCTTGGTAGGCAGTTTGAACTAGTATAAGTACCGAGACTGCGTGCCTTGACAATTTTAGATTTCCTATGCAGCACAGCATCCAGTGGCATTTTACTGTACTTAATTGAATTCTATCTTGTCATTAAAATAAAGAAATAAAAGATAGGACCATACCAGGCTTTGATTTATCGCAAAGCAGTGGACCCAGGACACAGGCCTGTGGAATACAGATATCGATTTGTTTGCAGAACATGTTATTAGTGAACAGCGAATGATGAAATTCCAAAGAAATGCTTAGAATGTCACTTAGTGCCATGAAAATTTTCTTAAAATGCAAAAATCGCGAAAAATTTTAAATAAATTTGATTGACAGTGCAATTGGATATATCAAGAAAATAACAGATATTCCCTGGTTGTTGTTTACAGAATTAGAACAGTATAATGATAGAATAAAGTTTCTAAAATGCAGTACATCTCTTTTCTTTACGGGCATCGTCTTTTGTTCAGAATTATTGCAATTGAATTTAAATTGGGAGTAATATGAAGTTTATTAGTTATGGCACCGTTATGAAAAGATGAATGATTGTCGGTAGAACAAAGAGAAGAATCTTATTCATGCAATGATTTACATAAGAAGCAGTTGACGTAAGAATTCTGGGTAACGCATAAAAATTTACCAGTGGCGAAAACTAAGGAGACCTCAAAGGAAGGTCTGTGTGTCGACTTTTGAGTGTTTTATTGCCATTTTTTCAGAATACCGGGTGCCGCAAAAAGTTCTGCTGGTTGAAAGTCACCAAAACTTTATCATAGGGTCGAGCTTCAAATTTCTCTTTTAACAATGGAATCAAAGACCGCATTGTTGTCGCTGGCATAGTTGACCTTATGGGTGGTTTTGAAAATGTTCAATTTAATCCTTTTTTAAGCTGCCTGGTCTCGAGGCATCCTGATAAAGCAACGATTATTACGAGAATTTCTTTTTGCATGTTAAGCTTCTAACTGAAAAATCACAACACACAAATCACAAATTCACTACAAACCGATGTGTAGATTTATTTTTATGGCCAATAGATGAAAGACATAATAAAACCTTCTAACAGCTCTGCTTCCTACCTTCTAGATATTTCCACATCAAAACATCCAAATGTTCCCATAGTACATTACTTCCATCGTTATTGTACCATCCAGTTGCGATGTGATGGTACAAAACCGATGAAAGCCTACAAGGTACAGTGGTTTGACCCATAGCATGGTTTGGGTTTGGTGCAGGTGCGCAACTAGGATATTTCAAGGGCAGGGGTTTTGTGGTAGAAATTGGGCATAGGATGTAGGATTTCCAATTGAGACATTCAGGGCAGTCGCATGATATGTGTACATTTTCCTATGTTTTCAAGGGAGTCAAACAATAATCTAGGGGTAAACTACTATCTGCCAATGGGCTAGTTTCCGAAGATAATGATAACAGAATCAACTTTAAGTGAACAAATTCAGTCAACAGCTAACGCAGAAAGACATCCATCAGGTTTAAGTCTGTACTTACATTGACTGACTATTCAAACAAAATGTTCAACAATCTAATCGACTGGCCTGATGAGAGCAAGGCAAAATTACCTTCCTTGCCAAAAAGGGCAGGGGTTGTAATCCCCACAACCCCTCCCTTAGATGTGCCCCTGTGGTGTGGAATTGCCAGTCCCTTTCTTTTCTTCTCACTAATTTTGTGATGCTTCGCTTTCGTTTTTAGTCGAATTGCTCCTTGTATGTTGCTGTTTTTATCATTAACATTGAAGTTGCATTTGTAAAATTGTATGATCCACTTGTAGGCCAGATAACCTTATGTCTTCTTACACCAAGAGTGGTACAGTATTAATGTAATTAGAGAAGTTTAGCCTTAATTCTATAAGATGAACAGAAAAACAGATCAAAACCAAATTAGCTTTCCAAATGTAGCTGATCTTGATGTTCATAATAGAATCTTAAAATTGAGCTATTTTGAGGTTGCCTGGTCTTGAAGCACGTAGCGAAGAGGCAGTAATGATACTATTTGCATACGAATCTTCTAATTTGGTCACAAATGTCAGAAAACAACGCTAACTATCATTGCCAACTTAACAGACAACAGGTAATATTGGCTATCTAAGCATTTACGGAGTGGCTTAAAGAGTAGATCTTAGGATGAGGTTTTCAACGTTTCACATCATGTTTAAATGCATCTGAATCATTGGCACAAGAGCTCAAAAGAATATTTCAAGCTCGGTTTCAAAGATGATTTGGGAGATTTTGGAAAAGAAGTATTTTTCGGATAACTAGTACTTAACAACAGAGAAGCGATATAAGGTAATGCTTTACTTAACAGGTTTTGGAACATCCGGTAATTGTATCATACATGACGGAAAAACACGCACACTTGGAGAATAATGAAAAATCTCAAAATCACAGCTCTTACGCTAAATTTACGCTGTAACTCAAGAAGCATAAATCGGAATGAGGTTTTTCAATGATTTAATACTACCATGCTATGATCTTTCGATATATTTCGATCATTGACGAGGGAGATCCAAAGAACATTTTATGGTGGGTTTGATTATTGAATTTTGGCCCTTTTTCAAATTCTCCCTCTTTTCAAATCCACTTTGGAGCACCAAACACTTTAAAACATAAAAATAATCAAAGAAATATTTGGTTAACATTGGATGTTTTTATTCACCTCCATAAAACACATAAAAAACATATATCTACTGGGTGAGTAAAAACAAAACAGGAAGGCATCTGAATAATTTGTGCTCCCTGAATATCATCGAAATGATTTTGAAAACTTTCTTGTTTTACGTCTAGCTAGGTTCAGTAATTTACCCGACTTTAATCAGTCATTCCTTCCCGTCGAAATGGAGATGTTCTGCAGAGAACCCCTTTCGACTTCGAAAACCTGCAAAAACGTGTGAAAACACCAGGCAAGATTTCCCTTTGTTCTCCATCCCACCACTTATGACACTTAGATGTGTTCATGTATTTTGTCCTCTTGGGAGAATGGAATCCCCCCTGAATACTTATTCATACTACCGGGTGACCCATAAAAAACTTCACGAGATAGATCGCACATATTTTCTTGAAAGCAAATGTTATGAAGACAAACAAGGTATCAGCATGTAGCTGAAAGGCTCCGCCATCTTTTGAGATGTTACTTGGTCAGTCAAGATATGCGCACTCTCCGAAAAAACAGCTGCAAAAATATGAAAGTCATTCATTTCTCTGACCATTCCCTCACCTTTCAGTTCATCTTTTGGAAAGTGTGAAAAAAACTGAATTCCAAATTTGCTTTACAGCATGAATTTTGAATGAAGAACGTAAGTCAATCATTTAACAAAAAAAAATTTCCCCAGGCGACATCTAATCCATCGCTATGTCGAGTTTTCCCAAAATGTTGACTGGAACATGTTGGCAATTGTTTCACTCAAATTGAGGAATCCTAGATTCCAAATTTTCATTGAATCTGGCTTTTCGCATGGTAATCATTGCTTAAAATTCACCATGCATCATCTCAAAAGATAGCTAAGCCTTTCAACTAAACTGTGATAGTCAAAATTTGGCAATAGCTGTTGATTTCAGGGAGCTAGTTACGATCTAGCTCGTGAAGTTTTTTTTTTGGTCACCCAGTAGGAGGGTACTTTTCAACCCGACAAGAGGAAAGCATGTGCTGAAAGTCATCGCTGCGAGGTAAACACACCATGGAAACTTGCTTGTAATTTTAGCTCGTTTTTTAAGGTTTCTCGAAGGGAACTTGTTTAGAAAATCGTAATGACCGATTTTAGCCCGGGAAAATCCTAAAAATGATTAAAAATTGTGGCTATTCAATTAAATATTGCAAAATATCATTGCTTATAAACTAAAGAATTAGTAGCCTTTCAAAAGCCGGGCGATTTTTTGGCCTACACGGTACATTACCATGTACCATCAGCGACGAGAGAGGACTCAGAGCCATCTTGCTCAAGAGAAATCCTGCTCAATTCAAAACGTTTGATTTTGAAATTCGAAATGATGATTCGAAACGAAATGATGAAATTCAGTGCAATTCAAAATGATAACAGTGAACAATGCACAGAGGAAGACAAATCACAGCAACAAAATTCCAAAACTTCCCTATTGGTCCTGCATGAAAATTTGAAGGAAATGGACAAGTTACTCTGGGAAATTTAAGGGAAACTGAAATATCCATTTCCCCCTTGAGAAATTATGGGAAAGGTGCCTGTTTCTCTCAAACTTCCTCGACAAAAAACAGAGTGATTTTTCGTCATATTTTGCAATGAAATCGGTTATATTTAAATCCACTTCACGTTTGCAATTTGCACGAAACCACTGGAACCAATAAGTGTCAGAAAGACTACAATGCCTCAAAGGAGAATCCTTAAACATTTTTATCAATGACCAGTATTTGACAACCAATCGCTGTACACTGGCAACGGACAAAAGGGAAGAAAAAATTTTAGCCAACAGGCATCCTCAGCTTTCAAACTTTTTTCAATGAAAAGCATATTCAATGCGTTAAGAGCATCGGTATCAACAGGCAACAGAAATAATTTACTTCTACCCGAGCAAATGCTGCGCTGGGGAGATCATGCCCCTTTCTGATCTCATCACCCAGAATTTCTAATGTTTTCGTTGGCACAAGATTCCAATATACAACGTTTGGTGAATTTTCTCTCTTAAGGATTATCTGCAGTCGGCAAACAAAGCTCGCGAGTATCTTTCCAGAAATGCTTAAACCAGAGGCGGCACTCGTGCAGAGTTCGAAGTGGAATGCCCACCCTTTAACCGCTGCAAAGAATAAGGGCAAATAGCGATACTTGGTAACTTTCAGAGAAAAGAAAAATTGCAAACCTTTCTCCGATAGGAGAGTTTATATGAAAAGAGCTGCCTCATTTTTGAATGAACAAATAGTGTGCAGAAAACGTTAAGATGAAACCTTGTTAAATATCACTTTTTCATTGGTTGCCTTGTCTTTAACAGGACATTCCTTGAACCCAGGGGGCATTCAGCACATACACATACGGAGGGGGGATCAGTCCAACGAATTTTCACGCAACCCAAAAATATCACTTCAGCTTCATTGCAACCCAAAACTATCAGCTCATTTTATGCGCAGAAACTTGTGCATGAACATAGAATATCCCGAAACTTTGAAAATAGAGGTCCGGTTTGCCTCCAGCAAACCCAGAAATATCAGTATAGCGATGTTTGGCGTCAAAAAAATATGATGAACATGGATTCAGTTTTATTTAGACAAAGAAGTATCGCTTTTGGCAATATTCTGACCCAAAAGTATCGGACTTACCTTCCCGTATATGCATGTGCTGAAGGACCCCACTGGGCAACAAAGTAGCCTTCTTGAAAGAAGTATCGTGATCCAGCATCCTCTGCACGCAACGCAAGCAGAAATTTCAGATTGTCTGAATATCATATTTGGCCAATATGGACACAATGGATCCACCGTGCAGTTGTGGTAAAAGCAGAGTGGCCCCCCTGGGTCCTTGAATAACATTTGTTACGGGGAGATGTCTTCATTTTAAAATGATCTGAGAATAGCTTTTATCAAGAGTTACTTATAAAAAAGCTTCTACGTTAATGTAATGGTGATGAAAATGCTTGAATTGACACTTAGATTCAAGGCCTACTATGTTTGTTTAAACTGAACATTAGCAATCAAGGATTTCCAACGTCTTCATAAAAAGGGCCAGATAAAATAGTTGGAGTTGAAAAAAACGTCTGAGATCAGACATCTTCAAGTTTTTAGAGAGTGCATGGGCTGAGTAAAAAATTTGGACTAGAGGAACGTCGGAAAACCTTGCTCCAAAATCTCCATCTACCTCGGATCTACCTAGTACCATGCAGCACCAGTTTCCCAGATTAATTTAGAATTGGAGCTGCCCAAATATCAAAATGTAGATTTGCTTACAAAAGTGACTGAATCGTACGACTTGCCTCTCTGGGATTAGCAGCAAAACACCCAAATACATCGAAGTGCAATTTAAAACCAAAGAAACAGTAATTTGAAATGAAAAATCACTCACAGGCTCGGAGTAATGATCAGGCATCCCTTGTGCAAATTGATCGAATTCATACAATGGTCTTCTGAAATGAATTCTGTCTCTCAAAGGCATGTTTGGTGCTGTTTGTTGCTGCAACTGTTGGAAAAGAGAAAAATACTAGCTCATGACATAATAACGATCTTTCAGTAATCTGTTTGGCTATTTATGCTAATCTCCTACTAATTGCAGTCATAAGACGGTTTAGTTAGCAATTAGTTAGCCACTCTAACAATGAACATAAGAGGGCGAGCAAGCATAGTTTGTTTTGAATATTGCAATTAAAATAAAGTACTGTATATGATTTGCGGTATGAAATTGCTTGCTGCAATCTGTCAGGTCAGCAGGTCATAAAGAACACTGTGAATAGAGGCGGGGACAAAATTGTTGAGAAAAGTTGACGTCGTAAAGAAGTGCAAATGCCTTATGGCAGCACTTAGTACTAATGCTTGCTATTGGTTCATTATCCCTACTTAATATTTGGAGCAAGGCAGCAAACGTCAGCTCATCGTCACCAACATTAAACAAGGGAGGGGTGAATGGAGGCACATTAGGTCACGGACCGCAGATGAGGTAAGCCTTTTCATGGTGCGAGATACGATTTGCACGTTGCACTTTTTGTGCTAGTTACGAGTTGCAAAGTAAAGGAAAGTTGCGAGATGGAATTCACGGTTCGAGTTGAAACCAACATTTCGAGATGCCTGTTTTCTTTTGAAAAATGGCCATTTCACGAATAAAAAGGTATACTGAAGTTGAAGTTGTACTGCAATTTGCAACCATTTCGTGGGTTTCTTTTTGTAAGAAGCATCTTTCGGTCGTCGTAATTTGCTTTATAAGAAGCTTCTTATAAAAAACTAAAAGCCTATTCTTGAAATTTTGAGAAACTTTTACAATTTGCAGCCTTTATTCCTCCAGTTATTCAAAATATCACTGTAATACTGTAAACTGGGAACTTGCCTAAGCTGTCTTGAAAGAATGTCAAAGAGAATTCGTTGTCTTTCAAGATGACCTGTGTAAGTCCATGCCAATTGTTGAACCCAGAAGGTGCTATTCAGTTGGATTGCTTTTTTATATTAGCGGTACAAGCTTACGGATTCGGGTTTTATTCAAAACATTTTCAATGGGATCCTTGCCAGCATTTTCTATCGCAGTAGCTTTCTTAACACTATCTGACCTGGAGGGGGTCGGATTCCGCCCCCCACTACATGCCTTTTTTACACTGCTCTACATGTGAAGTATTTGTATCATAGAGCAATGAAACGGTCAAAATTTCGACATTCTATTTTTAGCACTGACTCCATGGTTGCCAAGCTGTTTTTTATCACATAAAACATTAAAACTACAACTAAACAACGCAAATATTCTATGGCTGCCATAGCTGGAAAGGACATGATGTCCGCGAGTTCCAACTACGCCACTTACAATAATTTCAAAATACATGTACAAATAACCTAATAAAAGAAAGAAAAGCAACTCGAACGGACGTCTCGGAAAGAGGATCTCCTCCACCTTACTGCAGATTATCAATGAAGCACTCAGACATATCATGGAAACACGCCCTTTCGACAAAACAGCGCGCGCCAGGCAACCAAAGCCGATCCCCCGCACGCGCCGAACGCAACACGCGCAAGAGACCGACCCCAATCAACCAGCACCCACTGCCCTGCCGAAAGGGCGCACTGTAATATGCATTTCTGCTATCCACGGTGAAAATGGGAGTACCTCTTTACAAGACACCCGTTACAATTACTACAAACAAACGAAAATGTTGCTGCTGTTTTGTGTTTAAGGTAAATCTGAAAACCTTTAATATGATACATAATAATACATAACACATAATTGATTTTATAATGCGCCCCTATATTATACAATACTCTGCGGCGCATACAGTTTGTAGGTACAAGTAATAAAAGTTAAGAAATGAATCAAATCAAAATAACTTAGAATTAATAAAAGGTTCTAAAAATTACAGTATTTCCAATGAAAAAAGGTACTTAGAATTGAGATGCTTGTTCGAAAAAATTAGTTTTTAATGCCTTCTGAAAAATAGTTATGTCCTTAGATTGTCTGATGTGGAGAGGCAAGGAGTTCCATGTGTGAGGTTCAGCATATTCAAATGCTCTCCTGCCAAAAGTCTCAGTTCTAACTCTTGGGATAGCAAGTAGGGATAGCTCTGCTGATCGAAGCGTTCTGGGAGCTTTTTTGTTGATCAATAATTCCTTTGAATAAGCCGGTCCAATATTGTTCAGGCACTTAAACACTAGTAATGAAAATTTGTACAAGATCTTATACGTGACAGGTAACCAGTAGTGTAATTCTTTCAACATTTCTGTGGCACTTTCTCTCCAACTCCTGTTTAAAATCAATCTAGCAGCTGCGTGTTGGAGCCTCTGTAGTTTTTTAATTGTGGCATCCGGCAGTCCAAATAACATGGCATTTCCATAGTCAATATGTGATGTCACAAAAGCGTGAACTAAACATTCAAAGGTGTTACGGTTGAAGTATTTCCTGACTTGCCGTAGTCTATACAGTTGGTAGAATCCTTTTTTGTACAGACATTGCTGACATGATCTTTCATTGATAAGTTTTCATCAAAGATGACACCAAGGTTTTTTACTTTCTGTACTGGAGAAACAATACATTTACCTTGGCAGCTGTTTACTGCCACCAATAATGATGAGCTCAGTTTTGTCATCATTGATTTTTAGTTTATGTTGTAGCATCCATTTTCTTACAGCAGCAATACAATTAGTGATTTCATTAAATGCTTCAGCTTCACTTTCACTGTTGGGCTTGAAAGGTATATAGAGTTGATTATCATCTGCAAATCCCCTACATTAACATCATACTGAGCAATAGGATCATATAACGGTGACAGATAAGATAGAAATATCACCGGCCCTGCACAGCTTCCCTGTGGCACACCATACTTGACATCAAATTCATTTGACAGCACATATTTAATCAAAATCCTTTGTTTGCGGTTTGTAAAATACAACTGAAACCATTGACTGACCTGACCACTGATCATGAATTTATGTTGGAAGATTTGCTGCAATGTATTCAGGTCCAAGGTGTCAAAAGCAGCACTAACAAAGACACCCTCTGGCTATCCATATTTTTGAAAATATCTGAGTGTACTCTAGTTAAAATAGTCTCAGTACTATGGTACTCTGTGTATGCAGCATTTCTCTTAGGCATTTGGTCATTCGTTTCTAAATATTCTCTGTACTGTTTCAATGCGGCAGACTCCACCATCTTAGAAATGAACGGTAAATTACTGACTGGTCTGTAACTTCAAAAAATAAGATCAAGACCAATTTTTTTCAAGAGTGGAATTACATGAGAACACTTCCAGTTTGACGGAAAATTTCCAGTCTGTAGTGATAAGCTTATACTTTTTGTGATACATGGCAACAGAATATCCAAGCAATCCTTTATAATTGCTGTTGGTGCTGGATCTAACTGACAGTATTTTGAAGAGCACTTTGAAATTAGCTTCATTACATGATCACTGTTGAGCTCTGCAAACTCCCGGAACTCATTGTGGCTAAATGTCTCACAGTTTTCATAATCATAATGATCAACCTGGTTTTTATTCTGTAGTATATCTGTTATATTGTTCCTAACCTTGTCAATTTTTTCAATAAAGAATTTGCCAAACTTGTTAGCTAATTCATCCACAGATGAATGTTCAGGATAGAGGGTGTCATTTTCCCTACTTGTTAATGATTCTAAAACTTTGAACAGTTTCTTTTGGTCATCCTCACAGTTGTCTACTTATTTTTGTAGTATTCTAGTTTCTTTGCTTCAACTTGTTCCTGAATCTGTTTCTGCATCTTTTGAATGCCTCGTGATCTTGTTCAGACTTAGATTTTCTCCATTTATATTCTGCTTTTCTCCTTTCACATTTTAGTTTGGGAAACCTTTTCGTATTTTCGATGAAGGAAATTGTTGCTTCAAGGATTATTCGATTGATGATGACACTATTCTTTGAGTCTCCGAACAGAAGCAAGTCACACAATGGTTTATCATCTAGATCAATATTTAAACCAGGGATTTCTGAGAGCCCTCAAAGAGATCTTGCCGCATCACATCAAACTGGGGGCAGTGCAGGAGAAAGTGCTCATTGTCCTCCATGTCATTACCACAAGCACAAAATGGAGTAAGACTATCAAAGTTGTGTCTAAATTTATGTTCATTCAGCATACTAAACTTTAAACACAACTTTTTGAGTAATCTCACACCGTCAGCATCAGAAATATTGTAGACAGAATTTCCCTTCGGTCTTATGATTTTTAACAATTTGTTCTTAAACTGAAAAGGGATATTGAATCTTTGATCTCATCACCAAGCAAATTCCACTCAAAAAGGGTATTATGAAAGTAAGTATTAGAAAAGCGATTCGTTCTGGCAACATGTACCTCATAATCATGAGGGTGTCTAAGACCGTAGTTAAGTTGACGTTCGGGAGGGATTTCATCAAAAAGGTAACTTGGTGATTGTGATTTCACTAAGTTAAGAAATGGCATAGCCTTCTGTACCATCTTCTGTGATTCAGACTTTCCCATCCTAATTCTTTATACAATCTTTGCCTATTTGTAACTCTCCAAGCACCAGGAACAGCTAAGGCTGCAGAGTATTGGGTCTGTTCAAGCCTTTGCGTAAATGTTAAGCACATTTCAGGGTCATATTTGTGATAAATGATGTCTCCATAGTCTAAGTGTGATCTCACGTACAATTTGTATATTTGGTCTAGCACATCCCTAGCTACATACTTAGACAGAAATTTATCCCTAGCTACATACTTAAACCTTTGTGAAGAATGGTCGGCCAGAGGACAAGCTAGAAGAAATGCAAAACATGATATCTGAAGGTGCAAAAATGATCGAAGACGCAAAACGAAATTACCTGCGTAAGACTGGGCAAACTCTAGCAAACCCAGGGACATCTAATAAAACCTACTGGACTTTAATAAATACTGTTCTGAATAAAGCGAAGATTCCTACAATACCGCCCCTCTTAGAGAATGGGTTATTCATAACGGATTTTACTGAAAAGGCACAGTTATTTAATGATCATTTCATACTCCAATGCACGACCATCGACACTGGTAGTGAGATTCCACAAGATACCCCAGGAATTCCTACCCAGATTGAGGACTTTGCCATCTCAGAGGAAAAGATACTGAAGATCATAAGATCACTTAATCCTAACAAAGCACATGGCTGGGACGGCATTTCTACAAGAATGATTAAACTAAGCGATGCTTCATTAGTTACACCTCTTAAGATAATATTCACGAACTGTTTGCGATCCGGTGTATTTCCTGAAATATGGAAGCGCGCAAATGTAGTTCCGATCCATAAGAAAAACGAAAAGAATTTTAAAGAGCAACTACCGTCCTATTTCTCTTCTACCAATTTTTGGGAAGATGCTTGAAAAACTCGTTTACGACTCCTTATACTCACATCTTGTTTCATGTGACTTACTCAACCCCAATCAGTCAGGTTTTCGTCCCGGTGATTCAACAGTCAACCAATTAATTTCCATAACGCATAAAATTTTTGAGGCATTTGACTGTAATCCTGCTCTTGATGTTCGTTCCGTGTATCTAGATATTTCTAAAGCTTTTGATAGAGTATGGCATGATGGTCTCATTTATAAACTGAAACGATGTGGTGTCTCGGGACAACTTCTTTCTCTGATTAAAAGCTTTCTAGGGGATCGAAAACAGCGAACTGTTCTGAACGTGCAATGTTCTAATTGGGGAGATATTTTAGCAGGAGTGCCCCAGGGTTCGATTTTAGGACCATTATTCTTTCTTGTGTATATAAATGATCTCACTGCAGATTTGAAATGTAATGTTAAACTTTTTGCTGATGATACGTCCTTGTTTACGATTGCCCGAGAAACTAACGAAGCTGCGGAACACATGAACCATGACCTACAACTGATAACCCAGTGGGCCAATGATTGGAGGATGTCTTTCAATCCCGATCCACAAAAGCAAGCAGTTGAACTACTGTTTTCAAAGAAAAGAAATGAAATAGATCATCCAGTGATCCTCGTTAACAACATACCTGTAAAAAAAGTGAATGAACATAAACATCTAGGAATTATCTTGGACTCAAAACTTTCTTTCTCAGCTCATATTAAAGCTGCTATCTCCAAAGCGAGAAAGGGCATCGGTTTGCTAAAGTATCTCTCCAAATATTTACCGAGGCATACCCTAAGTGAATTATACAAACTCTACGTGCGACCTCATCTGGACTACGGCGATGTTATCTATCATATTCCACCTAAAGTATGCGAATTCAGTCAAAACATCGCCTTATCAAATTTAATGGAAAAAGTAGAATCTGTTCAATATTCGGCTGCTCTTGCTGTATCAGGAACATGGAGGGGAACATCACGGGAAAAACTGTACGCAGAGCTTGGCTGGGAATCATTAAGTTCCCGAAGGTGGAGCAGACGCCTTACCCTGTTCTATAAGATTATAAATAACCTCACCCCATTGTACACGAAAGAACCAATCCCACCACTTCAACAGTCAAATTACTCACTGCGTAACCGGGATGTTATTGGGCGAATAAAGGCAAGGACAGAGAAATTTCTATCAAGCTTCTATCCTAATTGCATTTGTGAATGGAATAAACTTGACCTAGAAATCAGGCTTGCACCTTCTGTCGCTGTGTTTAAAGCAAAGCTTTTGTCAAAAATTCGCCCCCCTGCAAAGTCTATCTTCTGCATTCATGACCCAATAGGCTTAGGCTATCTTTTTCAATTAAGGGTCGGTCTCAGTAAATTAAATCTTCACAAATTCAACCACAACTTTAGCGATACGGTGAACCCAATGTGCCCAACGAATGATGGCATTGAGGATACGGAGCACTTCTTGTTGCTTTGCCCTTCATTTCACATTCAACGACGAGATCTTCTCGCTGGAGTTTCGGAATTGTTACGACCATTTGTCCAAATCAATACCCTTCCTAACAACGTTCTGGTACAATACTTATTGTATGGTAATAAAGAGCTTCCTGATGACGTAAATAAACTTTTGCTCAAACTCACTCTTAATTTCATCCACAAAACCGGTCGGCTTGGATAAGTTTAAACTTTTGTTTTACACCACACAGCCACTATTTACGTTTTTCCCTATTTCTTTTGTAAGTCTGTTTCACATTTGATGGTCACACCACTCTAATTAAGCAGCCTCATTTTGGAAACTTGTCAAAATCTCTTCCTATTGTTAATATGAAAATTTCGATCCCAGATTCGGATTTGGCACCCAAAATTTAGTCTGGTTACCTACCAACCTGTACCTGTAGATTCCTCCAAACAACTTCTTCAAAGTCAGAGAGGCGAGCTGTGAAACGAGTCAACATTTTTGAAAAGCGCGCCAACATCACCGTCTTTCATTCTATCTGCGAAAAAGTTTCCATCAAGTCTTTTGTTGAAGAGGTCTAGCAGGTGGGAGGCAACTATGTCAAAATTATCTTTAATAATCCTAGCGGGAATACTGCCAATAGGCGAGGCCTTCTTAGTATCGAGGTTATTAACTTGCTCAAGAGCCTCTGTAATTGAGACCCTTCTGAAGTTGAAAACCTCAACATTTTCATAATGGCTTTTTATCAACATTGCACTAGGATGAGAGCAGTATTTTTCGATGGCAGCAGTAACTGGATCTGGAATCTCATCACTGGTTGCTACATTTTCATTAATGTCTGCAATATTCAAGGATTTTGTGATATTACTGAAATAGTCATTCAAGATAGTTGCAACTGCTTGTGAAATGAGTCACTATTTTTGAAACTATCTCATCGTTTTCCATCAAAACAATTGTTGAAGAAGTTTTAACCTTGTCATTGAAGAGGGGTTTTTACTGATCTCCAAAATTTCCTATTATCTGACAAGTTCTTGATGTCAAGACCCTTATAGTAATCCTTTTTAGCTTTTCGTAATATTTTCACACATTTATTTCGTTGCTTTTTGAAGGCTTTCAAATTGTCAACATTACGATCTTTGCAATATATATTCCTGATTCGGGCTCTATTCATAATATGGTCATAAATGGGCCATCATTCGCTCTAACAGATTTTTTCTTTATTGGTGCATGAATCTTCAGCACACCCGTAACTATAGCGTTGAAAACTTCAAATTTCTCACAGCAAGAGCTATTTTTCATTAGAATATGTTTAGGGAATCGCAGCCAAGATATAAATTTTATTGCAAGTGTCACGACGATCAGTTTCATGGTTTCATTTAATTAATTCTCAGGATACTCAGGATGACATGACGGAAAAGACGACAAATCCAGTAGAAAACAAAATCGACAATCCAGTAATTATGACATATCCAGTAGACAATCCAGTAGTTAAGAAATATTAAATAAATTAAATTAAGACATGATCAAGTTAGTACGTTTCGGCACTCAAACTCGTGCCATCCTCAGCTAATAAATCGAAATACACGTGCTGTTTATATAGCACTGATTATAAAACCGGTTTAACTGGTCAGTCCAGACAACTTGGAAAAAAACAACTAAGTAGTAAACAAGCCAAAATTCATTAATATGGCAGAACCATGAATCATAGAAAAGGGTGTTTTATGATGGAACCATGAATCATAGAAGAAATCATGATCATGAAAGGGCATTGCGCATTGCGTATAAAGATCGCAGACATGATTTTGGCTATCTCCTGGAGCACAGCAATTCGGTGCCTTCCATGTACGAAACCTGCAGTTGCTGATGACGGAAATCTTTAAACAAAGTCCTGAATTCATCTTTCATAAAGGACATGTTTCAGGAACAAAGTATGAACTACAATCTAAGACATGGCAATGATGCTCAAGTCTCAAAGGTGAGAACCTCGTCCTTTGGTGATTGAAACCATAGCCTATCTTGGTAGCAGATTTTGGCAACTATTGCCATGAGAAAAAACAATCAAACGCCCTTCCTGTATTCAAAAACGGAATTGATGTTGGAAAGGTGGTGAATGCAACTGCAGACTTTGCAAAACATATATTCCGCAAGTTGGGTCGCCGTTTTTATCCTGTAATTTACATTTATGTATAACAATTGTAATTTTTTTCTTAATCTTTCTAGACATTGTAAAAATCATATAAAGTAGGCCTGTAATTTAGCTATTTGTTCCAATTCATTTACAGCCTACTTAAAATAAATTAATAATGATGATGATGATGATGATGATGATGATGATGATGATGATGATGATGATGATGATGATGATGATGATGATGATGATGATGATGATGATGATGATGATGATGATGATGATGATAATGATGATGATGATGATGATGATGATGATGCTGCTGATGATGATGATGATGTAAATAGCAGCACCCTCAGCTCTGCACCCCTCCTTGTAATAAGAAGCTTTTATCAAAGATGCGCAGCTGCTACTATCATTGGCATGTCAACGAACACACCTTAGTGGGCAGGCCCTGCAGTATGAACAAAATTTTGCATAGCTAATGAGTTTACACGTACATGAATAGTAAGCGGTCATACTCTAGAACAATCATATTCCTGATCGACACAAAAATCGCCTTTAATTAACCACATTATCCCCCATTACGTGCAGCAGTGAATGAAAATATCATTGATGAGATATTGTTGCTAGAAACAGGGGATTGCTTTGAATTATGTTATGTTCGGCAGAGCTCATAACGTGTCGTGCGAATTCAATAGAAACTATACATGACAAACAAATTAAAGTACAGTAACTGAGCTTAATGAATTCAGAGGATAACAAGGATAAAGCAACCTGATTACTTATAGTGTTAACAGTTCGCGGCAGATGTTTGCTCAGTTGATAGTATAATCAGGGGGCTTTTCCCAAAAAAGATTTTGTATTCAGGCCCGTTGGATGCGGGAGGCTTCAACCCCAGTTATGTGCCACAGCCACCCCCGGGGGGTCACATAATACGTTGAGGGTACGGGAATGTGCCGCCCATGTGAGTGAGCTACTGGGCCCAAACTTCTCTAAACAAAGGTCCCTTTCTCGGTAGATTCGGGATGGTCTGGCAGAAATTGGAAAAAATAGTCAAAAATGGGCAATTTTCTGCAAAAATCCATCATAAAGATGTGTATGGCAGCAAGCTTTTGTAACTAGAAAAGGGTGGGTTACTGAAAACCGGGAGGCAGAGCCCCCTCCATCCGCCAATCATATATCTCTCGGGCCACAGCCTACCTTTTCTAACTCATTCCGCTTTTACATCACATTGCTCTATTTCCATTTCTTCCAATCTAAACAATCTATTTCTGAGGGACTTCGAAATCTATTTCAAAAATTGATGTGGCAAGAAAGCCTTCTGTCACTCAAAATTCTTAGCTCATTCAAAGGCAGACTCTTCACAAAATGGGTGTTCTCCAAACGATCTGCTCAGTTCAGGTCAGTTCAGGTCAGTTCAGGTCAGTTCAGGTCAGGTCAGGTCAGGTCAGGTCAGGTCAGTTGAATTCAGTTCAGGTTAGGTCAGTTCATTTCAGTTCAATTCATATCATTTGAGGTAAAATAGCTTGTGGAATCTGAATCAAAATTAGCCATATAGTATCAGAATGTAAGGAGTTGGCTCAAAACGATTATAAAAAAGCAAGGCATGACAAAGTTGCAGCTATCCTACACTGGCAGATGTGCCAAACATATGGATTTCCCACCACTGCAAAGAGCTATGAACATTTCGTAGATAAAGAAATGGCTGTCTTAGAAAATGAAAAGGTCAAACTATTATGGGACTTTTCCATTCAAACAGAAATAAAAATTGACCATAACAAACCTGACCTAGTCCTGCTGGATAAGAAAGAAAAAACATGCTACGTTATTGATGTTGCATGCCCTTTCGATACAAGAGTTGAAAAGAAGGAGAAAGAAAAGTTTGAGCATTATACATATCTGAAGTATGAACTTCTCAAAGTTTGGAACATGGAAGTAACAAAAGTATACATAATACCAATTGTCATTGGCGCTTTAGGAACAGTCCCCAAGAATGTTGCAAAATATCTCGAAAAGATTGACTTCAAATCAGGATTAGATCCTCTGCAGAAAGCTTGTTTGTTGGGTACTGCCAGAATAATTAGAAAAGTTTTGGACTACAACAAATAGGACGAAATGGAACACTAGAAGAAAAGGAATGACGGTTTAGCAAGAAAGACTAAAGATCTATTATCTCAAGCCACGGGAGGTGGCCTGATCATAGACAAAACACTGGTATATCATCAAGACCATGAGAAGAGTTGCAAAATTATAATAATGATAATAATAATAATAATAATAATAATAATAATAATAATAATAATAATAATAATAATGATAATAATAATAATAATAAAAATAATTTATCTTCTCTCCATTTGTAAATTCGTAATGCTCACGAATTTACAAATGGAGAGAGGATAACTCATCTGTTTTTTATGCATGATCTTAAGCTGTTTGCTATCAGTGAGAAGGCATTAAACTCTTTAGTGCAGACAGTCAGGGTTGTAAGTGAAGATACTGGAATGAAATTTGGGATTGAGAAGTGTGCCATGTTAGAGCTGAAACGAGGAAACATCATAAAGTCAGATGGGATTGTACTACCGGATGATACAGTCATCAAAGCAATGAATGAAGGAGATAGCTATAAGTACCTGGGAATAATGGAAGCAGACCAGATCTTGCGTAAGGAAATGAAGGAAAAAGTAAAGAAAGAGTATTTTAGACGGCCAAAGAAAGTTCTAAAATCAAAACTGAATGGTGGAAATAGCATCACTGCAATAAATACCTGGGCAGTAGCATTACTCAGATACTCTGCTGCTTTCTTGAAATGGACAAGAGAAGAATTAAGAGCCATAGACAGACAGACAAGAAAGATGATGACCATGTACAGAACTCTACACCCGAGAGACAGTGTTGATAGGCTGTATCTTCCCGGGAAGGAAGGAGGCAGAGGGCTTATTTCGATAGAAGATTGTGTTGATATTGCAGAGTCTCAAGGAATATGTAATGAGAAGCAAAGAGAAAATCATATCAGCAGCCAGAGGAAACGTAACGAAAGAGGTAGAGAGTGCAAAAGCTTACAAGAAAAGGCGAAAGGAAGAGAGGGAAACAAGTGTCTGGGAAAAGGAACTTCACGGACAGCATTTTAGACAAACGAAAGAAGTAGGAGCAAAGGAGTCGTGGACGTGGCTACAAAAGGGAGAACTGAAGAAAGAAACCGAAGGAATGATAATGGCTGCACAGTCACAGTCCCTTAGAACGAATGCCATAAAAGCAAGAATTGATAAAAGCAGAGAAGATGCAAAATGCAGGATGTGCAATGAAAAGGAAGAAGCGATTCATCACATTGTAAGCGGATGTAGCAATCTTGCACAAAAGGAATACGAGCGCCGGCATGACTGCGTAGCCAGAGCACTTCACTGAGATATTTTACGTCAGCGAGGATTTAAAATTAGTGATAAGTGGTACCAACATCAACCTGAGAGCGTTGTTGAAAATGAACAATTCAAAGTATTATGGGATTTTACAATACAGACGGATATTGAAATACATGCGAGAAGGCCAGACATTGTGATAGTGGATAAAAATTCGAATGAAACGATCATTTTGGACATAGCCATACCAGTTGATGTGAAAATACGAAACAAGGAGCAGGAAAAGATCGTAAAGTACCAAGATCTAGCTAGAGAAATCAGAAAGATTTGGAATGTATCAACCAAGGTCATCCCAATTGTGATTGGTGCCCTTGGCACGGTTACAGACAGACTTAAACAGTACTTGAAGGACATAGGTGTAACAACAAGGATCGAGTTAATCCAGAAGTCAACCCTTCTTGGCACGGCGAGAATCATCAGACAGGTTCTTGATATTTAAGGAAACTAGATGTGACCCGATATAATGGACGTTAATTCCAAATGTAATTCATTTGTGCGTAGCATTCATAATAATAATAATAATGATAACGATTATGGTAATAATAATAATACGCCTAGTCCAGAAAGCTGTTACAACACAAATCAATACAGATACAGTGAATTGTAAGCATAAATTATAATAAATGGTTTTACAAAGAACATACCATGGCGTAAAAATATGATGTTTACCCCATGGCAAGTTTGATAGATGATCATTATAATGGTTTCTATGGCTCTTCAGGAGAGATGTAGTGAAAATGAGGCTGAAAACCATATTTTTAGCAATGAAATGTTACCTTATTTCACTTACGGTAACATGTATTTCGTATTTCGTATTTCAACGTTACGATATCGTATTTCTGCCGCAATGCAATATCTTGCAATTTTATACTGAAGCCCATCCTAGATCATACAGCAGCTTCGTCAAAGACGTGGAAAACTACTTTGAGAGTTGGTGCGAGACAGAAATCCAATTTGATCACGATCTCGAACGATTTTATGAGTATGCTTCAAAGCCAGGTAGGAAAATTCCCGCAAATGCAAAGCCATTTCAAGACTTCTCAATATGCCTTTCAATTAGTCCTTGGTCCAAGAGCATAAACAAAATTTTTCCTGATTGTTAAAATGTTAGAATTTTGTCATTTTGTCACTTTTCAAAAGCAGGGTGTCCCAAAAAAATTTTTCGAACTTTGATTTGAGATTGAAAATAACGACAACTTGAAAGGGTCCTTTAAAGTCCATGGCGAGAGAAACCTGTCCGCAAAAATTTTGAAAAACCTTTAGAGAGCACAATCTTGCAAATACGTCAAAACAATTCACTGATTTAGGAGCTGTCAAAGATGAAATTTTTGCGACAGCTCAAACAAAGGACCCCTTCACTGGTAATGGAAAGAACTCCCAAAATCGAAATAGAAATGATTATTCGATGTCACATCTCTCGTTAAGATCAGAGCAAACCAAACAGAACTTCAAAAACAATTCAAATCCTATAACCATTGTTAAAATTTACCCAAGAGCTCATGTACTCAAAAACAACATTCTTCTCGTTCCAAAATTTTGCTGAGCAGAATTTCTCAAAGCATCCATATGCTTGAAAGTTAGGCTATCGAAAATCTCTTCAAATCCCATTCCTTTGCTCTGAAATAAACGAGAAACAAAGCATACGATAGTCTATAGTACTTTTAGAGTCTGCTAAATTACGTGCCAAACGTGCCAAACGTGCCAAACGTGCCAAACGTGCCAAACGTGCCAACGTGCCAACGTGCCATGACATGTTACGTGCCAACGTGCCAACGTGCCTACGTGCCAAATTTTCCTACGCGCCTACGTGCCATGACATGTTACGTGCCAACGTGCCTGCGTGCCTACGTGCCAAATTCTCTTACGTGCCAACGTGCCATGACATGTTACGTGCCAACGTGCCAACGTGCCTCCGTGCCAAATTTCTTTACGTGCCAGCGTGCCATTGCATGTTACGTGCCAACATGCATAGTTCCTGCCTGCCATGTGCCAATTTACCTACGTGCCAATTGGTCCATTCGTAGGCAGTTTCTTACATTTTTGGGTCATCCTGCTAAAAAACCGTTTCTTTTTTATGCTTATTTTTCTTCATTTGCCAAGAGTACAGCTATCAAATTCAAAAATTACTTCCAAATTACTTGGTAAGATCTTAAAGTATGATAGTGACATAACTCACATTGAAAACACTGTCGAAACATTTACTATTACCGTACAGTGTCAAAACATTTTCAATTGACCAAGGAAAAAGTTCCCCAATACAAAAATAAGTTTCTTACCTTTTTAATAACGGGAAGGCAAATTCTCATAAGCTGTTTCTTTTAAAATGAAATGAAAGTACTCTGAAAGTACATAAGTAAAGAAGCTTTCAGAACTGCTTAGTTTGAATAAAACATGTCCATGCATTCTCCTACAAAGGAGCTTTCTTTGGCTAACAATCTTCCTCATTTTACCCCCAGTCGACGGCAAAGCTACTTAACAAAATGAACAGAATGTATTAGCTCATATTCCCTGCGATACGAGTGTTAAAAATTCACCCACTTTTCCTGCCCCTCAGGCGGCTGTCAGGAAATGTGGACCTGTTTTAGTTGCCTAAAAGATGATTCTTGTTGTATGATAAAGTGGGAGATTGTAATTTGGGCCTACAGGGTGATTTTAGTCAAATTGCTTTTTTTCGCTGTTGAAACGATCGTAAGTGGAAAATTCGATTCATGGCGCAGTGGGTGGTGAACTCTATTAAGTGGTATCGAAGAAATTTTCGATAATTTCTAGCAGATTTTCCCCGGCCTAAAGTTTGATTAACCTGACAGCGTAGCAAACATATTGAATGTCGGTTCATTAAAGATAAAAGGAAGTTTTTAGATGGGTGTACACACGACTTATTTTACCAAATCACAAGATGCTTAAATCATCCACATTGAAATTGCTCTGCCTTAACCAAAAGTTGTTCTCAGACGCGTATCTTAGAGTGACATGCTGGCACACCGGTACATTGGAGCGCAAACTTGTAAGAAATCTAACATGTGATAACGTTGGCATGTAACATGCAATGGCACATTGGCACGTAAGGAAATTTGGCACGTAGGCACGCAGGCACGTTGGCACGTAACATGTCACGGCACGTTGGCACGTAAGAAAATTTGGCACGCAGGCACGTTGGCACGTTGGCACGTAACATGTCATGGCAAGTTGGCACGTAAGAAAATTTGGCACGTAGGCACATAGGCACGTTTGGCACGTTTGGCACGCTTGGCACGTAATTTAGCAGACTCGTACTTTTATCACAAATGCTATTCAAAGTCCCCTTGTTTCAGCTCTCGCACAAACTTGAAATTCAAAAGATCGTTGCCCTGTCAACATTTAGCAGGTTTACCAGATTCTGGTGTCTAAAATTGATCAAAGATCTCAAGAATTGGTTTATCTCATCATGGAACCCTTTCATTATATTGTTACTTTTAATGTTTAATCAAGCATCGAACGATTTTTGGGGTACTCGGTAGTTGAAGCTTTTGGACAGCAGATATCTTACCTGACCATTGCGAGGAAAGTGCCTGAGCTTGTCTTGATTCATGCAGAAGAAATAGGCATGGTTGTGATGAAAAGGCATTATCTTCATTCAACTCGGATTGCTAGAAAGAAAGAATCTCTAATAAAAAATTTGATCTATAGAATGCCGCTGTCAATCTTCAAGAAACGAATAGACTTTTACTGCCAGTACCAACTATACATTTTCAGAGGAAACCAAAGCTCCTAGAAATTGAAGAATATGAATATACCAAATGAGTAAAATCTTGAATCCACCTCATAAAAAATCGCCTACTCAAGGCGATGCAACCAATTTTTTGATCCATCGCTTTACTGTGGCTGCAAATTAATCTAAGAGATTTTTCTTCTAGCTTTAAGTACATTATTTCGTTGTAACATTATGAATTAGTATGTTTCTTGATTAGACCTCCTTTACACTGTACGGGTGCACTTTTGTCCTACTAGGAAGTTGTTTCGGTAACTCTAACTCTAACCCTAACCCTAACCCTACACGTTACAGAACAAAATTTTTCCATAGATAGGAGGAACAGACGTGTTATGGATTTGCAGGAATGGTGTAAATTGCTGGCAGATCTGATACAACTTTGTTACGGATTCGAAGTTGTTTATGTACAGTGTAAGGGGGCCTGGGCCAAGAAACAAGGTCTTAAGCCAAGAGATAGCTGCTAGCTATCACGTAGATTTGACATCTGATGAAGATAGAAATCAGCTCCCAAGCTAAGATTAAAATCATTTCATCATCTTAATCGTTGAGAACGGACAAATTATAGGCCAGTCATTTGCAGTTTTAGCCGCAGTTATTGCAGCTGGTTGTGGAAATTCTTCATTTGGGATTAAGATGATGCATCGTAAATCAAATTTGAATACTGTAAATCAAATTTGACCTCAGTAAATCAAAGGATTGTTACTTTTGACATCGATCTTATTGCTTTTAAGTAGGATGGCCCAGCAGTGGATATCTTTTGGCAGACCCGATGCGAGACTTTGGCTGACACACGAAAGGATTAATTAAAAATTCAAAATAAACAGAAATTAGTGGAATGCGTTCTTTCAAGGACAATTAATACAAAGAATAGAGAAAAACTTTTGCAATATTCTTATAATTCTAGTCAGGTCAGACTATCTACAAAGACAGGTGTTCAACTCAGATAAACTTTCTGTTACATTCATAGAATAACCAAACAATTGTGGCTGTTGTAATTCATCATCCGCAGTTGTAAATTAAGCCATAACGGCAATACGGTTAGGCAAGATGCTATGATGCAATGAGCTTAGTTTCGCGGGGGGGGGGCGGCTCTTCCATAGTAAAGGTACATGGGATGTGCCACCCGCAAGCGTATACTTTTTCGGACTTCTATTCTAGCCAAGAGTATACTTTTTGGCAATTAGTCGAGTTTAGTCTAGTCAAGGGTTTGTTTATTGGCAATTTTGGTCAATGAAATGTCAAAATTCGGTAATTCCTGTAAAAAAAACCAAATTTTTTATTTTTGGTCCAGAGAATGCGAAAATTTGGCAAATTGTCTAGAAAACGCCAGCGCAGGGCCCTTTTGATGGAGAAATTCCTAGCCAAGGGTATCATTTTCACAAAGATTGTTCTACCCAACGGTTACATTTTGAAACTGTGGACGGCACACCCTAACCGAAATTCAGCCGAGAACCCCGCCCCGTGCCTAGTTTCAAACAAAGCAATAACCATCAATCCCGTAAGAATATAATTTTTCCTCGTGATATCAAAAGATGGACATATCGAAAAATGTTGATAATTCCGTTCAAAGCTTCATCGTGTGTTGATATGGTCAAAAGAAAGACAGATCGATCCACACTGAGAAATTTTTAGAAGAACCTCGAGACACTCCATGAACAATTTTTATAGCGAGAAACTCAACAACTTCAATTTTCTACGGGGCGTCCCGATATTTTGCACATTTGTATGGCTTTTCACTTAATGGCTAGATCACCAGAGTAGAAACTGCATACCCATGTTTATATCTCTGAGCCCCCTAGCTCCCTGAAACAGATACAGAAATAAAGCAACACTTGATATGTTCTTCATCAGGCCAGAAGCTAGATTTATCGTTTCAAACAAGATATGTAGCCAATTCTTTCCTTTAATCAGAATGCATGATGACTTCATTTTTACGCAGTTTCTGTTCTATTGGTTGGTTGCAAAACAAATGATAGACTTTACAACAACGAAATTTTGTTCACAAGTTACTGCACTTGGCAGTGCGCGATTATCTGCAAGGCTTGTTCACAAGAGTCTCTGGCACATGCATCATGGAACTGCTTGGCGGAATTGCGTCATGGATTTGAACATACAGCTACTTAAAAAACACCCAAGCAAAAGGCCTCCTTATTTAGCCGAGCCAAACCTTGGAACAAATTAGAATCTGAAGTCAAAATATCTCGGAGCTTCTTTGCTTTTAAGACAGTTGTTACGTGACCTACAAATTGATTTTATATTTCTTTCCGTCATTCAAGGTAAAAGATAACATGTTTTAAGTAGAGTTTACATCTATTTGTTTCGTTAACAGGACAAGCTTAAAGGGGAAACTCACTCAAAAATTGACATTTCCTATTTAGCTTGTTTTGGGGTTAAAGAAAGCAAAACTAACATTTGCCTACGATTTTATGCTGTTATTTTGCCGCTTTTTACCTCCAATTCTTGCTTCTTGACCGACGCCATCTTGCGCGACAAAAAGACTGGAGCGAGTGTTGCTGTTTGACGTCATCACGTGCAGAAAGCAATATGAGGCACACTGTATAGTACGGAATCCAATCATAAAAATCTTGCAAACTCAGCTATGGGAACGAAAATTGGCGGAGAGGGGCAGTTTGACATGCTGAAAAAGACAGGGTGTGAACCAAACCCAAAATACCCCCTGAGGACATTTTTAGACAGTGGGGCTATGTGGCTGCAAGTCCTTGAATCGGTTATACCTATAACTTTGTCACCAATCGTGGTACCAACTTAAGACTTTGATTTCTAGGTAAAGTCGACCCACTGAAAGGAGAGGATATGAAATCAGACTGCAAAATACCCCTTGTGCTATTTTTAGACTGGGGTACTAGGGTCCAGGTCCCCTAAAGGCTTCTTGTGGTAAATTTGTTGCAGTTCTTGGCACTGACATGAAATTTGGTTTTCAGGGGCAAATTGATGCACTGAAAGACATAGGATGTGGATCTAAATTGCACCATCACCCATGTGCTATTTTTAGACTGGGGTACCTAGTCCCAGGCCTCTAAAAGGGTAATTTTGATAAATTTGTTCCAGATTGTGTAATTAACAAGAAATTTAGATGTCAGAGGCAAGTTGATACGCTGGAAGAAATAACATGTGGATCTTAATTGTTAGGTCCCCCCCAATGTTATTTTTAGACTTGGATACTAGGTTCCAGACCTCTTCAAGGGTTTCAGAGTTATCAATTTGGCCATGAAAACCAAATTTCATATCCGTGCCACAGTTTGCAATGAAGTTATCAAAATTACACTTTTAGGGATCTGGAACCTAGCATCTTAGTCTAAAAATAGTACAGAGGCATTTCCAATTCGTCCCATATCTTCTCAATGTATCAAATTGTCCATGGAGACATAATTTCATGTCAGTACCACCATCGGCAATGAAGTTAATAAAGTAGCCCTTTTAGAGGCCTGGGACTAGGTACCCAGTCTAAAAATAGCACAGGGGTGATGGTACAATTTAGATCCACATCCTATATGTTTCAGCGTATCAACTTGCCAATGATAACCGAATTTCATGTCAGTACCACAATCTGCAACGAAGAAGTGTATCAAATAGCCCCTTTGGAGGTCTGGAACCTAGTGCCCCAGTCTAAAAATAACACATTTGCATTTTCTTATCCATACGTGCATATCATCTTTTTCAGCGTATCAATTTGCCCCTGAAAACCAAATTTCATGTCAGTACTACAATCTGCAACGAAGAAGTGTATCAAATAGCCCCTTTGGAGGTCTGGAACCTAGTGCCCCAGTCTAAAAATAACACATTTGCATTTTCTTATCCATACGTGCATATCATCTTTTTCAGCGTATCAATTTGCCCCTGAAAACCAAATTTCATGTCAGTACTACAATCTGCAACGAAGTTATTAAACTCACTATCTTAGAGGACTGGAACCTAGTACCTAATCTAAAAATATAACGTGAGAGATTTTATAATTCATGCCCACATCTAGTCTTTTTCAGCGTATCAACTTGCCCCTGAAAACCAAGTTTCATGTCCGTACCACAAACTGCAACAAATTTACCAAAAGAAGCCTTTAGGGGGCCTGGAGCCTAGTACCCCAGTCTAAAAATAGCATAAGGGGTATTTTGCAGTCTGATTTCATATCCTCTCCTTTCAGTGGTCGACTTTAAATAGAAATAAAAGTGTTAAGTTGGTACCACGATTGGTGACAAAGTTGTAGGTATAACCAATTTAAGGACTTGCAACCACATAGCCCCACTGTCTAAAAATAGCCTCAGGGGGTATTTTTGGGTTTGGTTCACACCCTGTCTTTTTCAAAATGTCAAACTGCCCCTCTCCATAGATTTTCGTGCCCATAGCTGAGTTTGCAAGATTTTTATGGTTGGATTCCGTACTATACAGTGTGCCTCATATTGCTTTCTGCACGTGATGACGTCAAACAGCAACACTCACTCCAGTCTTTTTACAGGGCAAAATGGCGGCGGTCAAGAAGCAAGATTTGGAGGCAGAAAGCGGCGAAATAACGGCATTAAACCGCAGGCAAATGTTAGTTTTGCTTTCATAACATTTAATTGTTAATTGTTAATTGTTTTAACCCCAAAACAAGCTAAACTGGAAATTTCCATTTTTAACCGAACTTCCCCTTTAAAGTAGCAGTGAAAATCTAAGTTAGATATGAAAGTTTGTTTGGTAAAATTGCTGATCGTTTAGAAATAGAAATTGGAATATGCTTGTAGGGGGCTTCTATGGGAACGAGATTTTCCACCTTCCATTCTAGCACATTATCTATTTAATGAGTGAAATTAAAATCTTATCTCCGAAAGGCCTGAAAGTTACAATGGCACTGAATTTAAAGGTGTGCAATCGTAAATAGGCTTCTGTATAAGAAGAACGAAGAAATATGCAAACACAGCATTGTTTCTTTAGCTATCGATTATTCCCAACACGTGTGGACCATCGATTTCAATGGGCTATTTTTAGATTTTTCTGCTCTGTGCAAATGCAGGCTTTTAGCCTTGCACAGATCCATTAAATTTTGATGGCAAGTAAGTCATGGACCAGGGTCGGACGTCGGGTTTGTTTTCAGGTTTCGAGTATTTTCCAATTTCTAGGTCTAGATGTTAATTGATTTAACCAAACAGTTCTTCACATAAAGGTTAGTTTATGACTGATACATTAACGTTGCAGTTTTGAATTTTTGCCGCATACTTGCTATTACATAGTACCCAAAATGTACTATCGTTGTTTAACTCATTCACCCTATGCGAATTAATGCTTCAACCATATAGAAAGAATTAGAAATAATTGAGGAATAAATAAAGAAATACTCCTGCAGAGGCGCTGTTTGTCTTCCTGTTTCATTCTTGACACAGTGACATATGATAGGCCTCAAGTTTAAAAACTTGATTTAGCCAATCGGACAAGATTAACTTCTTTTGAGAACAGCTTTCAAATAAAGTCACTCGTAATTTTGGATTGAAATTACCAATTTGGATGAAACAAATTTCACATCCACATTAACGCCAAAATTTGGCCAAAGTTAAATCATCAAACGCAGACTTATTACCTCATCGATAAAATACGCAAATTCATATATGTCAAAACCTTCGTAAAACCAGAGTCTAGCTAAGTTCTTTGAAATAAGAAAAAGGATTTTTAAAGTTCAGTACAGGAAAGATTACTTGAACTTTTTTAGGTCATTTGAAACTCTGCTCTTTCGGCCGAAGTTCTGCTTGTTCGCAGTAATTCAATGCTGGGAACGTCTTGAGTGAGTTATAAATAAGACTCTTGATCAACTTCTTGAGTCAGTGAGTTATAAACAGATTCTTGATTTCATGAAACTGAAAGTGGCACATTCACGAAAGCAGAGGAGATCCCCCGCCTACAAATAAGGGTGAACTTGAAGAATCTCCTAGGGAAGTGCTCAGGAACTCTTAGACTTTAAGGCAATTTTTTAGTTTCTTATACAAAATACGGCTAAGAGGGAAATTTCATACGAAAATAAAGTATAAAGCATGAGCAGTTAATGCAAGAAAAAGATTTTGCGAAAAAAACTATGAAAATCTGGCTTCCTCAAATCCTCAAATTCAGGATATTCGGACATCTTAACCTTCCTATTTTGACTCGTTAGGGGTATCTTCCTCCATTGCTTCCTGTCAGCATGCTGCAGATGTGTGCTAAATGCATTTCATTACACTGTTTCTGCATTGTGCACGCCTTCATAATTACATTATTTTCAAAATGTGTCAACCAAAACTAAAAACCTTTGTAAGTCCCAACAATGGGTGGCTCTCTATCATACGAGTTTCGCAAAATCTATCACAACTTTTGCTCTCCTAATGAGAATTACTGGATCTCGGAGATGGTTTGCACCAGAGTATGGTGTGTTTCAGTATCAGCATCCAAAAAACCGTCAAGAAACCAACCATGGATGTCGAGACGGAACCATTGTTACTGAGGTGAGTGTAATTGTGAATTTCTTCAAGTATTTTGCAACTTACCACAGAGGTGGGCATTGAAGAAAGATGATCGACTCTGTCTCCAAGCGATCATCATTATCATAATCATTATCAACATTTTGTTTACGATGTTGTGTTATTAGAAATGTTATCAGTATTGGTATTAGAGAAAGTGGACTAAAATGAACAGATGCAGTAATGATTAGCTCATTTTCATTATGTTTTTCATCTTCAAATCTTTAAGGGTAGCCCTGCAGCAGTGTTGATTAAAAGCTGACATAATAGCTGATATAAAAAGGGGTTAAAAATAGAATCCTTGCGAGAGAGAAAAGAGATATGGAAGAAGAAAACAGCTTACAGCAAGAGAAAATTGCCCTTAAGGAGATATTGACATTGAAATGGTCAAGAGTGGTCTAAGAGAGGCCATGCAGGGGAAAAGGTAAATATGCAACAGAAAAGCAGGTAGTGGGGAGTGGCGAACAAAGAGAATATCTTAAAAAATTTACTCTTGTCAAGCACACATAATGACAGTTTCGCAAGTTAATTTTTCAGCCAGTTTATAGCGGCTATTCAACCATGATCCAGCTATGTCTACTCCCTTTGAAAAAAGCAACATTTATTTGTTAACACAGGTTGGGTATGTGGTAGCTATACAGCTGATGTACGCCTGCGGCACTACGGCTTATCCTCACAGTAGTTGCCTCCGAGTGCTCATTTACCGACCTCGAAAGGATGGACAGCTGAGTTGGCTGCAGGCTTGTGGTTTCTAGTTCCGACTACGGGATTCGAACCCACCCAGACAGACCCCACAAGGCTCGAAACAATGCGCCCTAACCACACTACGACGCCACCAGCGTTCAGACGGCAGGCTCGGCGCCGCAGGGCTCAAGTCTTGTTGGTGGCAGTATTGGTATGGTAAGAGTGATTGGCAAGTCATACCATTTGAATCGTATTGGATCTGAAGTGTGAAAATTTCATAGCATGTCTTAACTTATTGAAGCTTAACCTATTGAAGCGGAAACTGCTAGGATTGAGCACAGGTCAATTAGATAGGACGCTCCCAATTACCTTACACCTCTCTTCGATAGGCTGTCAGATATCAATGCTAGAGAGCTTCGTAATACTAATACAGACTTCAAGCTACCTCACCTTAAAACTCCCAGTGGTCAACGGTGCTTTGCTTGCAGAGGGGCACAAGTATGGAACAACCTTAGAGCTGAAATCAAGACCGCACCCACTTTGAGTCGATTCAAAGCTGCTTATAAATCAGCAAGTAATCTTCTCGCTTCATTCGTTAATACATTGTTTTTTCTTATTCAATATTTATTCGTGCATGCAAAATTTTATGATTAGAAATATTAAGTTAATAGTATACATCTTAATAGGGCAGTTTGGAATTCAGTATGTATTTGAGCTGTAAATAAACCCTGTGTAAAGAAGATAAAATCAAATCAAATCAACCTGACATTAATCCTATCATTGCTAACTTCCCTGACGTCAATCGTATCATTAAATTCGTTCTTCTTGCAATTCAATGAAAATAATCTAAATCGAATCACTGATTACATTTACAATCTTCTAACATTTGCATTTCGTCCTTCGCAAGACCTGTTTCTGGAAAAGTTGCTTTCAACGGGATCTGCACCAAAAAGTCAACTCCCAATCTTCTTCTAATACGTCTAACATTAACCCAACCGTTACATTCATAGTTACAACTCTCTCTTAAAAGCATCGTAAACTACATTTCCTTTAAGATCTACCATAATCTGCATGCTTTTCATTTATACCTGGTAAGTTACAGTGGAAAGAATGTTTTGGGTATACATCAATCGAGTGAACTGTATTGAAGTAATGTGTGCCGCAATGATTTAACTCGAAGCTGCTGTTTGGCTTGAACGAGAAACACATTGTACAGTCTTTCAAACAGAAGCAGTACAGCATTCTCGTTAATTTCGGCGAATGTTCTTATTTCCAAATCCACTTTGAATACAGACACAATCTGCCTTTGTCCTTCCCGTACAATCTTTTTGTAAAGGGGGGCTTTGGGGTGTTCTGCGTCATATTGCTTTGGCATTAAAGAACATTGGACATTCTAAGGGCCCAAACATCAACCCTCTACTGATACCATTACGTCCGTTCTTCTTTTCTCTCAAAATTATTGTATCTTGTATCCTTCCCCTAAACCTGCGTAGCTTGCAATTCTTTCTTCACAACATCCATTTATGAGAACACAGTTTGTAAAAATGACCTTTGCCCTAGCATTTAACTGAAGTGTTACTGCTTCGCATTGACAATCCTTGATGATGTCTAACATCAACGCTAACATTGTATCCTTACCATCTACTCTCTGCTAAAATCGTTGTCATAAGCACACGAGGTGGATGGCACCCAAAATTTGGAAAAAGTTTGAAAAATCAGCCCCACTTGGGTAAAATGTTATCCTTAGTTGGGCAAAATTGTTAGTAAGCAAAGGGCTTTGTGTCAAGCTCTCCCCCAAGATTTTTCTTCCCCTACGCTTATGAGCATTGTAAAATGTGCTTACCTTTTAAGACTACTGCACTTCTTCTTGCGATCAGTTTTTGAAAAAGGAGGCTTGCCAATTAGCCGATAACAAAGTTCAAACGAAACACATCCGGTCCCTTTTTTATAAACTTCTGCAGTCAATAACAGGCATTCACTTATTGACACAAACACCAATAACACGCTTTGAACACGTTAATAAAGGCTGTGTCTTTCCCAGATTAGTTCAATAGTTCTTTTCTAATCAAGAAAACAAGGCTCAATTAGGAGCCTCACTGCAAACTCTTCTGTGTGCTCATTTGCTGCATCTGGTACAATTGCACTCCTTAGTTTATCTAAATCGAGACGGAGCGAACCGTTCACCTCATGGGCTCTATTTATGTCTTCCTTATCCCCAAATGACTTCCAGGTGGTAGAGGTTCGTAACCATTGATGCGCTCATTGACAGTGGAGACGGAGCGAACCGTTCACCTCATGGGCTCTATTTATGTCTTCCTTATCCCCAAATGACTTCCAGGTGGTAGAGGTTCGTAACCATTGATGCGCTCATTGACAGTGATATGAGCAAAAAGGCTTGTTTCTCAACCACACAACCCCCCTGGGTATCATGATCTTTGCAGGCTAATATTTAAGAAAAGACTTCCAACAAGGGAGCTGAGCACCTGCAAGCCCAACAGGTACATAACTCCCAAAGCTATGGCCCTTTTGGAACCACGCCCATCTAACCTCTTTCAACAGTGATTGCTCAAAAAACTGCTTTCTGGTCTATTTACACAACATTGTTCGGCCTATAAAAGTCTGAAGAGCACTACTCTAAAGGAAAGCAATTATTCAAGAAACAGGTATTCAAGGATTCTATAATCAGGGCACAACATGCTTTGTGAGCTAAAACCATGAAAACAGGGATGAAGAGTAAAGCTATTTGATGAAACTCCTCGTCAGTCACTGACAACAACAAATCTTGAGATAATGTTAGGGAAGGAAGCAGATATGTCAACGTTTTTGTAGTTAGATGGTTAGAAAGTGAGCTTTAAAGTTTTCTGAAATGAATGTCCTCAGGATAGAAATTGAGATGTCACAAAAGGTCCCTATCGAACAGCCTACCTGGTAAAGGATAACCTTGTGGGAGGGTGTTTCCCTGCGTCAACTAAGCAACTTTTAATGAGAAAATTTCAAAGAAAATGTTTTCAAAATCTTCATGTTGCAAGTAGCAACTCTACAACTGACAGAACAAAAAAGCTTGCCTTCCCTGTACATCTGTTTCTGGTATGTGGTACGACTTTTTCCTTGTACAAAAAACTTGTTCACAAGAAATTAGCACTAAGATGGTCAAACCCAGAAGGAACTCTATTCCTATGTCCGAGAAATGGATGATAAGCAACTTTTCAACTTAACATCATTTAAAGGCGAACTGTCGTGATTGTGATTGGCTATGTAGCTGCGATGTTGAAATCAAAACAAAGCTCTGGCGTATGAGTAATTACCAAGCCTTTATGCTCTTGGGTCATACTTTGTTTCGAGAATAAAGGGAATCAGATCATTATCATCTTCGTGAATTTCACTGTACAGCAAAATTACTGAACCTGCTCTAATTCTTTTCTTCTTGATTGTATTGTTTATCCAATCAGCACTACGATAATGTACCTTTGAACTATGGTTGACACCTATTCTTGAGTAATACCAACTAGCTTGTCATGCATTGAACGTAGTAAACACTATCTATTCCTAGCTGATGTTTTAAATGTCAAGAAACATATCTACAGTAGTGTTAGAGACTATTCACGCATTTGACGAATAAGAAACAAACTAAGTGAAATTTAGTACTAAATGCGAAAATATCCACCTTTGATTATGAAACTTTATGCAATATGGCTTGATTTAAGTTTCTCGTAACAAAATCGGGTAGTCTGGTTCAGTTCCAGTCTCATAATTAAATGGATAGCTACCAATTTACTTAAAATGGCTTATAACTTTAAATGGAAACAGCCAACAGTGGGTAACACCTCTATTTAAAATCAAAAGAAAATCATGTCCCCGGTTACACAGTAGTGATACAACTTTGGATTCGATACCACAGTATAATGGAATTACCTTCTGTTTACTAGTCCTGTCGATCTGTAACACTTTTCCTGCTCCCGTCAAAAGAAAGCTTTGTTCTGGAGAAGCGTTGCCACCATATATTTATAATTTGCTCAAATTTGTGATAATTCATCTTGCTGAGACCAACTATCGGCTAAGCTATATAGGATGCGCTTTTTGGGTCATGGATTCCATGAAAGGTTTTCGGGGGGCTGACTAATCAGCCATTATGAATCGGCAGTTTTTGCTAGGCAATGCTAATAAGGCGACCTCGATTCCAAGATTCAAGGCAATGTAATGATTGTTTCTTAGCGGCTAACATGTAACCAAAAACTTTGCGAAATAATTTTATCATTTTTGGTCATAGAACTACAATTGAATGCAAAATACTCCTTACTAGGCATTGTCTGAAGTAGATCTATAGCGGAACTTCAATCTCTCAAGCATTGTAAAGTTTTGTTGAGCTAAGAGGTCACTCGCTCTTTAGGCATCACTTGAAGCATTTGCCTATCAAGATTGCAAAGCAAATTTGATATCTTATAGGACTATGATGTCTTCCAATTAGGAATCTGCAAAGCGTAAGAGTTGTTTCTTTTACAACGGTAAGCTCTGGAGTAGCCCCTGGTCGAGGTTATTTCCATAATTTTTTCTAAAAGCATAGAGGTAAAGGCCTTTCTAAAAGACCGACCACATTGCATTCTATGATAGGCGATGCTAAAAAAAGTCAAATCTGACATTTCTTTTAGCAAAGATCTGTCTTTTCCAAGTTTTCGAATTGAGCGAACCCTGGATACCAGAATGATACCCTGGATACCAGATCAGTCCACACCTTTGCTAGACTCTGGTACCTAGAGCAGGGAAACGATAGCAAATCC
This sequence comes from Aurelia sp. 4 Dawson et al 2005, assembly GCA_964019985.1. NCBI lineage: Eukaryota > Metazoa > Cnidaria > Scyphozoa > Semaeostomeae > Ulmaridae > Aurelia > Aurelia sp. 4 Dawson et al 2005. Next base: position 2,458,341 of record OZ026510.1, read on the forward strand.
ATGGCTAAAACAATTCTACTTTCCATGTCTTTGGTTTTACATTAGATTACATTGTTATTATTCAAAGAATTAGGAAATCTTTGAGAAATAATTCATATCATCTATTGACTTGATTTGATTTGATTTGATTGATTGATTGATTGATTGATTGACTGATTGATTGATCGATTGAATTGATTTGATTTATTTTATGAGGGTTGCCTTTCAGCAAAGGCCGTTTTTCACGGGGCACTCCAAATAAAACATTATTATTACAAACGATGCCAAAATAGAATCACCCTGGGCATAATTGCAATAAAAACCATAAAACTAAAACCTATTTACAAGAATTGATTATACATATTTGCATATTAGAAATGAAAATAGTGAGACAAAAATAAATGCTTCGTCTCTGGCAGGGGCAGACCCCCTGGCAGGGGCAGCTCCAGCAACCGCCACCTCCGTGCGACACGACGACCCAGAGCAAATAGCGATGATAGAAACACGACCACCATTCACCCCAAGCCAGCCCGCCACCCAAGGACAACCAGCACCACCAACGCAGACCCCACCCCCGAAGCTAACATAAAATTGACTTTTGAAGCTATTTAGAGGATGCCTGCAGAGAAAGGATATTCCACTATTTCGCTCCCCTAAAAGAGAAACATTTTTGCCCATCTGAAGCTGTTCTCTTTGGTACTCTCAGATCAGTCTCGGTATTTCGAAGGCAAATTTGTGAACCATTGTGAATTTTATTTTGAAGAGGCTACTCAAAAAGTATTGTGGAGCCAGCTGTTGAGTGACTTGAAAACCATCGTTTTTGACTCATTGATGATGAGTTGTTCAATGGTCTTCCAGCCCAACCTTTCGGTAAGTGGCCTGCTTGGGGTGTCAAAGCTGCTATCTGTAAGGACCATGGCAGCTCCTTTTTGAAATTTTTGAAGTTGGTTTATTTCACTAGAACCACGACCCAAAACAGTACAACAGTATCGACAGTGTGGCTAGACAATACCTGTGCAGAGATTCTCAAGAGTTGCCGTTGGTAGAAACTTCTTGGCATGTTTTAAAATGCCAATGGACCTTGAGACCTTGGCAGAGACAGCCTCAATGCGCTCTTTCCAGTCTAAAGAGCAATCAATTTGTACACCAAGTTATCTTGTTGCCTTGAAGCCACGTGTCCAGCTGCTTAAGAACATTGTTAATAGCACCATTCAGCTGAGTCATATTCGATGCCTGGTAACACACTGGTGTCGTCAACGTACATGGATACAGTTGAAACCGGGACGGCCAATTGCAGGTAATTGACATATATGAGGAAGAGAATAGGAGAGGGACATGAGCCTTGTGGCACACCGACTTCTACATTTTCAATGTCAGTGGCAACACCGCTAACCCTGCAGAATTCTTTACGATTGGATAGGTATGACCTAAACCCAGACAGCTCTCGCTACTGAGCACCATGAATTTGAAGATATTCACAGAGGATGTCATGATCTGCAGCATCGAAGGCCTTCTTCAAATCAAGAATACTAGTCCCACAAGCCGCCCAAGGTCCAAGCCATCGTACCAGTCGTCATTATTTTTGAGCAAAGGAGTAAGTGTAGAATGGAGCCTCAGAAACCAAGATTGGTCAGTGGAGAAGAGATCATTTTCTTTCATATACTGCTACAGCTGGTCAATAACAAGTTTTTCAAAGAGCCTCGGGATGAAGGGTAAGACTGATATCGGACGGTAGTTTGACATTTCAGTCTTGACTCCATTTTTGAAAATCGGAGTAGGCAAGTTGTTGTTGTTGTTGTTGTTGTTGTCGTCGTCGTATATTTATTACACATCGATGTAATAAACTGGTCTACTATATTTAATTTACTGTACAAGAAAACTAATCAAAGTCGATGCAATTTTTCAGCGCAAGCAAGCCAGCAAGCAAGCAAGCATGCAAGCGAGCAAGCGAGCAAGCATGCAAGCAAGCAAGCAGTTTCACTTTTTTACGCAGGATACGTACTTGGGCAGCTATGCAGCTGATGTGGGTCGGCGGCACTACAGCTGGTGCCTTCAAGGTTCTATCTAAGTACTCATTCACCGACCTCGATAGGATGGACAGCTGAGTTGGCTGCTGCTGGCTTGTGGTTTATAGTGTCCTACGGGATTCGAGCCCACGCGGGTAGCTCCAAAAGCTTCGAAACACTGCGCCTTAACCACTCAGCCACACCTCCAATCAAACTAACCAATCAAATTAAAGATTGGCGACTTATTCGAAAGCAGAGGCAAAGGAAAGAACTCACTCTGTAAACAATATTTGATAAAAGCCGGAACAGGAAAGTGATGGGAAATGTTATTCCTGGCCTAAACCAGGATATAGAAATTAATATGGTTGGGCATTTTGGAAACGAGTAGAGATGACTATGTTTTACCTGAAGCATCATAGATCTAAGTACCACATTGTCTAACAAAGCAACGTTGGTTTGACAAGGTCAAAACAAACGTCACAAACTAATTTCGATTCAAGCTAAGACACGAATAAAGCAGTGGTAAGAAGATGAAAAAAGGTGCTATCACTCAAATTGAAAATCAGAATACAATCATTCTCTAAACTCAGGTCTAGAGATGGTAGGTAGTTTAAATCTTAGAACATTTTTGCTACCGCATAAGGCTGTATACTGCTATTTTCATCAGGTTGCAAAAAAATGTACACCTGTTTGAAAAATTGCAAACACAAAGCCGACCCTCAAATTTCTTCCTTGGCAAGTGCATCACAGGCAAACTTATATTCCAAGATAGCTGATCTGGTAATTGGTCAAAAGTTAACAAATTTTGCTTGTTAAGAGATGCCTTGAAATTAGGTCATTACTAAAGTCTCTTCCTTTGCAAAACTTCGACCTACTTACCCATAGCTGAGTCAAAATAGAATGTTTGCACAACGTCCCACGAACATAAGGTCACATTTTCCACTATTTCCACTTCCTTCTAAGCCTTAGAGGTTACTAATAGCTGTAACCCCCCGGGGCAAGTATGTGAAATTAAATCAAAATCAATGTCCTAAGAGTTGTTCTTCTAGAGTGAAAAACCAAAATTTATATCTATTTGTGATTTAACCAAAAATGACACCTCGAAATTTATTTTCTGGTTGAAAAAGAGGCTCCCAAAAATGGCACAACCCATATCGGAACATATGGCGGTTACCCCTCCCCCGGGAGCTGCGACAAAGTTGTACCATGCGTACAAAATTCAAAAAGCACAAGGTCATAGCTAATTTTACTTCCCTCCAAGCCTTAGATATAGTTACTTACAGTTGTACAAAAACATACTATGAATGACCTTCTAAAAGCATGAGTGATTGCTAAATTTACTTCCTTCTGAATCTTGGATCAATCCGTTCAAAACATTCTGAAAGCAGTGGGTCATTGCTGATATTCACTTCCTTCTAGGAACTATTCACCATTCTCCGTGCCAATACCAATGTCTGTACGATTCAGTTATAAACGTAGGGTCATGGCAAATCTTATCTTTAAGAAATTTCTGATGTAGCCTACAACAAAGACAACTCCAGATAGTCTTCAGATGTTTATCATGAACGTGTTAGGATACTACATTCTTCAACGTTTTGAGCATCACATCTCTTTGAAAAACCGCAAGGAAGCGAGTCAATTAGAAACTGATCCGAGCTGAATAGCGGCATGCATTAGGGGACTTTAACTGTAGTTTGCCTCTGGGGAGAAATCTTCGTTCTGAAGGTACTTACTCCAGAGTCGACTTTGTAGTCAACATTTGTACATGGTATGATACACAGGAGCATACAAAGTCACTGAAGTTTTGCATCACATTATTCGTTATCATCATAACATTATTTACAGTTGGCAGATACAAGGTACTAAAAATAATTCAACCAACCGACTGAAATATAACACAGTTGTTTACAAATTAAACATTTACATCCTTTGCCATCTAATTTTTTTATCATCCTTCCCAAGGCATCGTCTTTCTTTAGCTCCCCCCTTAGAGTGTTAGGAGCCACATCGATATGATTCTAATGATGGAGGCATGCATAGCTGCTCGTTTTTGCAGAGATTGCAGGGTATTTCCTCCAACAAAGAATTTCCAAAGGTACAAAGGAGTCTAATGGTTCATGGTCTTAAAGATTTCAATAATAAAACCTTGCAGGTTCCCTCGGTGGACTGCAATACTTCCTGCCCTAGCTGAAAGCTGGTCAAATGAAGAGTCGCAGTCTCTGTAGAATACTCTCAAGACGAGCTCACAATAAATTCCTGCATACAAGAACCTACCAAAATAAGAACCTAGAGGCTGTTTTTCCTAAATTTTGCACCTTGTAATTAAGAACCTGTTTCAGTTTGATGAAGCAATTTTTGTGTAAATAGTTGGTCTTAATTAGTTCAAATTAGAACTATTATATTTTAAACCAACTGTAAATAATGTTATAATAATAATAATAATAATAATAATAATAATAATAATAATAATAATAATAATAATAATAATAATAATAATAATAATAATAATAATAATAATAATAATAATAATAATAATAATAATAATAATAATAATAATAATAATAATAATAATAATAATAATAATAATAATAATAATAATAATAATAATAATAATAATAATAATAAAAGCATTGGTTCTCATTGCAGGGGTGGCAAAGCTGATTTTTGACTGGTGTTACTCAGTTAATTTTGGTCCCAGTTGGCTGTTAAATGTTGAGACTCCTCCCAATTAGTTATTAGGTCCATAAGAACCCTTCTAAAACATACCGGATGTCCCACAAAAAACTTTCCCTATTTGAGCCGTAATTCTAGGAAAAGTGTGTTTAATTTGATAAAGATTTTTAAAGAAATCTCTCACACAATGCTTAAAGTAAATCAACGAGGTTAAAAGCAAACTTAGCAAGGGGAACTGGGTAATCTAAATATAACCCATTGTATTTTATGTTTTCGATCAATGAAACAAAAGAACGATAAGCGGCGCCTGCCGTTCTTTTGTGCTATGTTTAGATTAAGTCACTATATCTCCGTTCATTTACTTTAACCCTTTCCCCCCGGAAGGACCATGTGGCCCAACAGTATTCATTGAGAATTGCGAATTTTTCAGAGGGTAAAGCATTTGGAATTCTGATTGATTTGAAAGGTCATGCACATTGCATTTATCTATTGCTTGCTACATCACTGATTATGATACCCCGTGGAAAATGACAATCTACGTTAGGTTTTGCTGTTAAGCTTAATTTTAGCCGGGCGTGAAAGGGTTAACTTAGATTTGAGTATTTGTTTCATTCCTGCATCTGCACGCATTGATTTCCTATTATTATTTTCCTGAAAACAGAATACCTGAAATGCACAAGAAAGAACTAAAAACGGTTCATCGATAGAATCTATGAACCTTCACCTAAAAATCCATGGAAACTCTGTTTTTTAACTAAATTCCAACAGTTCAGAACTTGAACTCCATAAAGGGAACCAAGAAAAATTACAATTTTCTGTTTTGTCCGTAAAGAAGCACGATTATGCTCGACGTTCGAAAAAAGCATAATACACCAGACAAGGTCCTGTGGTCCGCATTTTAGCGTATTGCCAACTTTGAATACCAATCTAACAAATTGACAAGCGGTTGAATGCCTTCAAACCTGTGATTTAAAACATGAAGGGAATAGAACATTCGTCCATCGCTAGGTTTCCCATCTTTTCAAGAACTTCTCCAGCGTGCGATTTTCGAAAAATCCGAGGAAAAATCCATATTATGGAAGTCTTTTGATGAGCAAAAAAAGTCGCGTAAAATAATATGGATCCAAGTGAGCCTTTAAGCAAGAGATTACCGTTTACATCGCTCAAAAAGAGGCAGTGATTGTTGTTATGGAACTGTTCAAACGGGGAAAGTTTTTGTGGGACACCCGGTATGATTTGGTTGCAAATCTGTTTGAAGACTTTGGAAGGGCCTACACGAGTCACCCGGATTAAAATGTCTACTGAAGTTTTTGCAAGAAATGTCCTTCCTCGTCAAATCAGAGAAACGTTGGCTACTTTTGCTGTGTGATGTCCACATAATAGGCTGTCTTTTTCACATGAATCATTCGCATTAAATTTATCTTGATTCATTTTTAAAAATCATTTCACTCAACGGCCCACCGTGGAAGAATTTCAAGGCCTAGAAAACATTCTCCTGACACTGTTATTTTGGTTTTCTGAGCCAATGAATGAACGCGAGGTGAGAGTTGGGTCTTTTACAAATGAAACAGTGTTCATTTCAAAGTCATTGAGTCCTTGGTTCTTTTCATATTAATTTTTACCAGGAGGGGGTAATGTAGGCCTACCTAGAAAGAAGCCCTGAATTGCTTAAATTTTCGCGCGCATCTTCATCCTGCCACGTTCTTTTGTGTCTAAACGTGAAAAAAAGCTTTACTGTTATTGTGGTTGCTGTCTTGTAACCAATAAATGGGAGTAAGCAAACTGCAAACATTTCGCTTAATCGTTGCTGTCAACTTCGACCGTTGCCTTCCAAGTCGGCGATGGTGGATTCGCGACGTGTTGTAGCGTGCAAGTAGATGGGTCTGCCTGCGAGTAGGCTACGCATGTGGACGGGTTTCGTTTTCGTCGCAGGAAAGGGATAGCATGCAATAAAGGCAAAAATTGGGGCTCTATCGAATAGAAATATAATTCCATTAATTTTCCATTTATTTACAATTTCATATCCCAAAATTATACAAGTTTTGAAAATAGGCCCACCATTTCTGCTCATCGGGAAAAGTGGGTCTGTCTTAGTAGGGAAATTAGAAATTTTCTAAGAAGCGTTGTGGGTACCAGTTGACAGGGGGAGGGGGCAACACTTGCTGATTTTCTGACAAATGATGACGTCAAAACTAATGATTCTATCATTGACATGCGCAGTTTTTCTAAAGAAGTAAAATGCCATATCACTATTTTGCTTCACTAGTTGCATCAAACATCTTCATTTACTGGTCTGATATTAAGAAAACATATCGTAAGACATGCAATACAAACCAAAGATTCTAGCTGGATTTCAAAAAATGATTTGCAGACACAGAAAACAAACCGATAAAACAGATTGGTTGGTTAGCTGTATGGCTGTATGGAAATGGCAAGAGCTACAACATAGGCTCTTGGGCCTGAGGAAATGTTCTGAGACAGGCGCGCAACTAGGGGGGGGTCATGGGGGTCCAGACCCCTGCCCTTTTTCAAAAGAGCAAAAGTGCCCTTTTTGATAGAGAGATTGTGTGAAATTGAAGCACTATTGATCTGTATTTTTTCGGTTTCTTTGCGATCAAGTATCAATAGCTGTTGAATGCTTTCTTGAGTTGCAAATATCTTGAAGTAAGTTTGAGAATTCTGTTTGCTTGAATTGGACTATCGTTCCGAAATTGTCAGCATCTAACCATGAAGGATGATCAAATACGGCTGAAAATTTCTACTTTCAAACCACATGCTAAAAGACATGACTCGTTTTTTTAAGAGAAACCGCTGGAAGAAGCTTTTAATACCGAGTAAGTGAAAGAAAAACCTCTGTTTAAAGGAAAGGACCACTGTTCCCTGGACATCAAGGCAATGATATTAGCGGATATTTCATTTGATAGTTGACATTTTACCCAACTGAAATCGGCAACTCAGTTCCAAAAATTTCCTCAAAAGAGCCCTTCAGGAAACTTTGAAAACAGGCTGAAAAAAGCGACCAAATTTTCTACCTCCCAACAATGCCTTAACACGTGTTATCCCTCTTGGCAGCATGGAAGTATCGTTTCTATCCTTGGGAGCATGTCAGCATAGACATGTGCCAATACTTGTTTAAGTCATCGCGTTGAATTTGAACATGTTGAAACATGTTGAAACAGGATTTGAACATGTTGAAAGATCTTTGAAAGATCGTCCTGCCAATAATTTCATCCTCTAGCTCCTGTTATTAAGGAAGCAGTGGCCATTCAATGGACATTGTTTCCTTTTCTCAGTCGGTACTGCGGGCTTTTACATTCTCTTCAATCTTTCATTACTTCTTACGACGGCCATTCTCCGACGATCTAGAGGGAGTGATTTAAGAAAATTTCCCGCGGCAAGCCGCAGAATCCCTCTTCGTCTTTTGTTACCGCACTTGTAGATATGATTAACAAATGCGAATATTTGAAAAATATCCTTGATTCCTGCCCGCATCTTCTGATTTTTTAAACTGACATCCAAGACTAAATCATTGCTCTGAAATGATCTGAAATGTGCCCTTCTTCTGATTTGGACCCCTGCCCCATGAAATTCCTAGTTGCGCGCCTGTGAGATGACAACATCCGTCAGATCTTTAGAAATTGCCCTTCCCGTGAAAGATTCGAAGGATTGTGACTCTAACTGTAGATGGTCTTCCATGAAAATTATGAAGATATATAGCGACAAAGAAACTTTCTGTCAAAATAGCCAGCCAATCATTACTTTATGTAAAATATGCTTTACACTCTGCCCAATAAAGGTTAGGATAGTAAAACATAGGGAGGACACTATCTAAAAATTACTGTTAAATCATTAAAAGATGTTTCTTTTCGTCGTCGAAGCAGGAGCAGCATCAGCCGCCTATAGGTGGGGAGGACAGGCGAACAGACTGAGCTAAGAATGGGGGTCTAGGGCCTTGCATAAGTAAATTCTTTATGAAAACGCCCTCTAAACGCTGGAAAATGCCCCTTTCCAAGGTAGGATAAAATTTGTGTTCATCATTGATTTATTTGCAAGCCTTTATTCATTTCAAACAATGAACGAAAAAGCAAAAAGTTGAATATGAGATTTATCTTAGAATTACCTTCACACACGTATATAGATGAATATTGTAAAAATCAAACGAATAAATCCCGTATGATTGACTGTTTGCCTCATAAATCAAAGGACTATGGCTTATCACTGAAGGAAGCGAGTAGCGATCCTTGAGAAGGTGAAAATTAAGCCCCCCCCCAATCATTTTTCATCGAATTTAGACGAATTAGAAAATAAATCCTAAATAAAGTGGGGTGTACATCGAATTTTTGTTAGCATCGATCGAACTGCCACTTTCGACCTTATCCTTCCTCCTTTTATATGGCAGAACAATAAGGTTGTCTCAAAATGTCGGTTCCTTTCATTTTCAGAAAGTTACCCCTGATGCTGTTGACAGAGAGGTTAGAGATCTTAATCCTAAGAAAGCTACAACGCATAAAAACATCCCACCTAAAATTCTTAAATCTAATTCTGATGTGTGCGTAGAACCTTTGACGCAAATCTTTAATGATTGCATTGAACATTCATCTTTTCCCAATGAACTCAAGTGCGCGGATGTCACATCTCTTCCAAAGAATGGACCAAGCAATACAAGGACTAACTTTAGGCCAATTAGCGTTCTGCCTACGGTCTCAAAGCTATTTGAAAGAATAATGGATAAACAAATTGTTGCTTATATTACATCCTTTTTATCGTCACTTCTCTGTGGTTTTCGAAAAGGTTATAGTGCCCAGCATGCGCTTGTACGGCTTTTAGAAAAATTCAAAATTAGCCTTGATGAAGGTGGTAAGGCAGGTGCTGTATTGATGGATCTCTCCAAGGCATTTGATTGTATCAGACATGATCTTTTGATTGCAAAATTGCATGCCTACGGTTTCTCTCGTGAAGCATTAACACTGATTAATGATTACCTCACAAATAGACAACAAAGAGTCAAAGTAAATGGGTCGTTCAGCTCTTGGAAAAACGTTACACGTGGTGTTCCCCAGGGGTCAGTTTTAGGACCTCTATTATTTAACATCTATATCAATGATCTTTTACTGTTTATTCAAAATGTGGATATATGCAACTATGCAGATGACACCACAATCTATACCTGCGATAATAACCTGAGGGATATAACTCATAGGCTTGAACATGATTGCAGTGTAGCTTTGGAATGGTTTTCCGACAACTTCATGAAATTAAATGCAGATAAATGCCATCTTTTGGTTCTTGGGCAGAGTAGCGATGATCCAGTTACTGTTAGAATTGGAAATTCCGAAGTTGTAAATAGCTCTGAAGAGAAGCTACTCGGCGTTCAAATTGATAACAAACTTTCCTTTGATAATCATGTCTCGAAATTGTGCCAGAAGGCTAGCAATAAACTTTACGCACTTGCTCGCATATCGCCATATATGGATCAGAGCAAACTAAGAACCCTCATGAGGGCTTTTATCACCAGTCAATTTCAATATTGCCCTTTAATCTGGATGTTTCATAGCAGGCAGCTCAACAAAAAGATTAACAAAATACAGGAAAGGGCTCTGAGAATTACTTATAAGGATGCCGAATCTACTTATAGTGAACTATTAGAGAAGGACTGTGCCGTTACTATTCACACAAAGAACTTGCAATTACTTATGATGGAGATGTATAAAACTAAAAACGGGCTTAACCCGTCATTTATGCAGGAAATCTTCTGTGAAAATGCAACTCACTACAATTTACGTAATAATAACGAATTTGTACAACCCAGAGTGAAATCTGTTAGCAATGGGACAGAAAGCGTCCGATTTAAAGGTCCGCAGTTGTGGCAAATGTTACCACCAACGATACGAAATTCGGAATCGCTTTGTCAGTTTAAAACAAAGATCAAAAATTGGTACGGGGAAAATTGTCCATGCAGATTATGCCGAACTTTTATTCCGAATTTGGGCTTTTTATAATAAACTATTTTAGATTTCTGCTTTTATACTGTATATTTTTAATTGCATGTAAATATTTTTATCCACATGTTTCCTGTAGTAGTATTTGTATTTTAAAGGTTTATTTTGCATTTTAAAGTTTTAGTGTTGGAATTAATTAGCTATCTACTGTAGCTATCTTTTTACAATCCAACGATAAATAAATGAATAATAATAAATAATAAATAAAAAGGTTCTCTCTTGTGACTATGAATAAGGTAAGGCGATTTCATTTTCTCAATAACTCAAGAAGACAATTCAGTAAGTAATTTGTCAATTCTGAGAGGCCTACTGCTGCAAATCCACCAATTTTACTGATGATCTCAAGCCCAAAATCGCTGATGAACAAAAGTTTGAAAGATGATTCATCAAAACAAATAGTAACTGTAATGCAATACTGGATGACATAATCGTCAATGAATCATCGAAATACGTAACACCTGGTACATCCACTCAATATTCCCCTGCTCAGTATCACAGATGGAATGTTTGGATTTCACCATGTATAAATCAAATTCCAATGATTGAACGACGAGAAGAAATTTCCGAATAATACACCACTTTAATTAAGCAGCCTCGTTTTGGAAATTTGTCAAAATCTCTTCCTATTGTTAATATGAAAATTTCGAGCCCAGATTCGGATTTGGAACCCAAACTTTAGTTTGATTACATTTGGTTACAACTGCTAACAATGTTGTGATGTTGATTTTATGACCCTATAAAGATCAAATATTTGTAAGGGATTCAACTGTGAAAAGTCGTTGGGGGTGAAACTTTACACCCCGAGTCATTTTCACGGTCTAAGCCCTTATAGATGTTCAAACTTTAAATCGTCATAAAATCAACACGATGACCGCTAGCAACATGAAACTTGTGGTTAGACCATAGTCACAATGGTTAGTCTAAAGCTTGGGTGCTGAATCCGAATTGGGCGTCTAAAATTTCACATGAAGGAATTTTGAATAATTTCCAAAAAGAGGCTGTTCATTAAAGTGGTGTTTTCCCGAAAAATTCCAAATTTCCGACACTAGGGAGGAGGCATGCACCACCGCACTCCCAGCCACGAAGCACCTGAATCTTTTTTAAAATGCTTAAGGTAGGCTACTGGTCGAAATTTGAAAATCTTTGTTTTAAAAGCAATTATGTAGGAAAATAGCTATATGGGATAATTTTTGCTCCTGATTTCAAATCTTTTGTCAAAATTCAATTATTAATTACGGTCTCCATGGAAACCGCAAAACTATTGTTCAAAACATGCGTCACTTAGTTTTTGCAAGAAATTTATATTTTTGGGTCTACATAGTCCTCCAACATATCAAACTGATCCCCAGAGCCTCAGAAATATAGCTATGTAGTTTATTTGACTTTGAGAAGCATAATTATTGATTTGTGGACATTTTTCTAACAATTTCCAAATTTCATCCCTTCATATGCACATTCAAACCTTAGTAGCATCTTACTGCTGCATTCTATGCAGGTCTTTACCCTATTCCACACACTATTAGGAACAATTTGATATATAAACATATATGCTTCTCTTTAATTTAAAAAAATCTTGCGAAAACTAAGTTGCGCAAGTGTGGGAAAAACACAGTTTTGAGAAAAACAATGTTAAAGTTTGAAAGCGAGTGAAAATTGGAATGAGTGGCCGAGTGGCTTATACAGTCTTCGTCACGTGACTGAAGTTAAGCTTGGTCGAGTGAGGTCAAACTCCGGATGGGCGACCATGGAGGCCTGATCTCACAACTCATCTCGTCGTCCTTCCGAAGGGACGTTCAACTAGGGGTCCCATGCCTTGATGCGGCATGCACAGTGGGCCTAAATTAGCTTTCAGTAGCTAGAAATCCTGACAAACCCACTCAAAATAAATTGAAAACAATAAAAACAAAAGACCAAATACTATGTGAAGTAACAATGTTTTTCGATGCCATTTCGGTTCTATTTACTTCATAGAAAAAAGTTCATGTCCCTTTCGAAAGAGATTGAGAAGGCTTACACTTTATGAAGAAGTTTCGAAGTTAAGGTTATGGGTGAGGGGGGGGGAGGTTGAAATCAAGCCTCAAAAAAGGCAACCCTCGGCCTACGCAAACGTTGAGGTTAAAAGCACAAAGTTAGAAAGTTCTAACCTAACTGTATCCAAATCTGTGCTCCGTTTATTTGTTGGCCCGAGACCTTTTGTGCACATGCGAAGAAATGGCCAAGAGTTGGCAGTTGAGCAGATTAATTGGGTATTAATTGTGTATTAATTCAGTTGGAGGGCCCCCTTGAAACCTATACGTGTGCTTAAGGGCTACCCTCTCCCCCTAGAAATTATATGAAAAATAAAACTTTTCACTTTCCTCGATGGGAACTAAAACTTGACCTCGCGTTCCATAACTTTAACTGAAACTTGGAGCAGGTCAATAGGAAACGAATTTTTCTAGCTTCAACAAAAATAACTAAAACAAACAAGGAAAGTCTCAGTTTTAATGTCAGACAGCGTAAACTTGACATTTTCTATCTTGTCTTGGACTCTACTTACACTATGCAACTTTGTCTAATTGGGACTTCGAGGCAAGTCAATCAGACAGAAACTTCTTTCGATAAGATGGAGGCTTTTCTTGGCTTTTAATTCGATAACAATGGGACCTTCTTAACTGGCTATCGATTTGATAAAAAGGGAATTTTCCTTCTGTTTCGGTCATGGTATCTTGATATTTCTGGAGTACGGGACACAGCAGGGACACAAAATCTTTAGGGTTAACGTGTTCAACAAATCATAGAATCGTGGGTATCACTTACAAAAACGTTATGGAATTATGGGTATCCGTTTGGGAAATTTTGCAGAATTATGAGACCCGTTTGTTGAGTGACGCTTGTAAATATGTAGGGATTACAAGAAATTTTCCTAAGTTCCCATATAATAGCCAAGAACTTTGTTACATTTGGGAAATCATGGCCCTTAAACTCTATAAGGTTTCCAGAATGACGGGTCCTAAACTTTCAGCAAAAAAGTATGGCACTGCCTCACCTGATTGGTCGAGATACCCACCTTCCCATTTTGGTTTCGATCTGATAAAAAGGTACCATTCCTTGGGAATTTGCTAAGTCGGTACTCTTTGGTTTCGGCAGGTGATCATGTTCACCTGTCCCAAGCGCGCACATGGTTCCTATATCCGTGAACTGTACCATGTTAATCGTCACTCCATTTACCACAAATGGAAAACCATAGGTTAAAAGATGATATCAAATTTGCGAAGTAAATTTGCTTTCATGAACATACAGCAAGACTGTGATACTGGGGATTACTCAATCGCAAACTAATAGGCTCAAAACTTCACGAATTAGATCGTAAGCGTCTTGAAACCAAACCGTAATGTGACATGCTTGAAACACTGCATTTCTTATTCGTAAAGAAGAATATCGTTTTCCATTTCAAGTCTTGTAATGACTCAACATCGCGATTTAAAACTGTAAAAGCAAATGTCTTGTTTTTAGGGATTGATTGCTGCAAAGTTCCACAATTTCTCTTTTCAAGGCGTTTTCGCAGTGGCGCAGCCAGGTCCCTGCTTTGGGGGCAAACTGCGAGTGAAGCAAAAAAATATGGGGGTCCCCTAAGTCTTTGCTAAGTCTTTGGGGTACCCTTCAGACACACGGGAGATTAGAGAAATGCCCTACTCAGTTATAGTTTGGTTTATTAACATGGCTACAATGAACACAAATTTTGTTGAATTTGGAATGAGAATTTATTCTGATCATACCATCTTACTCTATGAAAGAAAAAGAATTCTTATTTAGTTACAAGCGATCGAACATATCAAGTACGAATTACAAAATGGATCTTCTCGGTCTTGGTGCAAAATGATTTGATTCTGGTCGTTCGATTTGATATTCAAGGAAATGTATCTTTTTTACTTTATCATTTTTCTTGTCAGTGTACAGTATCTTTTGCAAGTGAATTGTTTCAAGCATGTCACTTTACAGCTTCTTCGGATTATCATTGGATAAGATTTTTTCCAACGTAGTAGCAAACAAGGATCCATCCCTGCAGCCAACAGCAGGCAGTGTATGGATTGCTTAGAACACTTTTACGCCGAAGAGTTCAGCCAGCAGCAAGGGCCATAGCAGAATGATAGGGTTTATGGTATCATTCCCAAACTTTAACTATGAATTGTTTTGAAACTCTGATTAAAACTCTAGAAAGAGCAACGATGCTTATAGGGTATATGGAACATCAAGAGAATGCAAGCAAATCGATACGAAAATTTCTCAGAAGCACACACGGAGCTTGGCTACATGGTTGAAAATGTCACATCATTGTAGAATGAAGATTCTGATTCATTGAAGATATGAAAGCTGCATGCCTTGTCCTGGAAGTTGGGACAGAGACTTGTGTCCCACGTGTGTAATGGGTTACAGCTCATGCACGGTTGCATCTTGGGGTTGAAGCTCTGAGCACTCCAGATTTATAACAGTACTACGCATGAGTTTTAACGAACTGCATGAGAGGGAAAGGCACATAAGTTTCCTTAGACACAGGCTATATCGTCTCCCAAACAAGTACATGATATAAAGCCAGGTGACGCATGTGTGGGCACCCACTTCTATGTACGATCATCAGCGAACCACACAGTAAGAAGAGGCTGCACCGTAAGGAGGCGTGAGCGAGGCGAGCAAAAAACTTATTTTTTATTCACATCAAAAAGTTTACAACATACTTTACATTCTACAAAATTTCGTAATTACTTTACAACACTGCAGGGACGACATCATGTGGAGGGAAAGACAATGACTACCCCATGGCCAATATATAAAGACAAGCAAGTTAATCTACCTACATACAACAAACTATGAACGATTAAAAACTATTGGATACTGTAATAGATTCAGTCTTACATTAGGTGTCAGGTCTGGGGTGTGATAGACTTTTGATACTTTTGCTGGCTTAAATTTTAGCCAAGATGTCACTCATTAGTGCAGGAAGTTAATTCCTGTTTCCTTTTCAACATTGGCAAAGTACACTGGCACACTAGTGTTGCAGAAAAATGCATCTTAACCCCCTCTCCTCCTTCAATTACTCAACAGATTTGGCAGAATTAAAAAAATCATCTCAGGTGATGATTTGGGAGCGGCCGCTCCCTCGTGCCCTCCCCCCCCCCTTGGCTGCGCTACTGAGCATTCCAAATCGGTCTTATCGTTAATCTTTAAGAACGTTGACACCAGTGCAAGTTCAACGCATCCTTGAAACCAATTTTTGGAGAAAAGTCATAGCAAGAGACCACATTTACACCGGACTAGAAAAACTGTCGATCCATAATAAAGCTGCAACTGTCAGGATTGTTCACTCAGCTTCAGAAAAATATTTTTTCATAGAGCGTGTCCTAAAAACCTTTGCCGCGTTTGCAGCTACTGTGGAGGAGCTGTCGGTTATTACACAGTTGCATAGGTCAAGCTTCAAGTTTGAGTCCTTGTTAGAGTCAATCCAACACGTGGTTGCTGATTCATGGCAGAGAAATGGCGAAAATAGTGGCCGCTTCATAAAACAGCACTTCTATGCATGGGCGATGATGCACCGATTTTTTGAGAAAAGAAGACAAAAATTGCAGAATTTCTTACCCAGAAACTACCCAATTATCCAATCTGCATAGCTGTTTTCTATAATTCTCCAATAATGTCAAAATGAAGTAAGCTTTCGAAGAAAGGGTTCTGGCATCGTACTAAAATTCTCGGTAAGGTTTTTAAAAGATAGAAAATGCTCTCTTATGAATAGGAAGCAATGCAAACCCTTTAAAAGATTTGGCAAAAATCTAAATACGGCGGTAGAAGATTTCTTTGAAAATGTACTTATTTCGGCATTTCCGAAGAACAAAAGAAGTGCTGTTTTTGAAGCAACCACTAATTTTGCCTTTTCCCCAACATAAATTGGCAACCACTTGTCAGATTGACTCAAACAAGGTCTCAAACTCTAAGTGCAAAAACCAAGATGATTGAATGTACAGCTCCTCCACAGCAGACACACAAACGGCGCACAATTTTTGTGGACACCCTGTATGAGGGGAAAAGTGTTATGGATTAACAGGAACAATGTGAAGGGGGTGCTGATCCGTAATCCTAGCGTCTGATATCCAAAGTTGCACCGGTACAGCTAAAGCGGGGTCTTACATTGACCGAAGTAACATTAAGGGTGAATTTGAACGAATTGATACAACTAATAATATCATGGTTGCGGGAAACTTTGCCCCCAACAGAAAATTTTCATTGTAACTCGGAGAATATAAAGAAAGAGAGTGGCCCTAACAACTTTTTATTTTTTGCGATCATCAGTTGTGCAACTACTCGAAGAGCTTCTTTGAAATATTAATAAAATGAGTGGAAAGATACAATCTTTGCAGATTGATCCTGTCAACAAAATAACCGATTCTCAAAAAAGAAACTTGCGAGAACAATGCTAAAATCGCATTGTTTTGCAGATTTCTTTCGCAGAGAAGCATTGTTTGATGTTGCATATCTTAATTCTCATGTTTGGATTAAAATTGAGCTCCAAATAGACAGAGCAGAAACTGCGTAAAATGACGTCATCGACCAATCTGAGATAAGGAAGTGTTTGAAAAGATCAGCTTTTCGAAATGATAAATCAAGAGTTTAAGGCCCTAGGAAGAAAATATAAAGGGGTTATCAAATTTCGGGATCTGTTGCTGGGAGCTAGGGGGGCCCAAAGTTACGACTATTCGCGCATGCGTGCGCAGTTTCTGCTCTGCCCTCCAAATATGGTATCATAGCACATTTCCTGACTTTGCCAACCTTGCCTCGGTTTACCATACAAAGGAGAATGCTCGCGCTAGCAATAATGATAACTGATACTAGGTAATTCTTAACATTTCTAGAAACAACACGTCTGGAGCTATTAGGACACCAAATCTAGTTGCGCTACCTTCGACAAGTCAAGAGCTAGGAAGGAAGGCTCTTTGCCTCCAGATAGCACGGCCTCTAAAGGGCTATCAGAATGTAGTATCTTTTGATCTACCGTATCAAATGATTTGCAACTTCTTTCAATCCCCTAATGGCAAAATCGACAAGTGAAGAAGAAAAAGGAAAGACGACAAGAGCGCTCCAGCAAATACTGCAGCAGGCTTTTCAAGTAAAAATTGAAGTAGGCTCTAAACTTATATGCACACATCTCTGATAAAGTCAGCAACCTCTTCAAAAATGAAATACGAAATGGTAGATTATCAATTAGAATGCGGCCGAGTTATATCAAATTGCAGTTATTTTGAGTCAAAGCTGGCCATTATTCAAGGGTCATTGATTTATACAGCTAAAGGTAAATGAATATTGTAAAATTGTCTGATCAGCTAACGGCACTCAAATTAACCGATTTATTGCACTTATTGGCACTCTGTTTGATTAACAACGAAAAATGTAGGCTGTTTAAGAGTGGTACTCGTCAGCAACTTGCAGCTGAGAAAATAATCAGTTATTTGTCTACATTAAAGGGAATGTAAGCAACTAAGGGTGGCTCAAGCCACTTGCCCTCAAACTCTTGCCTCTCTTGTTAACGTAGTTATCAGTCATTCCTGTTAACACAGATCAGTCAGCCAAATATGGTGCAGCAGTGTCATAGCCTATTATTTCTGCCCGGCTATTCTTATCAAAGACTTATCAACGGCAATATGCTTCGATTCCTTTTAAGACAAACTTCGCATCAACTTTGAGAATTTATTCAGTTTAACTTTACCTAGGCTATTAGACGGGGCCACCAAGAGCTTCTGGAGATCCCTCTGAGCGAAACGAGCACACAATTTTTTGAGATCACGCCTTTCAGATTAGCTTAAAATGCATTTCCAGCACATTCCCTGCAGTCAAAACGTTAAAGTCTTCACTCATGAGGACTTGGGGCAACTTGCCCCTTGCCCCCATCTCGGCAGCCCCGTTATTAGATACCAAAAGTAAGCTTCTTAAACTTGAAGTCGTGTCCTAATTAAAGAAACTCTGAAGGGAAGCAGAAAAAGCTTCGTTGCATCCGAAACTCGTTCAGTAACAGGATTTGCAAACATATGGAATCAGATAAGCGAAATCCCTCCATTTTCATTGTCTCGCAAAATTTGATGAAATAAATGGAATTTTTTCGCTACCCAATTGCTAATTCCGTTGTTCCATGTACTTTTGCGTTTATGCACCACTCGACATTCACTTGTTCTTACATCAGTTTGTCGATCAAGCTCTGCACTGAAACTGATCAATACAATCGATGTGGCTAGATAGGGATTAAGCCTTGGTTATACATATCAGTCCAAGAAGATCCTATTTTGTAAGTTAAAGTCCAATCAAACTGCGTATGGTCGACCCTATGTTTAACTAAGTTGAAACTGTGTATGTCGATCCCATTTTCAACTATAGTTTCTTATCAATTTCGATTCTCTTTAAAATCAGAAAAAAACAATTTTTATCAACAATTGCCCTTGGTGATGAACCCGCAACAACGCAGCTTTGCTATAAATCTTAGAACGAGAACGAGGATAAGAAAAGACATCTTGGTTGTGCTTTCGCGATGGAAAAACAATCCGGTTACATGATGAAAGAAATTGACAGTCTAGTTGAAAATAAATTAAGCTCACACACAGCTCCACAATGCATTGTGTCAATAACAACCATATGGTGAAACAAGATGTGATCATGGTAAATTATGGACTCATGTCTCAGTAAAGGCCAAACTCGAATTCGCAATTAAACGCAAGCTCAATGTGGGTTATATTAAGAACTCTAGCAATAGCTAAAAACCTGGACAACAATGCAAAGATTTGTGTCAAATAGAAGATGCTCTTAATAACTGCAGGTGGGCAAAAGTTTTTCGAACTTGAGATGTGCGGATTTACATAGTATGAGAGAGGGCGTAATCCCGGGGGGGGGGGGTACTCATATATTTTTCTGTACGGGGACGTGCCGCTGAACAGGGTATCGTTTTCAGGATTCTAACTCCGTGACAGGGTATCATTTTCGTAAAAATCGGCTCCATGACAGGGTTCATATTTGTTATTTTTGATTCTGAAGGGTCGTTTTCAGTCATTTACATTCTGCAAATGTGATTCAAATCACTAGGATGGCAATATTTCAACATTTTTCGATGGATTTCTTACAAATTATTCTATGCAGGGCACAATTTTGTCTGAAGAAACAAAGGGCAGGGTATTGTCTAAGAAAGTTTTGCTCCGGGACAGGGTATCATTTTCAGGAATTTGACTCCGGGACAGGTTAGCTTTTCAGATTCTCCAGCGGCACCTCCCCGTATGCTGGTAAACCAATTACCTCCCCCGGGGGCGTAATACTTCGCACTGAAAGTACAAGTTCCAGGAGATTTTTATCGATCTCACCTCATATCAAGGAAAATTTTTGCTCGCACGTTGAATGAAATCAATTATTGGGGGTCTTAGCAAGCCTTGGGCGAGGGACTACTTTTCAAAATCTAATAAACGGAGCGATTTCCATTAGGTACCTGATAGGAAGTTGTTAGACAAGCAATGTTTTTTCGCTTGGCAACGTCGATGCTCATTTAGTTATTCCAGTGGTTGAAAATTTTTCGATACTGATGAGTGATACAGTGATCAGATTACGTTGATTATTCGCTACCACATCAATCAGTCCAACTAACATGTATATATATACATATAATTCTCTTTACAACGATATCCTTTCAGTATACTAAAGAATAAACATATTAGCTACATAAACCTGATCTTCCAGGAAGTCGTTCTTGAGGGAGCTTGAATTAATCATCAAGGCTCATCAAATGCCTTTTCAAAGGTATTTTAAACCAGTGTAGTGATTGCAATTTTCTGATATTAACTGCAATATCATTCCAAGCCCGCGCAATGAAATCACCAGTCGAACAGTCGAACATAGTCGATGATGCAACAGCCTTATTAACCAGTCTCTGAATGTGGGTTCCAAGTAAATTTTTATAAATTTTGCAGAATCCTGGAGAACATTTGAAGTTTAAACGTCACCTGAAGTTTTCGTGAAGATGTATAAAAAAGTGTTCGATCCGTATTCATTTCAGAAGAGCTGAAGGTCTATGCTGATTAGCAGTGAAAGTCTCATCTCATCTACCAGGCGCACCAAAATAAACTATGCGCGTTTGACGGGCCACAATCAATCACATACATCAATCACACAACCAATCACATACATCAATCACACAATCAATCAACAATCAACCGATTCTAAAGATTCATGAGCAATTCTTTAGTTAAGATCCTCAATTACATGCTAGTATTTTTAGTATACTTTTTAATCTTTAGTTAAGATCCTCAATTACATGCTAGTATTTTTAGTATACTTTTTAATCTTTAGTTAAGATCCTCAATTACATGCTAGTATTTTTAGTATACTTTTTAATCTTTAGTTAAGATCCTCAATTAGATGCTAGTATTTTTAGTATACTTTTTAATCTTTAGTTAAGATCCTCAATTACATGCTAGTATTTTTAGTATACTTTTTAATCTTTAGTTAAGATCCTCAATTACATGCTAGTATTTTTAGTATACTTTTTAATCTTTAGTTAAGATCCTCAATTACATGCTAGTATTTTTAGTATACTTTTTAATCTTTAGTTAAGATCCTCAATTAGATGCTAGTATTTTTAGTATACTTTTTAATCTTCTATTCATGCAGCTATAAGCAATTTTCTTAAACTTTTCAATTTTGAAAACACTGAAAACGGTCAGAAAACATTGATCAAATTTTACAAAGACTCGACATTGGTGATTTGGGGATTTGGAAATTAATCAAAACTTCATCCTCGTTCGACCTTATCATTTCGCTTAATTACTGTTTGTCTTTTACCCCCTTGACAGGGCAATGCAGTACCTTATAAAAGTATGAATTCAATGACATTTCAGAAGGAAATATATATATTGGTGCCATTAGAAGCATTTTAAAATTCCCTAACATTCAAACATTCTAGCAAGAACTATCTGTCGTGCATTAGATTATCATTGATCAATTTCTAAATCCCCAAATCACAACGAAAGCGTTTTATCTGTGTTTATTCAAGTTGAATCTTTTGAAGTTTCATTAACGTTTTTTGACCGTTCTTCAGTGTTTTTGAAATAAAACCTTTAAAGAAACTTGCTTATAACTCCATAAATAGAAGACTAAAAAAGATGCAAAAAATACTGACATCTAATTGAGGATCTTGGCTAAAGATTAATTCACAAATCTTAAAAATCGGCGGACCAGTATACGATCGTAGTGGCCTATCAAAAGTGCATAGCATACCGAATGATCCAAAAGTGACCCAACGAGATCTGTTAAGGAAAAACAATTCTCAGGCCAATTGAGATGATTCAAACGTAGCTCTGTCGCTCAAAGACTACCCTACATTATGAGTATTTCCCGCAATTTTCTTAAGCACGGTAAATTTCCAGAATTAAGGATTTTGAGGAAAATTGGAAGCTTGAAATTCTGGAAAAGTAGCCAAAAATAGGCGATCGATTTAAAACCGCTTCATATCTTGGAAACAATGAGGAGCGTGATCAACTTTAGGCTGGGAACAGGCAACAAGTTTCTAGAGAAAGTTCCTAGTCCCTAGATACCTAAGCATTTGGAATTAATGTGCCTTGCAAACTCATGGAATTTCATTGGAATTCAATTTTACATGCAAATCGAAATCTTCAAGAATTGCTTGAGACAAGAATATTTTAGGTATCTAGGGACAATAAACTTGCTCTGAAAACTTTCGAATGAGTTTCCTATTTCCAGCCTGAAGTAAAATATGTTCCTCATTGTCTGGGAGATCTGAAATGGCTGTAAATCGATCACTTGTTTTTTGACGACTTTTCCAGCATTTCAAGCTTACCATTTTCCTTGAAATCCTTAATTCGGGAAATTTACCGTGCATAAAAAATTGCGAAAACACTCATACTGTAGAGTAGTCTTTGAGCGACAGAACTACCTTTGAAGCATCTCAATCGGGCTCTTAGTTGTCTTTCTATAACAGATCGCGTCGGGTCACTGTTTTGGGTCACCCGGTATTTTTGCGATATCATCGAATGCTCAACGGCTGGAGAAGCGCTCTTTTCGAAATGCGGCATCATAAAATCAAGTCATATAAAAATTTCCGGTCTGATCAGTAAGTGATTACGATTAAAAAGTGATTACTTGGTCGCGACAATCAGTCGATAATTAGATCCCTGTTAGAACGGTCACAATTCCAACACATCTTCAAAAGTGAATTGCGCACCCTCGAATAAAAGGGAGAGCGAATTGATAAAGTTATAATAATTATAATTTTACACGTTTAACGTGCAACTACAGAGTTAAGTTGATCCCTTATTTTACCCAGGCCATCGAGCATCGTCTCTAACGTTTCCTTTGTCAATTCAACATTGACATTTCTAGCTCCTTCTCTTGTTATATTGCCAGACGTAACACCACTGTCAACCTACACAGAAGTACAAAAATCTCACATACGACATTGAAACACGAAGCAAAACAAAACTGATCTTTTTGTGGTGAAGGCAAAAGAGCTGATAGACCTCAAGATCCCCCCTTCCCACTCTTTTAACAAGTGAACCAGAAAAAAAACTCACTAAACGTCAGAACAACAATGTCCGCAACTAAACAGTTTTGCCTTGTATAGGAGACTATAAAGCTTGTGGTCTTACCAGTGCAAGGCGCTCTTGCGAGGTCGGTGCATTAAGACCGATGGCTTTAAATTTTCCTGAACAACAACTAACCTGGTCAGTGCCAGCTTTATTACCTGACAGCTTCTAATTCTCAGAATCTTGTTACTGTCTTGTTACTGAACTTATCGTAAATCTCACAGGCGTAAAGCTGTTGCTATGGCAACAAAAAAGCGTCTTTGTATCGTAATATACCAGGTGATTCAGTAAAAAGGCCAGGCGTCTGACGAAGTGCTGCTCCCTGACTATCAAAGCAATGATATTGAAAACTGCTCGTTGTGTTCCCCACATGTCCAATAAGGTTCAGTAATTTACCCGACTTTAATAGGCCCTTCCTTCCGTCGAAACGGGATATTTTCTGCACAAAATCCCTTTCGAAACCTTCAAAAACGAGTGAAAAGAACAAAAAGGGTTTCCCTTTATTCTCCTTCGTAACTATTATGACACTTGGACGTGTACATGTATTTCGTCCCATTAGGAGAATCAAACCCCCTTTAATAAGCTATTCATACTAGCGAGAAGACTTTCTCAATCCCCAAAGAGGAAAGCACGTGCACTGAAGTCATCGCTGCGAGGGAAATACATCAGGGAAGCTTGCTTGTAAGTTTAGCACATTTTGAAAAGTATCTCTGAGGGATTTTCTTTTACAAAATCCCTTACAGAATCAGAACGGAGTGACCGATCTCAGTCAGGTAAAACTCTAAAAATAACTGAACATGTTAGCTATTTAATCAGATATAGCAAAATATCGTTGCTCCTATAATCAGCGAGTAGTAGCCTTTGAAATGCCGGGCGTTTTTTGACTCACCAGGGACAAGGCTACGGGAAAACCAAGAAAACAAGCCATTAACCCATTGGAGTGGCGGAATTATTGTACTGCCTCATTTTTGAGACTTCAGGCAGGTATTTTGCAACATCTCGTTGAAAAGCCAACATGTGCAATCATTTGCAAGCCTTCCGGCTGAAAACACTCATTCATTTCAGATTTTAAAGATTTTACGTTGCCCCTTGAGAAACCTCAAAAACGTCCTGCAGTCACAACCAACAAATTTCTCTTTGCCCAATTGAAAGAGATATTAAGTTGAAAGTATAGAAATAAAATTACTTTTAACTGGAGAAGGCAAGATGGGACAGCCATCCTTCCATTTGAACCAGTCTTCACATCAATCCTCCAGTCAAAGTTTGCTAGTCGTGGCAATGAAACTGAAAAGAAAACAGCAACTTTTACTTGCAAAAGTCGTCGAAAGACACATAAATCAAATTTTGGCTCAAATTAGCTTTCGCGTGAAGATTTCCGCGAAAAAAACTGACGTGTTTGAATTGTTTTTTTTTATTTTCGCAAATCTCGCGAAGGCAAGGAATTTCGTCCCACGCTAAACACAGCAAATCATCGTTTCTGGCAGCGAAGTAATAAGACTACAAACTACGAAATTACTCACTAAGAAAAGGAATTCATTCATGTTTGTTCAGCTAATTCAAAGTTTCATCTGCTGAGGATAATGCTAATCATATTAGCAATCTTTATGTACTTTTAAAGGGGCAGGGTCACGTAACCGTGAATTGTTATCTCTATAATGTATATAGTTTCCCACATGTGGCTATTTTTTGTTCTGCCCAGATTTTGGTGGATGGGGTGAATCCATACTAAATTTACTTCTAAAAAAATTAACCAATATCTCTGCAATCGTACAGAATATGAGTGTCTCATTTGTTTCTCTACGAAGTACACGAGTCCATCTTCAAAATAATACTTTCATTTTGAGAAAAGAAGTGGAAAATCATGGTGATATGGCCTATCAAAAATACTGCAAAAGCGTCCTTTCGAAAGAAGTTTGTTTACATTACGTGACTCTACCCCTTTAAGTCTCAAACAGCTAATCGAGGAGCTAACTAGGGTCACACACTGGACTTGCTCCAAGCCTCGCTCTTGATCAATAAACGAACGGGAAAGAGGAGGAAGAAGAGAACGGGGCTTCTTTTCCCCATCCATCAACAGATGCAATTCTAACTTTATTGAGACTTTGTAGAATAAAGACAGATTTCTCTTGAGGGCGAAATGAATGTATTTGATTGTGAAGATAAGGTCTCGATTTCTATTCAATTATTTTCCTCAGCACAAGGCTTTATGCTCGTATTTCGTTGTAATTCCGGAGATTCCCTGAACAGCGTGTTTGCAGTTTAGGCCAAAAGCCACAAGCTCTGGTTTGGAAATGGATGCATAATTCTATTTTCAAGATTAATATTCCTACTGTCAATGCACCAGCATCAACCAATGAGGCATTTTTCTTCAAGCTAAATAAGGTTGCCTAACTTCCAAAAGAGAAATTCACTATTGCTGAGAGTGTAATTTAAAAAAAATTCACAGAAACAATTGCTGGGTTTTTTTAAAAATAAAACATCCATATTACAGTTGCCAATCTTTGATGAAACGTTTATCAAAATAATTGAAACAATTTCTGCAACTAGATGCCTTACAAAATCTAGTTTTATTGGTGCATATGAAATGTCCTCATGACCGCCTTCTTATGCTCACTGTGCAAGACTGAGGATACCCCCAACCCCATCCTCATAGGCTAACATAATCTTAAAACCATGATAATAGCGTTCTAATTTTAGGCCCTAGCAGTACAGGACACGATAGATGACATGGGTAAGATGAAAACATATAAGAGGCTTGGAAATGACCACAAATCTAGCTTCTTCTTACAGTTAGCTACAGTTAGTTTCCTAATTTTTGGAAAATGCTTGAATTGCACCAATTTTCAAGGAGGGCGAGAGGACTACTGAAGAGTCCAATTACCACCCAATATCAGTTCTTCCCGTCATTTCAAGGCTTTTTGAAAAATTAGTGTTTAACCAACTTCACCGATATCTAATTAGGATTAACCATATTCATCCTGGTCAATCTGGATTTTCAAAACTGCCATCTACACTGACCTGCTTGCATAAAAACACTGATAGTAGGTTGGGTACTGGATAGATATTGGGTACAGTATTCATTGATCTTAAAACGCGTTTGACATTGAAGAAAACACCTTCTCTGCAAAAAGATGTCTTATCTTTCTAACAGAAAACAGTAGTGTAAAGTGTGTGGAGTCGATTCTGAAACTGGGAAAGTGGAAGTAGTTCACGTATGCTGATGGCACTAACCATTGCCTAAAGTCAAATATTTCTCAACTGATGGCACTAATCATTGCTTATAGTAAAGATATTTCTCAGCTGAACGAGGCCATTAAAGTCGATCTTGAGCAGTTAGACTCATGGTTGAAATGCAACAAACTTTCGTGAAATGATGCCAAAACAAAACTTTTGTTAATTGCAACCAAACCGCAGCACCGAACGCTCAACAATGTAGCAGAGAAACTGAGTCTAGAAATTCGTGGTAGTGGACAGAACGTTGTCAAGAAGAACATATACCTTGGTGTTGAAGTCGACAATAGCCTAGATTGAAAATCAAATACTAAAGCTGTATCTAGCAAAGTATCCAGAGCCATTGGACTTTTAACACATTTAAGTAATATTCTCAAAATGACTTCTTGAAAACGTTATACTAAGGTATTGTGGAGCCCCATTTTCGATACTGCTACTCTGTATGGGGTTGTTGTTGCATCACTGATATCACTCAGCTCCAATTGCTTCCAAACAGAGCTGCTAGAATTGTAACGAGTAGCAGCTTTGACTCCCCCAATGATAACTAATTGTAATTATAACTAACTACACAACTGATTGGGACCGATGGCTGGAAGACTAATTGCGAGCTCGTCGGTGAAAGGTCCAGATAAATGGTCTCTTAATGAGCTTTCTCCACAGTACATGCGCAATCTCTTTAAAGTAACTCTGCTTGTAACTCCTGTAGCCTTCGAAATACGGCAACAGACTTGAGGTGGTACTTAAGACTGCTAAAGTACAAACTACTGAGCTACATAACAAGAACGATAACCCGAAAAAGCAAGCACCTATGACCATCCCAAATAATTTGCCAAATTGGTGCTTACATTGATTCAGTTTCCTCATGATAGGTTATTACTGGTTCTCAACCCTGGCTCTGTGTTCAAAAGGAAGGTGCAAAATGAAGCAAGTACATTTAGCAATGATGGGGAGGGCAGCATCAAGCACTATGAACAGAACATGGAAATATGGACACGAAAACTTTAAAAACCAGCAAAGTCAAAGGATGACATATTAGACAAACGAAAATTATGACAATGAGCAATCTTTGGATGACACTTATTCTCGTAAACAATACTGCATGCATATAACAATCAACTGGCTTGAATGGAAACATTTACTGCACTAAGAATGGCATTTTAAAGACCTATATATAAAGAATTCATTCCAATGACGACGTGTTCGCTCGGTATTAGGCTCTTTTAGCAGTAAGACGCAGGAGTCTTCGAAAACGCAGCTACTTTATTATCCTTTTAGAGCATTTCAATTTCCAGCCTTTCCCCTACCAGAAAGCTGCTCACAGACAAGCAATTTCCCAAAGAACACTTTCTATTTTTGCATTTCCATCATTTGTGAATGGGTTAATATTGTGTTTTGCTTCCCTTTTCGACGTCCTATTTTTGCAGTGCGGCCTTCAAGAGTATACTTTTCAGGTTGTCAGTTTCAGAATAGAACGCACAATAAGTCTTTGGAGGCTTGCAAAAGTGTTGCAGTTGATTTCACTTTGTAATTTACATCCTCGAACAAAAGAATTATGCTGGCGTAGTCTTGAATCGCGTCTTCTTGCCAAAATAGCCTATTAGGGCCAGCTAAACAAGCCAAAAAATCTTCGCCAGCGAAAATCTTTATCCATGCAAACTGTCCATTTTCACCACAAAATTCAAATGAGGAAAATTTTTGGGCTAAAAATGCTATTTTCTTTGTATTGCAGGACCGGCATTTCACATCTGCACAAAAGGCCCTTTCGGTAATCGATTAACTGTCATGTCTAAAGTTGCCTGTCTGGAGGCCTGAGAGAAAGTCATCGAGATCTTCATGTCAAGCGAAACTAAAAGAATGGCAAGCAAAATTTGTCCCCACAAACCTTCCATGCCCAACAGCGAGACGTTTTGAATCTAAATCAAAACAATTTTGCATGTCCACATGCAAGATTTCATCAATGCACATCGAGGTTTTGCCAATCGAAACCAACGAACATGCATCTTACCAGCAGAATTTCCTTGCTTTTGGCAAAAAATTTAGCCAGCTTACAATGGGGTGATTCCAGGTAATATGAAAAAAAGTATGTCATACCATACCAGGTGTACTAGCAGCCATACTTTGAGTAACTATCTCAATAGAAAGTCGAAAGATGCAAATGGACAAGCATATTATTGCACATATACACAAAGGAATCTGTCTCTTCAATCACAGTGCACCTTCGAAAAAGCAAAGCACGGGTGAGCATTCTCAAGGATCTTAATCATGGATCTTTTCCCGTGGGTATATTTGATTGTGTTTTGTAATAATTATGAGACAGATTATACATAATACATTTAATTCAAACAAATGAAAGTTGCAGAACTAACTTATTTTTCGCGCTCACTCAAGCAAACTAGTTCACCTGCTCAACAGATGCAATTCTAACTTTTCTGAAACTTTGCAGAATAAAGAAAGATTTCTCTTGAGGGTGAATTAAATATATTTGATTGTGAAGTTAAGGTCTGGATTTCTATTCAGTTATTTTCCTCAGCACAAGGCCTTATGCTCGTATTTCGTGGTAATTCCGGAGATTCCCTAAACAGCGTGTTCGCAGTGTAGGCCAAAAGCCACAAGCTCTGGTTTGGAAGTGGATGCAGAATTTGATTGTCAAGTTAAATATTCCTACTGTCAATGCACCAGCATCAACTAGTTAGGTATATATCTTCAAGCAAACTACCGAGGATTATTCTAAAAATCACTCTGAATTGATTGGATCTAAATTTTACTTACTAGCCTCGATCAAATCTGTTGCGTTTTTCTTGGACACTCGGTAATCGAGACAGGCTTTCTACATTTTTCATGTAATTGCTACCAGAGATGAGACTTTAAACGTTCAAAATTCAGCTTTATAAATCTGAAACGTTGATTTTCTAAGGCAAGTTGAAGTTTTGATGACAGCACAATCAGAAAAGAAATGATAATTTTGATGAATCATTATTCTAGTTACAACTTCCTGCAACAAGTTTTGCTAAGTAAAAAGCAATGTCAGATGCAGCATGAAACCAGCAATCATATTCATTAGGTAGATGAGCATCAAAATACTGACATGATCCCTATGAAAGTCATCGTGGAGAGGAATTGCAATATTTTCTGCAGGAACAATAACTGCAAATTACTACAGCCTTACCTTGTTCTGAAATGGAATTTGATCGCCAAGATAGCCTGGAAGAAAGAACAGCAAATTACTAACAGTGGCGAAATATACCAGGTGTCCAAGAAAAAGTGCAAAAGATTTAAAAAATCCTAATGGAGACTGCGTCATACTACTTATCTTCTTTTATGATTTACTTTTAAGGAACTGAATAGATATCGTGGATAAATATGATTAAATGAAATGAAATGAAATGAAATGAAGTGAATGAAGGTTCACCTTCTAATTCTGGTCCGTGAATTGTTTGGCATTGAGATTCAAATCATTGCCAAAAAGAATTAAATTTCGATAGCATGTAAATCATGGAATGGAACATAGAATTTTCGTTCTCATACAGCCCCTTTGAAAGCAATTTTCTAATTTTTGGGTTTTAAAGATGAGCGACCTAGTCAAAAAATTCACATCTAAGTTGGCCTTTTACTAATAGATTAACATCTTAGTTTTGAACATCAGTCACACACTTTTTACTCAACAACGGCCTGCCAAAACTGTAAACTTTTTTTGACTCACCCAGTGCAATATATTGGTAGCACCTGCTCGCTGTGTTTGGGCTTAAGCTTCGTATTAAGCAGGAAAAATTCTTTACGCAACGCAAAAACTTAGGCATAGTAGGACTACCTATTAGATATTGTTGCTCGGTCTGGGGTGGCACTGGCGATACAATACTAAGGAAGCTCCAAAAGATACAGGATCGAGCAGCTTGTATGGTTCATTTTCATTTCATTTTTTTTTTCATTTTTTTTTCATTTTTATCTATTTAGGCACGGTAGCCCCTTCAGTCCATGAGAACTGCTTTTCAGGGGGCCGTGGCGCAAACGTTTCCAGCTTACGATTTGATTCTTCTCTTAAAGGTGGCAAGAGATGGTGCCTGTTTAACATCAAGTTCAAGGCTATTCCAAAGCTTAGGTCCACGAAAAGATATAGCCCTCTGCCCATTGTTAGTTTTTCGTAAAGGTATCGAAAGATCAGTTTCGGTGTTTCTGAGTTCCCTGACATTTCAAGTCGACTTTTTGTCAAACAAACTAGTGGACAAACAGTCCAGTGGATAAAGCATCACTGCCCCTGATTTCTCAACTTGGCTGGCCAAAGAAACGATTGATTTCCAAACTGCTACCATTGTTTACAAATCCCTCCATTCACTTGCTCCTCCTTACATGCAGGACATGTTTCACAAACTGTCTGACTTGTAGGAACCGAGTCCTATAGAGTATTGAAACAGATCTTGAGATCCCACGAAATATGACATAATGGGCAAGTAGCTTTTCGTATCGCGGAGTGACTGGTAGTATTTGTAATTGTATTTGTAATTGTATCAATATTGTATTCACTTGTATTAAATTTCTTTAAGTCTTGTAATTTGTTTGTATAGTAACTCAGTAGAATTGTGTGTATGGAATTTAAAATATAAACTGAAACTGTTTGGAATCAATTGAGCACCGAAATTAAAACCACCCCATCACTGGCGATTTTTAAAAACAGACTATAGACCTCTTTAAAAAATCATATATCCCCGGATGAATACTAAACATCGAAACAACAGTATGGTCAATTATTTTCGTTTCTCTCCAAATTGAGATTTTCCTCTTTGTTCTTATTCTGGGGTTTATGTTATAAAGACGCATGGTAATTCGGTTAGGTTTTATTGTTTTTAGCAGAACACATTGTAAAACAGTTTTTCTTACATATAAACTGAATTTATTACCTGAATAAATAATTGAAAATGAAAATAAATGTATGAACTACACTCTGCTTTCCACAGGATTTTCTTCTTTCGATATCTTTTCGCTCGCTCTATTTTTTGTTTCCAGTTTAACAAACAAATGACTTGCGGTACACAATTTTGCAATAGCCATGAATAACGATTAAAATGAACCCATGGATGCAGCGAAAGAACGTAATCTGTAGAAAGGAGACCGTAGACTCCCGTAAAAGAACAACAACCAACCAGATCTATAACTAGAGAGAAAAACGTTTAAACGTGTAAGAGAAAATCGAATTATTCTATATATCAGAAAGGAAAGAAACGAGTTAGTAACTCAGCAGTAACTAAGAACAACGTTAAGTAATCAAAAACCCGTTTGATCAAACAGTCATCAGTTCGGTTCATGGGAAGAACAAGTTGATGATACAAAAAGGCTGCTGTATTGCCAAACAAAAAAGAAATTTGAAAATCACGTGTCCTTTACGCATCAACCATTCATTGGCTAAACTCAATCAACAACATAACAGCCAAAGCTCAAAGGTTTAACGAACTCCCCATGGCAGTATTGGTAGTGTTGTAAAGGAAATCTTAAGTACCTTTTTTCTGCAAAATCAAACTGAATTGACAAAAATCACTTGTCAGAGTGGGATAAAGCAGATTTTGGTTTATTCTAATCTACAAAGTAATCTAGGCAGCTCCAATTTCAAAATATGATGTAATCTTGGCACCAACAGAAGCAAAAATTAGCTTATGTCAGCTTTTTGCTGAATGATCAAAAGTTATATAAAGTCTAAAGGCTAATGATAAGTCTTACATGCTTTCTGCAATCAACTTTGATAATAGTTCTCGTAGATTCTTGTGAAAATCGTCTACAATAAAGGAATAAATGAAGAATGATTAGGAAGCGGCTACACAGAAACGGCTTTATTTGCAGCCATACAAAAATAGTAATCCATAAGGGCTGTTTGTAAACCACGAAACCAGGAAATCACGGAACGAAATAGCGACATAGCGAAGTTTTCTTACTTAGGCCTCGATTTATTCATATAAACTACTATTTCACATACATATTTCGAAAAAATGTATGTCGTTTCGCTATTTCGCTATTTCGCTATTTCGTTCCGTGATTTCGTGATTTCGTGCCTTACAAATAGCCATCCATAAGACATGAAATACGGAATTACGGAATAGCATGATGGAATGATGGAATAGTTAATATGGAACAATTCAATGATGAAATGGTAAAATATGGAATGCTCAAATAATTATAAAATCCTGTACTTTTTCTTGCAAAAGCTTGCTGAATGTAAATCAGTAGCAATTTAACATAAATCTAAGTCCAAATTTAAAACAGCGCATGAAATTCAGAGAATTATGGAGCCATTCCGCATCTCAGCGATTGGATAGCTCAGAAAAATGCTTTCTCTATCCATTCATGTCGAGTCTTCAGAAATGAGAGACCAGATAAACGTTTCTAATTGTTTCAATGCTTTCGAAACCGTAAATCGTAAGAAACTCGTCTATAGCTCCAGAAGCTGAAGACTAAGAAATTCACGAATATACGCCGACCTAACTCTCAATGGTACCTGAAATATCGATTCATTACCCTTCCAAATTGGTCCATTAAGTATGGTTTATTACATCCTGTCAAAAGTGCACGTTACTATCTGGCTCATCCAGAAATTCTGTGGCATTCAAAAGTCAACAAAACTTTCGCAGTTTAGAGAAATGGACTGAAGAGAGCATCACAAATTCACCCATGGTTGGCAACAGGAAAGAAATCTGAGGAAACCCTTCCTCTAAAGTGACAAGTCCTCGAATCTTGCCTTTTTGGTGATCTTGAGAAGCTGCAACCTAAAATGCTGAGGAAACCATCTGCAGCTTGAAGGAAGGTACCTAAAGTAGGGTTTTGTGCTAATAAACAAAAATTTCAGACAATTTCGAACAAATTTGTAATGATTCAGTTTGTGATTTGATCACTTTTCGCGCCGAATTCCCATTTCATAATTACTGGTCTATTATGATGATGCATTGCAAGACAATTTTGGTGGGCAAAGAACACACGCAAAAACAATGGAGGCCTCAAAGGGTTAATTATACGAAAAATCAATACATCACTTTAATTAAGCAGCCTCGTTTTGGAAATTTGCCAAAGTCTCTTCCTATTATTCATATAAA
Source organism: Aurelia sp. 4 Dawson et al 2005 (assembly GCA_964019985.1). NCBI lineage: Eukaryota > Metazoa > Cnidaria > Scyphozoa > Semaeostomeae > Ulmaridae > Aurelia > Aurelia sp. 4 Dawson et al 2005. The sequence goes on from OZ026510.1 coordinate 2,491,895, forward strand.
AATTTTGAGCGCAGATTCGGATTTAGCACCCAAAGTTACATGTTTTTAAACTGCTATCAATTGTGATGTTGATTTTATAACTATGTAGAGTCCAATGATTTATAAGGGATTTGACCGTGAAAAATCGTTCGGGATGAAACTTTACATCCCGAGTCATTTTTCACGGTTAAAATCCCATATAGTTTCAAACTTTAAATATTCATAAAATTAACGCGATGACCACTGCAACATGAAAACTTGTGATCCGACGAAATTTAGAGTACTAAATCTGAACTTGAAGATAAATATTTGTTTGTTGATAATGGTGCATTGAGGATGGGAATATTAATGTTTCGAGTCCAGTTCTGTCTCCACTTCCAAACCAGAGCTTTCGGACTTCGGCCAAACTGCAAACGTGCTGTTTAGGAGAATCTCCTTAGTCATCGGCATAACAAAGTAGTTATGAGCAAGAGCCCACATTTTGAGCAAACATTTCAATACAGAGTCGAAAGATGCAAATGGACAAACATGTTATTGCATGTTTTCACAAAGGAATATGTTTCTTCAATAGCAGTGCACCTGCAAAAAACCAAATACAAGTGACAATTTCTAAGGATCTTCTTCATGAATACTTCTCCCGTGGTACATTTGATTGTCTTTTGTAATAATGCTGAGACAGATTATTTCACAATTGATTTCATTCAAACAATGAAATTTTCAGAAGTAACTTATTTTCACGCGCACTGAAGCAAATTAGTTCACTTGTTTAACAGATGCAATTCTAACTTTTTGAGACTTTGCAGAATAAACAAAGATTTCTTTTGAGGGCAAAATTAATTTATTTCCTTGTGAAGTTAAGGTTTGTATTTCTATTTAAATATTTTCCTTAGTACAAGACTTTAAGCTCCCATTTCGCGTCAATTCCAGAGATTCCCTAAATAGCACGTTGGTATATGAAACTGAAACTGAACGACCTGCGGCTCACTCACATCTGAATGTAAGCTCTAATTTTTAAAGACTTATTTACAGCCTACAAGAGTTATATACACTAGACTTGCTAAGTAAAGTACGTCACCATTTCAATGCCACACCAATGTTCCATGTCGCTTCTCATTAATGGACATTCATGTGAAAGATTAGATCACGCCATACTTATGGCTATACTTCATATGCTGCTCATATGTCACCTTGAAATATGGACTCACCTGGAAATAAGTCATGTACTTCTCTTGGATCCGTCATACTTCCAAATAATGCAATCTTGATCAGTTGAGTCAGCTCCACTAACACCTGAAACAGCAACAAACAATAATAATGAACAGGCAAACGGGTTTGATAGGACAATCAGGCTTAACAAGGCAAGGAAATCGGTGTATCTTACCGTTCAATTTTGGTTATTTGGATACGATATGAGTGTAATTTGTAAACGACATGGGTACGAATACTTTGGTAAACTTTGAGACATATGGATTTTGATTTCAATCTTTTCATCTACACACTATTACACAATAACTTTTGCTTTCACTTTTGGGCTTTCCTATCACTTCGAAAGCTATGGAATTTCGAATATCTGGCAATATCCTCCAGCTTATTAAAAACTTTTTAAAGGACCGCAAACAACACGTAGTTTTGAATGGGAAAAGTTCAAAATGGGAATCGATTTCTGCAGGGGTACCTCAAGGATCAGTCCTTGATCCGCTGTTCTTTCTTATATACATAAATGATATTATCAGCAACGTTACCTGTGGAATTAGGCTTTATGCTGATGACACATCCCTATTCTCAGTTGTGGATGACGAAAATATTACCGCTCGAGCGTTCAATCGCGATCGTGAAAAAATAAATTTGTCGCGTGGCAGTGGAAAATGCATTTTAATGCTAATAAAACGGATGAAGTTATCTTTTCTTGGAAAGGGCAATAACAGAACCATCCAAACCTCAGCTTGGGAAATGATGCAATAGCTTCCAAGAATGAGCATAAGCACCTAGGATTGATCCTTGACCCAAAACTTGATTTCTAAAGTCATATAAGGGAGGCTATCCTTAAAGCACGCAGATGGATTGGTATGATACAATTCCTATAAGCTTTACGTTCGACCGCATTTAGATTATGGGGATATCATATACCATAAACATGACCCTGAAATGCATCTTCACTTCACACAAAAGTTAGAACAGACCCACTACTCTGCTACACTAGCTGTCACGGGAGCTTGGAGAGGTACAAGTAGGCAAAAACTCTGAAACGAATTAGGATGGGAAACCTTGTACCATCGTAGATGGTATCGCAGATTATGCCATTTCTATTCTCTGTGCAAATCCAAAGCACCGGATTACCTGTATTCTGAGATTCCCCAGCAGCGAGATCTGGTCTATAATCTAAGAAACCCACATTGTTACGAACAACCTACTGAAAGAACAATTCGGTAGTCGAACTCGTATTTCCAAAATACCATATCTGAATGGAACTTACTGGATAATAAGGTAAGAAATTCTCCTTCGATCTCCCAGTTTAAAAAGAATCTGCTTGCTATCATACGGCCAAGCAAATATCCTACCTACAACATTCGTGACATCCTGGGTATCAAATTTCTAACCAAGCTTAGGGTTGAATTTAGTGCATTAAATGGGCATAGATTTAAACATAACTTCGCCTGCTTAACTTCTGCTGACTTCGCCAATGTGTGTCTGTGGCACTGGTACGGAGGACAATGAGCATTTTCTCCTGCACTGCCCTCTGTACAGCATATTGCGCCAAGATCTCTTTGACCACCTCCCAGCTATCGATGGTTTCAATGTTGCCGACGTTAATCCGAAAGAACTTTGTTCTTTACTCTTGTTTGGCGATCAAAATTTGGGTACAGTTGCAGACAGAATCATATTAAAAGCAACCATCTCCTTCGTCAAAGCCTCGGCAAGGTTAAATTAATGTCAAAATGTAGCAGCAGCACCCCCTTTTTCGTTCTACTTAATTTTTGATTTGTTGAATTAATTTTGTGGTTGAATGGTAAGTGGCATTCATGGTGAGGAACCGGTGACCTCGTGTCTTTCCTCGCTATGAATGTCACAGTTAATGTAATTGCAGTTTTTTTAGTAGTTGTAGGTTTTCTTAATTGATAAAAAAAACAATACGTTTCATGAGATTGTATCAAGAATTTTCAAGCATAGCGGACAAATCTTTTATTTTGTCCAAAGCTCCCGTGGGGTTCTTCGCCACACTCTGATCAGATCACATTTTCTCCTAAAACTGACCAATCAGGTGCCGTCGTTGTGTTTACTTCCGCGTTTTGCGGTCAAGTTTAGGCCATTTTTGACCGTTTTGACCACCATCCCAAAAAAGCATTGCACACTCGGCTTTGTCGATTTTCGTCAAAATTTCAACGGGAGAAGATTCTCCATACCTCGGACCATAAGTGTTTTCGGTATCACAATACGATCGCTAAAATTAGCCGATTCGTGGCATGTTGAAACTCATTGCAGTCACTTTTGCGTAACAAATCCTACAGAACTTAGCAAAAGGCGAGCACAAACTGATCATTTAAGGTCTGTAAACCTACCTCAACTGTTTTGAAGAGAAATATCCACTTCTCTACTTCCAATTTCACGACCAAATAGCTCCCATTTGCTATACGTCTTTTTAAATAAACAATGCCCCAACCCTTCTCCCACTCCTGCCATATTTGCATGTCTGAAGGAGTGGAAGCCGACAATATCAACCAAAATGTCTCGCATAGCTATATTTTCACAGCCCATACTTCTTGCATAAGAGCACAAGAGAAGACAGTGACGTCTTTCATTGTCAGGAACGTGAAATAGAAATGAAATGAAACTGTGTTTAATTTTCCATTTTCCTACAAATAGCAGCAAGCGGAAGAAATGTACATTTTGTTTCCATCACGAAAAACCATGCAACTTTTTTAAAGACTTTTTTCAAAGCCCCTCAAAAACAATTTCATACTTAGTGCGGATATCATAGAAGATATCCCTGGTCACCCCTGGACAGTCAAACAGCAAAAGCAGTATAATAGCAAATATAGATATCAGTGTAACATTTTTTAAACTCATGGTAGTACACATGCATCTTTTTGTGATACTAAAACTTTGATATCGTATCGAAAATTTCTCAAAGTCCTTGCTATGACCTGAGTAAAGAGAGATTCTTAAGGGTTCACCCTTCTGCCCTGCTGTGAGCTGTTTTCAAGGCATCTCCGGTGTTTGGACATTACTCAACCTTTCGAGTCTTATGACAGAGTTTCTTACAGGCAGTTTCTTATGGAACTTTGTTTACAGAACCAAATCATTTCATCTTTTGCCTATTTCTTTTCCTCCAAGTTTCTTATGTGATCCCGATCCACAAGATCCCCCGCCAATACCAATGGAAATCTGAGGGGCCTCCCGTCAATCGAAATCTGAAGGAACTTAGGAGAAACCTTTACGAAACTCTCTCTCTCTCTCTACTCGGATGATAATAATAAGAATCATGAGAAGCTTTCAATGCTGTATCAGAGTTTTAGTATCTAAAAAATACACGTGTACCTCTAAAAATGATATCTATATTTTCTTTAATGCTGCTTTGTTGTTCTACTGCCACTGGATGATTTCCTTTTACGTAAAGGAGGACAAAAACATCTCTTATTATACCAGTACAAAACGTGAAATAGATTTTGAGGAGCTTTGAAAAATAGTACCTAAAATGCTAAATAATTTTCGTGATGAAAACAACATGTAAATTTCTTCCGTTCAAATACAGCTCCACTTCATTCTTTTCATATGGGACCCGCTCTACTGTAACACGACACTATCATTTCTTATGCTCTTATGCAAGAAGTAATTCACCAATTTCCGAAATTTTGGTTGACATTGCTGGTTTCCACTGCAAATATTGCAGGAGTTGGAAAACGGATTGGGGCACTGTCTATCGAAAAAGACGCATAGCAAATGGGAGCAATTTGGTCGTCAAACTGGGGGTGGATTGCAGTAGAGAAGCGGATATTTCTCTTCAAAACAGTTGAGGTAGGTTTACAGACCTTAAATGATCAGTTTGTGCTCTCCTTTTGCTAAGTTTTGTAGGATTTGTTACGCAAAAGTGACTGCAATGAGTTCCAACATGCCACGAATCGGCTAATTTTCGCGATCGCATTGTGATACCGAAAACACTTCTGGTCCGAGGTATGGAGAATCTTCTCCCGTTGAAATTTTGACGAAAATCGACATAGCCGAGTGTGCAATGCTTTTTTGGGATGGTGGTCAAAACGTTCAAAAATGGCCTAAACTTGACCGCAAAACGCGGAAGTAAACACAACGACGGCACCTGATTGGTCAGTTTTAGGATAAAATGTGATCTGATTAGGGCGTGGCGAAGAACCCCACGGGAGCTATCGACAAAAGAAAAGATTTGTCCGCTATGCTGTATTTTCAAAGAGTTTGAAATGGTTGGAAAATGCAAGAATACAAGATCTGAATAAGATAAAATACGTGACAACAGACATTAGCAAAGAGAAGCATCTCCTAAGTACGCCACCGGTTAAAAATATCTCCATTTTAACAAAAGAACAACATAGATAGACTTGAAATAAGCAAACTTTCACCTGGTAGGCTTCTTCATTTTGTATTTCAAGGGAATCTGCGGTCTTTTCAACGAAAGCTTTAGGTACTGAAAATAATGAATATTGTAAGAATGTGAATTGTGTAGGCTGTCTCATAAAAGCTTCCCAAAGTTAAACTTGAATATCTCGGCTTTCCGAAGCTTTTTAAATTTTTTCATCTATTTCCAGTAAAGAGTTACGTTATTTTGAAAATGAAGAAATTTGTCATGAATAGCAAACATTGGACAGCAAGTGAAATTTCTCAAACATGCTGAAAATGCTTTCATCCAAGCTAAAATTAACTTGCAGTGTATTAAAGTTTAGAGAATATCAAACAAATTATCATGAAATGTGGTCTACTGTTCATTATCATGGAGGGTTTTCTTCGAAATCATGAAAATAGTCACAAAACGGCCGATCTTTCAACATTTTTGTGGTCATTTTTTCACCTTAAACTGGAAATATATCAAAGAACGGAATAATTGTAAACCATATACTTTTCTGAATATATAGATCACCTGTGGTAAGGTGCTAACTGGCTCATTGTTAGTCCGTTCATATTTTTTAATGAAATTCATTTGCATTTTACCGTTAGAAATCATTATTAAAATCTGTTGGCCCCTGACTTCTTTAAAATTTACGAAGCTGAAAAATTTTCACATTTCTGAATTCACCTTAAAATACGCTTCAAATGAGCCATAAACCAGGGTTTGATTTTTTTGTCATTCTTAAATTATAGTGGATATTCAAATTTCTTTGCAAAATGCCCAAATATGTTACATTTGCTCTAATTTGGTTCCAGGCCTACAATTTTCGCTCAAAATTAACTTCTTGAGGTCTCTACATCCATGTTGCAATATCGTTCAAACCATGCAAGAAGACAATCAGTTTTCTTTCTTTCCGCAAAATATCAGGAAATTTTCAAAAATTGGCATTCTGGGCCCACTGCGCAAACTACTACATAAGATTGTGTAGTTCACTCAGTTGACTGCTAAGCAAAATCAACTTTCTCGGCATTAAATACGATTGTCAAAGTACAATTCACCCAATAATGTACCCAATTAATGATAGTGTAGAAGATACGAAACACTTCTTGCTGCTTTACAGTTCTTTCAGAGGGTGCAGCCGCATCTAAGTGCTAACAATGTGCTCCAAACGTATAGATACTCTCAAGCTCAAGGCAATGGTACATTGAAGCTTCTTTATATGGATATGAACCAGGGTGCTTATTTTGGCTTCGTGATTGGCATTAGCAGCACCTTGGGAAAGAGGTTGCCAAGATTCAATAAATTTTGAAAATATAGAAATTCTGCAGTAATCAGAATTCAATCAACAGAAATTATCTACAAAATTAAATACCTTTTGAATTCAAAAGGTCATAGCTATCATGCAAAAGCTTCCTGACGAAATCCTTTGAAGGAGCCTGCAACAAAATGAAGATAATGCCAAGAAATGCAATCTTTAACATGTGTACTTTGCATGAATATATACAGAAAAATTCTTCGAGCGAAAAGCATAACGAAAAAATCTCAACATAACTTTATCCTCAATGAAAATGGAGCATGCATCAAAATTGCATCAAAGACAAGGCAGATCATCTCACAAAGTTATGATGGCCCCCTACCTTGTCTTTTGATGCGATACATTGACGACATCGTTGGCGCTACATCATTTCCGCTCAACCAACTGCAAGATTTCATCAATTTTGTCAATAATTTCCCTTACTTCTTCCTTTACCTGTGGTTTTTCCTCTTCTTCCGTTATTATCCTATTTGTTTCGTTCTCTTTACTATCATGGTTTTTCTACGTCACATTCTATGCCTTTTTCTGCTGGCATTCTCCTGATCACTTATCCAATATTCGATATTACCCTTCGAATCTATTGACCTACGCTCGATTCTGCTGCTTTCCTTTAACCTGATAAAGAGTTAAGCTCGAAACGTTGTAACTAACCTATTGTCTATGAACAAAGTCGAATATTTGAAAAATCTATACTTTTATTGATACAATCGACGTACAACACGCTTAACAACTTTGTTTTCTATTAGCTTATACTGCAATCAAGCTTGATTAAGTTTACCTTCCAGCTCAAAATATACATGCTGCAAGCTAGCGGAAGCGGTGCAAAATTCTCACTCGAATCAAGCTCTCAAACACACCTAAATCATACCTTAAACAAGTTAGTATCAAGCTTGAAGCATATTCTAAACATACTAATCATTTTGCTACGGGCATGTACCGTCGTGCCTAGACTGATGACGACGAGTCTCTTGTTGACCTGTGCTCTTTGGCTTGATGATGGCGCTTCATGCAATAAAGACTCATAGTATTACTATGAAAAACTTGGCCCTATTTAGGCCCAAACTTCGCAATTCCTAACGTACCAATCACATTGCGAGATTCGGCAGAGAACAATGATGTCGAATTCTCGATTCGAATGATGCAGTTGACTAGATTTTAAACAAAGTTGCTACGGCAGGTGGCTGAAGTTTTCTCTGGTTTGTTTTGGTCTTAAAAACATGGAAAATGTAGCGTTGAAAGACCCTTTTTGGACTTACCAGGTAAATTAAACATCCTTCTTCAGATTGATACCAAGTTTCTTTGATTAAACGCCTGCTTAACGTGGTTTTTATTGTATTTCGATCCGAGGAGTGACCGTTGAACAGAGCTACGGCAGTCGTTCGATGCTGATTCGATCGATCGCATCAAGATCGAATGCAGGAGATAAGGCCGGGTTTTTCACTGTTTCATTATGAGTCCCTCCTGAGCAAGGTTTACCACAGGGATACAAGGGACTCATCATCATAAGTCTATTTCGTGCCCACATTATTATGCATTTGGTGGACCAAAAGTTTAATGACACACCGTCCTCCAAATAAATACCGGGTGTCCCGGAAACAAGAGTTCCGGCGTTTGATCCCGGGGGGGGGATAACTTGATTTTCCAAGATACGGGGTTGTGCCACTCAAATCGTAAAAGTACCACCCAAAAATTCGGAGAAATTTCTCACAAGTATACCCATAAATCTGGAGAATTTCTGAAAATCATACCAATAAATCCGGGAATGCCAAAACAGCTCACCAATAAATGAATTCTGACAGAAAACTATACCCATAAATCCGGAAGATGCAAAAATTTTTGAAAACCCCCATACCCATAAATCTGGAAACTATCATAAAAAAGGTACCCTAAAAAAAGGCACAACCCCGTACCATAGACAAGTTAAGTTACCCCACCCCCCGGGCGTTTGATTAACGTATAGAAACAACTTTTTAGTCTGACAATTTCTAATCATTCTAGTTACATGCCAGACATTTCAACTTAAAGTTTGGTATATCGTAAGAAGAAATTAGTGATTTGAAATTGCAGTTATGAGCTCCGACATTGCACTTTCATGTTCAATGCAAAACCAGAGATTGTACGCCTTCCTTCATCATTGCGAGCGGTGTAGGGGGAAGTTCCAGATGAGCAACACTGGATTCACAATTGCGATTATTAAGCAGGATTTACACAAGGTCGTTTGGGTCGTTAAGGTCATGCAAAGCCCAAGAGACAAAGACTCAGAGTTTGAGTCCTTTGTCTTTTGGATCTTTATGCACGACTCTAGTGACTAAAAAGACCTTGTTGTTGTTGTTGTTGTTGTTGTTGTTGTTGTTGTCGACTTATTTTACTTCGAATGAAATAAATAGCTTCTAATCATATATGATATACAAAAAGAAACTAATCAAATTCGAAGAAAATCTGAAAATCTAAAGCTAAATAAATGCACTAAATTCGAAATGGAAGCACCAAGGAAAAGAAATTTAGTTTCCTATAGGGAGGATGAAAAGTTGCAGGCCCTTCAGAAGGACACCCAGCACACGAATGGACAAACCACGCCACAGGCGTAGCCATCCAACCGAGCACCGGGTATCCCACCGGCCAACCATCCCGCACCTGTGTTCATTAGGATTCTGTGTGCCTGCAGACGTTGCAGCCACATTTGATACCCTCCCATTCTTTAATTAAACGTTTAAAAGCAGCGAAGTTATCAGCCGATTTAATCTCATTTGGCAAACTGTTCCAAACTGTTGGTGCCAAGGCTCTAAGGCTATTGGAGTCGTAAGTTACCTGATTAGGCCTATGGTGCAGTAGGTCATAAGGATTTCTTTGAGAACGAGATGGATTTGTTGCTGATTTGAATTTGAAAAGATCCTTCATGAAAATGGGATTCAAATCTTTCATAGTCTTGTAAACTTCTATACAGAGGGATCTTAGCTTAGAAATATGCATGTAGCATATCTACCCGACTTCACAAGCAAGGCATCATACGAGGTTGTCTGATCATTGTATAGAAATCTCAATGCCATTTCCTGTATCTTTTCAACTTTTTGCAAGGACTTTGCTGATGAAAAATTCCAAACTAACGGACAGTAATTAAAATTCGAATATACAAAACTTTGAATCAACACCTTACGTTCTTCAAAACCAATGAAAGACTTGAGCCTTTTAATAAAAGATCTTCAAAACCAATAAAAGACCTACTGTGAACCTGGCTATACCTTGACGACGACCAAAACGAGTTCTGCTAAAGGAGCATATTCAAAGCAAGGTCCGAAAAATCGAATCCGATGGGTCTCGGGGGAACATATTAAGCTTGTAATTTTTACAACTTTTTACTGGAAAGTGCATTGTTGCATAACATGTCGAACAAAGAATTGAAAATTGTGTTTTGGTAAAGAAACGAAACAGTGGAGCAGTAAAATCCCGTTTGCAATGCCCAGTCGGAATAATGCAACAATAACAGCAGCAAACTGTTTGTTCCGAGAGAGTCCACGAAGTGTTTTCGAGGAAACAGAATTTCACACAATCAGAGAGCATTGAGAGCTAAATTCCAAATACATTTTGAGTAACAAAATATTCGCTATCAACTGCAATAAAAATAGGAAGAGTTTTATAAAAGTATGGCATCAGTTGCTTTCTGATGATTTTCTCAAAGACCTTTGAGAAAACATTTAGAACACTTATCTGGCGGAAATTGTTTACAACAGTTTTACGTTGCTCTCCTTTACCTATGGGGCTTACCGCAGCACATTTTCCATTATCTGGGAATTTACAATTACGGACACTGCTGTTGATAGCATTGGTTAAGGGGACAGTCTGTTCATCTACCGACGAAGATATTAGATTTGGAGGCATCAAATCCTCGCCTGTTCCGACAATTGCGAGAGATTTATCTATTTCCTTACACTATTTCATTACTTTTTACCTTATTAAACGAGAAATATTATGAAACCACCCACTGTGTTCAATGATTGCTAAGATACTTGGATGATTTTTGTAAGTTTCTAAAATGAGTTTAACAATATCACAATCATCTACTACACATTTTTTTATAAGAAACTGGTTTACAAAAAATTGCAACATAGTGATCAGAAGCACTTACGATATTCTCTTCTTATTTTTGATGTTTACTTTGTCATTCTCTGTTCGAAAACATGCATTTGTCAGCTATAGCAGCTATAGCTGTGTTGACCAATCCGCTACAACTTTGGACGCTTTGAATGTTACAGCCATGGATGAAAGTCATGTTTATTCGACTCTTTGGTGTACCCACTGTGTGTACGACAACTTGAAGCTCAGTCCACGTTTAGGCCTACGATTCACATCCAGAAAAGGCTTCCTGCTGCTCTTATTGCTAATGGCTGGAGACATAGAAACCTGTCCAGGACCAACCAGTTCTCTTTTTGCAGATGTGATAAAAATCATTCGTAGTAGGGGATTAAAGAACTTTCATCAGAATTTACATTGCCTTCCAAATATTGAGCAGTTGAGGCTACGTTAGACTGAGACAAGAAAGGAGATTCAAATCTTTGGAGTGACAGAGACGCATTAAAGGGCGATATCACTGATGAAGAAGTATCAATTCCGGGACGAAGAATAGAATGCAAGGATAGGGAGAAAGATTCAGATGGAGGTGCAGCTATTTACATTTGTGATGATCTACAGCCAAAGAGGAGACACAACCTTGAGGTCAAGGGAATTGAATGTCTGTGGATTGAGCTAATGATAAAAATATCCACACGATTCTTGCTTTGTATTGTTTACCGACCCGAGAGATCAGTGGCGCAACGCAGTTTGGGGCACCTTAGTTCAAAAACTAAGGGCCCCCGACCAAAAGGGGCCCCAGCAAAATATTCCACTTGTAATTCTATTTTCAAGCTGGTGCTGTGGGTCTGATGATAAGACTAAGAGGCATCTAGCCTGAAATGGAAATGTTAACTGGCAGTTGTCATCTAGCCCGTAATGATAGACTGAGGCATCTGCCTTTGTATCGGACCTCTAAAGTTACTTTTGTGAAAACGGAAGCGTCGAGGATCTTATAATGGACTTGTGTAGTTTTCCCTCAAAAAGAACTTTTCATCAGTGAAATGGCCAATTGGGATGACGATAGCAAAGTGCAACTGGCGTTATCAAAATTTTGCTGAGGGATTCACCCCCAGTCTCCATCATTTTGCTGCTCCCCCACTGATTCTTCCTAGCTACGCTCCTGACTTGGACAAGGCTTATGCCAACTATAATTCATTGAAATTGTTTTATTTTTGTCTGCGCAATTCATGTACCCAAGATCAAACTGGACATGGCTTTTGTGCCTATCATATCATTTAAAAATGCTTTCGCTGGGGGCTGCAAGCGGACAAACCCCTAAGGGCCCAGACTGCCTCCGTTACGCCACTACCCGAGTTATCTCTAAACATCTTGATTCAGATTTTGAAGCCAAATTTGAGCAAATGTTGAATGTTGTTTTCACTGAGTGAAAAGACGTTATTATGGCGGGAGATATGAATTGTAATAATATAAAATAAGACAACAAAGCATTGAAGGATATCATCCATATAAACAGTTCTAATCAAGTCATCAGAGAATTAACAAGAGTGGCCCAGGATATAAGTACCCTAATTGATATTGTTTTGACCAATGATATCTCAAAAGTGTGGAAAACGATTGTTACAAAGTAAGTCTAACTGACCATGAATTGATAGGAGTTATTCGAAGAATGCATTGTGTGACATAAAAACCACACAAGGTCAGGTCCAGAGATAACTCCCAATGGGACATGACAGCACTCAAGTCTGAACTTGAATACATGAACTTGAGCAAGTCTCATGTATGAATTGTTGAATAATTATGAAAGTCTTGTCACAGATAATTGAGAGAGTAGTAGGTAACCAGCTGGATGATTATTTGGAAAACCCCAATCTGTTGTTGCAATACCAATTTGGCTTCAGGAAGAAACGCTTGACAACTCAAGCAGTTACTTATTACACAGACTATATTAAAAAAGAAATGGAGAAGGGTTATCTTAGAGGTTGATTCTATCTGGATTTACGAAAAGGCATTTGACACAGTCAATCATGGAACATTGCTGTCAAAATTAGAATTGTACAGAATCAACAAGTAATGAATTAATGGTTTGCAACTTATCTATTTGGCTGACAACATGGTGGTTGCTTTGGACACAGCTATTCCAGCAGCCAGTATATTACATGTGGTGTCCCTCAAGGCTCTATTTTGGGACCTCTCCTTTTTGTTATCTATGTCAATGACTTGCAGTTAAAACTTGACAACTGTAATATCTTGATGTGTGCAGATGACACTGTTATTTATCATGCAAGCTCTGACAGTAAGATTCTAGAAAACACCATGAATAAAGAGATTGGTTTCAAGAAAATTTATTAGTTCTAGACCTGAAAAAGGGAAGACAGAATTTGTTCTTTATGGAGCTACCAAAAGGTTGAAAGGGGCACCAGGAGTAAAGATAATGATCACTGGCACAGAAGTTTCAAATGCCGAGGTTTATGAATGTCTTGGAGTAATTGTGGATAAATTGTTGTTTTTCTTGGATTGATTTGACAAAGTTTATCAAAAAGCGATTAAAAGAGTCCATCTTCTGAAGCATGTAAGACAAAAGCTAACAACTCAAGCAGCAGAGTCAATCTACCAGAGTATGATACAATTTTTAATTACATATTCAGACCTATGTAATAATGCTACGTTTATCAGTGTCGAATGTAAATAAGCTTGAACAACTCCTACAGTAGATTGTCCAGAAACTTTGTGTTTGGGAAACTTCTGAAGGTCAATGGCAATCATTACAATCAGAAAGGCACAGAAAAGCAGCACTGTTTGCATACAAATGTGTAAATGGGCTAACACCAGATGTATTTAAAGATTATTTGAAAATTTTAATCATGGTAAAAGAACCGGAGGTGATGCAGTTAACCTGAAACTTACAAAGATAAAAGTTGAAGCATTTAGGGACAGCATTCAGTTCCAAGGAGCCTTGCTATTCAACAAATTGTCGAACGGGTTGAGAGTTGAGAACTCATTATTACGTTTTAAAATCAAATTAAGAGAACATTTTAACTGATAAACCATGTAAAACTATAACTTCAAATTGTTAAGCTTGCAGACTTTTAAGCTTCTAAACTTGGTTATGTATATTTACTTTCTTATTCTTACTTGAACAGGTCCCAGGATGATAGCAGCTTTTTAAGCCGAAGCTGCTGACCTGTATAAATATAGTATTATTATTATTGTTGTTATTATTATTATTATTATTATTATTATTATTATTATTATTATTATTATTATTATTATTATTATTATTATTATTATTATTATTATTATTATTATTATTATTATTATTATTATTATTATTATTAATTATCATTATTATTGAATTACCGCACATTGATAAAAATGTCATTTCATTCAGCGGTAATGTCTTCTTGATATTGGTGACAGCAAGTCTCCTCAATTTTCAAGGACTTTCCTCAGGATCCGTGCAGATTGCAGGATTACAGTCTTCTGCATTTCTTCAATTCTGATCTCAATTCCCAGTTCTTCTACTCTCCTCTTGATGTCTTTTGGTGGTGTTCCTAATGCCCCAATGACTATAGGTACTACTTTTACTTTCATATTCCATAATTTCTGGAGTTCTCTCTTTAAGTCCTGGTATTTCTCTACTTTCTCTTTCTCCTTCTGCTCTATACGGGTATCATATGGGATGGCAAAATCAACGATAGTGCAGTTGTTTTCTTCCTTCTTGATCAAAATTAAGTCTGGCCTTCTAGCTTCAATTACATGATCGGTCTGGATGGTAAAGTCCCACAGTACCTTGCAAGTATCATTTTCAACCACACTTTCTGGCTCATGGTTGTACCATTTCTCGCTTACATGTACCCCAAACTTCCTGCATATGTCCCAGTGGATTCTTCTCCCGACCCAATCATGTCTATTCTTGTATTCTTTCTGCGCCATTTTGCTGCATTCGCTGATGAGATGATTAATAGTTTCATCAACCTTACCGCACATTCTACATCTACTGTCCTCCTGTGTTTTGTCGATTTTGGCTTTGATGAGGTTCGTCCTAATTGCTTGCTCTTGAGCTGTTAGGATGAGAGTCTCGGTCTCCCTCTTGATGCCACTATTTTTCAACCATTTCCACCTTTCCTCTCCAGCAATCTCCTCAGTTTGTCTAATAAATTGGCCATGTAGGACTTTCTCCTTCCAGTTTTCCTTGCGCTCTTTTGCTCTTCGATCTTTATATTGCTTCACTGTTTCCTTCACTTCCATGTCCGATCTTTTAGCTGCACTCAATAGCCGTTCCTTGCTCTCCTGTACGTGTCTCTCTAGTCCAATTTTTGATGTTTCTATTGTATCTTCGACGCTGATAAGTCCTCTACCACCTTCATTTCGCGAAATATACAGCCGGTCCACATTGCTTTTTGGATGGAGTGCTTTGTGCATCGTCATTAGTTTCCTAGTACGTCTATCTAATTCTTGAATCTCTTCTTTCCTCCAGTCTAGAAAGGGAGCTGAGTATCTTACCACTGAACAGCCCATGTATTAATTGCTTTAATGATGTTATTTCCATTTAACTTTGTCTCTAAGACTTTTCTCACTCTTCGCTTTACTCTTTACTGACTCTTTCTTTCATCTCAGACGTCTTTATATCATCTAACTCTTGAACACCTAGGTACTTGTAGCTTTCGTCTTCTTTTAGATTCCTGATCATTTTGTCGTCTGGCAAAGTAATGCCATCTGACTCGACAATTTTTCCTCTTTTCATAACAAGTGATGCACACTTTTCGGGACCAAACTCCATTCCTATGTCTGAGCTGTAAATTCTGACTGTCTGTATCAATGATTCTAGGTCTTTTTGGGTCTTTCCGTACAACTTGAGATCGTCCATATACAGTAAATGATTGATCTTAACCTTATTTGATGAAAACTCATTATCATCATCATAAATCATTATTATTATTATTATTATTATTGTTGTTGTTGTTGTTATTATTATTATTATTATTATTATCATTATTATTATTATTATAAAGGCGAAAAGATTGAGACATATAAGAGAGCACAGGCATACAAATATCTTGGTAAATCTCTCAGTATCTGTGGTGAAGACCCAAATCAAGTTGAAGCCTTTATCGAAGAATTCAAAGAAACTTTGAATAAGATCGACGCTAGCTCCCTCCCAATCCCTCTAAAACTTAGTGCTTTTAACAACATGGCTCTAGCCAAAATATTACATCACTTTGATAACACAAGAATAGAGGAACAACAACT
This sequence comes from Aurelia sp. 4 Dawson et al 2005, assembly GCA_964019985.1. Classification (NCBI taxonomy): domain Eukaryota; kingdom Metazoa; phylum Cnidaria; class Scyphozoa; order Semaeostomeae; family Ulmaridae; genus Aurelia; species Aurelia sp. 4 Dawson et al 2005. The sequence continues at coordinate 2,508,079 of OZ026510.1, forward strand.
AGGAGAGATGGACAGTAAAGTTAGCTGTGTCGTAAGAGATATGTTTGGGTTGTACCCTAAAACAACCGATAAAGTGTTTTTCATCGGAAGGCTACAAGGGGGTCTTGGTATAAAAAAGCCATCCAATGTTTACAGAGCTACACGGATCGCAAATCTAGTCAACATGCTAAACCACGAAGAAGAAAATATAAGGTATATAGCAAGAGAATCGTTAAGTTTGGATATGAGAGCGCGGGGTGTAAGAGCTACAAATGATGAAAAGAACTTTTTAGGCTATGAATTAGATGATAACGACAGACTGGTGAAAAACAAAACTTACGGTGGAAATTCAGATTGGCCAGATCTTCTTTTCCAAGTGAATAAATTGAAAGGGTGTATCATATACGAGGAAAATTTGGCGAAAGTTGTTGTTAATGGAAAAAAAACTTAGTCACAAAAATCTGAAGCAAGAGATCGAGCGAGAATTTGAAAAACATGATATAGCAAACTGCTCAGAACTCAGGTTTCAAGGGAAATTCATAGGAATAGATGCCATTGATCGGAAAATATCTCATCAAATATACTACGGATGGAAGCTCTCAGATAGTTTAGTAAAATTTGTGTTACGAGCAAGAATGAACCAAATACCTTACAACCAGCTCATCAATTTTTGGAATAAAGGTCATGAAAAGAGATGCTCGTTGTGTAACCATCACACAGAGTCAGTAGCCCATTTAATGAACTCTTGCAAAAGATTTAAAGATCTTTACTCAAAACGACACGATAGGATAGTAGAAGCCATTTATCAAAAGATTCGTCGGTACAGTGAAACGTCACTCAAGTTTGTTAACATGATGGCAGAAACAGCATTTACACATTTACGAACAGAACTGCAGCAAATAAATAACAGGAAGCCTGATTTGCTAGAGATAAAGTCTAACGAAAAAGAATGCGAGATCATAGAAGTAACTGTATGCTTTGATTTGTACATGTCAGAGTCATATGAAAGTAAAGCTAGGAAGTACCAACAACTCAAAAACATTTTGAATCGGAATGGGATAAAGACAAATATAAGAATATTGTGCTTTGGATCGCTTGGAACTGTTCATGAAGACGTAAGAAAGAACTTAAAAGGATTAGGACTGTCGAGTGAGGAGGCAAAGTCTACGATGAAATGGTGCAGTGTATCTAATATGATATGTGGAAACATGATATGGCGAAACCGATGCAAAGGGATTCACGGACAGAATGAAATTTGATTTTATGAGTATGCTGGACAAACATTTGACGTTGAGACATCTTAGTTAGCTCTCGTTAGTCAAATCATATCAGAATTTATTATTATTGTTATTATTATTATTATTATTATTATTATTATTATTATTATTATTATTATTATTATTATTATTATTATTATTATTATTATTATTATTATTATTATTATTATTATTATTATTATTATTATTATTATTATTATTATTGCCTGGTCTGCAAAAACGACCCCAGATGAATGGAAGAGTGCCATTACAATTCTAAAGCACAAGAAGGGGGCTACGAATGATCCTCAGAATTTCAGACCCATAACACTCCAATGCGTTTTCTTAAAAGTTTACACCTCTTTGATAAGAAACAGAACATTCCAATTCCTCAAGGACAATGGTTTCATTGAGTGCAGTATCCAAAAGGGGTTCACCCCAAAAGTATCGGGAACACTTGAGCATACATCTCAACTCGCCTACCTACTACGGCATGCTAAAAAGAACCAAAAGTCAATCGTTGTCACATTACTGGACTTGAAAAATGCATTTGGAGAGGTCGATCATCGCCTGATCTCCAGAACATTAGAATACCATCACATCCCAAAAGAAATAATGGAAATCATCGAAGGCATCTATGGTGGTTTCACAACATCTATCGCGACAAAGGATTTCATTACTACGGCTATTAAATTTGAAAAGGGTGTCCTTCAAGGAGATTGCTTAAGCCCCCTCCTCTTTCATATGGTCTTCAACACCTTTATCCAGACCTTGGTAAAAAGCGACGAAATAAGGCAAATGAATTACGTGTACTATAAGATCTTAAAGCCTAAAAACTGGTTCCAATTTGCTGATGACGCAGTAGCCATAACATCAAGCGAATATGAAAACCAAATCCTGTTAAACATTTTTACAAGGTGGTGTACTTGGGCGAACATGATCATAAGGACAGATAAATGTATGTCATTTGGAATATGCAAGAAAGCAACTTAGTCGGTTCAATTTAAACCGAAGCTCTTTATAAATGGAGCGGCCATCAAACCCATTGAATTAGGAGAAAGCTTTGAATATCTTGGTCGTTGGTTCAATTTCGAAATGGACAATAAGAAACATAAAGAAGAGCTAACAGAGATTGTCACTCACATTATGAACAAAGTTGACAGCTTACCGTTGCATCCAAAGAATAAAATCATGCTCTACTCTCGCTACCTAATGAGTAAACTATCTTGGCACCTGCCAATCGCGGACATTGAGCCAACCTGGGTGATAAATCAATTAGACTCCCTTGCTCATAGTTATCTGCGAAGATGGCTTGAAATTCCAGTAAATGGATCACTGTCGATCATCATGCTTTCTAAAAGCCAATTTGGTCTCGACATCCAAGATATAAGTACAAAATTCAAGCAATGCCAGGTGGTTATGAGGCAATGTTTAAAGAAATCTGTCAACAAAGACATTAATGAGTTAGCCCAACTTTCCAATGACAAAAGTCGCCAATACGATTCTTTCATCAGTACGAAGAACGTCCTTAAATCTATCAGGCTAAATCTTACAAATAAAGTGAAAGAAAATCTTACGACACAAGGCCTTGTCATGCGTCATGTATGGGACTGTGTTCTTTCAAACAGTAAAACAGTGTGGTCGTCTGTACAGAAGGCTATGCCAAGGAACATCTTCAACTACACAATAAGATACCTGAATAATACTCTTCCTAACATGAGTAATATGCAGATGTGGGGTTGCGCAGAAAATAAGATGTGCCCACTGTGTCACGATCCCCAAACACTGGGCCACGTTCTCGCAGGCTGTAACATCGCTCTTACTCAAGGTCGCTATACATGGAGACATAACTCCGTTCTGAAGATCATTGCAAATACGTTTTCAAGATCATGTAAGAGCCTATATGTTGATCTGCCCTCCTTTGCATCTCCCTGCATGGTAACAGGGGATCAGGAAAGACCTGATATTGTTATTGTCCAACACAAGACCGTCACACTTGTGGAGCTTACGGTTGGTTTCGAGACGAACATGGCGGGTAACAGCACAAGAAAGAGAGGAAAATACAAGCCACTTATGAACAGATTGAAATCATCATATAATAAGGTTGTGTACTGTAATGTCTCAATGGGGGCATGTGGCTTCATCGAAAAGGACAGTAAAAGATTCTTCGAACTGCTATCTAACCTAAATGTCTCAGACACAGAAATAAAATATGTAACCAAAAGGATGATAAACATTTGTATTCGCGCATCCTACTTCATTTTTTGCTGTAGAAACAAGGAATGGACAAATCCAGAACTCTTAGATTTTTAGGTCCCTGATTTCTAACTTTTACATCACCTGTGTGAGTATGTCATTAATGCCCCTTGTTGGCGAGTTAATGCCATAGATTTTGGTTTTAATTTTGTATTGTATGTATTAGGATATATTGAATGAAAGTTTCCATGATTATTATTATTATTATTATTATTATTATTATTATTATTATTATTATTATTATTATTATTATTATTATTATTATTATTATTATTATTATTATTATTATTATTATTCGGTTTGGACTTGATAAAGGTTTGGACTTGATAAAGGTTTGGACTTGATAAAGGTGTCTACGAAGTTTATGCAGTGCCAAAATACCCGCCGAAATTGTCTAAAAAAGTCTCCAAATCATGACGTAAGATTTTTACACCAAGCAACAGCTGAAACAAATATTCAATATGACACCCATGAAAACTCAAAGGAAGTAACAAAAGCTGTTAGATCTCAGCAAATAGCAAGAATTTCAGATGAACTAGAATACCAAGGATACATAGTGAAACTGATGTGGTCACATGGCTCAGAGATATTCAAAAGTCTTTGGACACAGACCAGAGATATCCTACCAGCTAACATCTACAACTTCACAGTGCGGTATCTGAACAATACCCTGCCGACACTTAAAAGCATGACCATGTGGGGGAAAGCATCAAGTGACACTTGCTTGGCTTGTAACAGTAATGCCCAGTCTCTAATGCATGTCGTCTCTGGCTGTAAAGTACATCTACAACAAGGGCGTTATACGTGGCGTCATAATTCCATCCTCGCCAACATCACGAAAGCACTTGTAGGCTTAAAAGATGTCCAAATATATGCTGATCTTCCAGGGTATGCTTGTCCAACTTCAGTAACAAGATCATTAAAAAGGCCTGACCTGATATTAGTCCACCTCAGGAAAATGTCGTCGTGGTTGAATTAACTTGTGGATTTATAACAAAAGTAAAGGAGAACAGTGAAAGGAAACAGACCAGCTATGATGAAACGCTTCAAGACTTGAATGCCGGATACAAAAACGCTAGTTTCGTAAATCTGAGTATGAGCGCTCTTGGACTAATCGGTAAAAACGATTCTGGACAAAATCTACTCAATGCATTAACAAGTATAGGAGTTCCAAAAGTAAATGCAACAAACGAAATTAGAACAGCAATCAATATTTGTATTCGATCAACATACTATCTTTTTTGTAAGAAGGACAAAGACTGGCTAGATCCAGGTCTCCTGGTATTTTAAAGGACTTTTCAATTTAAGGTTACAATGATGTAAGGTTTCGGACTTTAGCAGCGGTAAAATGTATTTTGTCATGCCCAATTTGGAGAGTGGCATATACGAACTTTTATCTTGTATATTACTTTATGTAACTAGTTACTTTTAGGGATGAGATGTTTTCATTATTATTATTATTATCATCATTATTATTATTATTATTATTATTATTATTATTATTATTATTATTATTATTATTATTATTATTATTATGATTATATAATTATATAGCCTGTGATTATATGATTATATAGCCTGTGAGTGCATCGGCATCAGACGCTGCATGCTAGGCTCCAGTTTTACTTCTGAATTACTGCTGTTAATCGCAAACAACATCGAGGAAACATTATTTTGAGAAGTATCTCTCACTCATGAAAGTGCGCGCAAAATGAATTTTTCAATTATAGTAAGTTTTGTAACAGTACTGGTGATATGCAGCTTTTGTGGTGAAGACTTCAAGGTCTTAGGCCGCCATAGTTGGAGATGCAAGGCAAAGGTCAAAGATCCACAAACAAAAGATTCCAGCCAACCGTCTATTGAGATTTTGCCAAACAATGAGCCCGTTGTATCGTCAGAAGTTACCTGTTGTTGTTGAAAGAAGTGTAAAGGTCACAGGGGACTTAAAATGCACCAACGAAGTTGCCGGACAATCCATGGTCTCAATGGAGATTCAAATACTATTGACAGCCAGCATTCTCCCGACAATGAAAACATTGACAATGAGAACATTGATGTAGGCACGCTTCTCGAACAATCTGAAACTGCATTTATAAAGAAAGGTGTTAAATTACCAAAAACAAATAACCAGTGGAGTGAAGCAAATACATTTTTGAAGGAGAATCTCTCTTTGAATGAAATCAATGAATATTCTTTGGAGCATTGTGTTAACAAAATGGCAGAAGTGACTTACAACTATTTTGCAAAACACTATGGGACCGTGCGAGATCATCGATCCGTAGATAAAGAGCTCGAAACGAAATATAAAGAGTTTAGTAAACAAATGCTCAAGAATGCTCTAAAGAAATTGAAGAGTAAAGCAACTCCAACAAGCCCCAAAGAAATAACAAGGGAAATAAAGTTCGTCTCAAAACTGCTACGTAGAAAGGCAAATGGGAATGATCTTGATGTCAATAACAAAATAGACACGACGGATCACAGTGCAATGATTAAGAGATCCTTTTGGGACTACGCTAAACAATTCATCGAAAAGCCCAGGGAAATACTGCCTTCATTTGATAGATCAAAGTGCTTCTCCCATTTTGTAAAGACATTTCGGGCCTTCATACCAGACAAAATATTTCGCATTCCGAACTGGATACCCAAACTGTCACAGACAAGTATCCCGTTCAATCTCACTGCTCCTTCCTATAGAGAAATAACCAATATCATAAGACGAATGAAAACATCAGGTTCACCCTGCCCCCTTGACCAGATTTCGATCATAGTACTGAAAAGATCACCTTACTTGCGAACCTATCTGACTGCAATTATTTCACAAGCATGGACGACTAAAACTTTCCCCAGTACATGGAAAAAGGCTATAACTGTGCTCATTTATAAAAAGGGATCGACAGACGAACCAGCCAATTTTCGCCCTATCACACTTCAAAATGTTGCCTTAAAAGTTATGACATCTTTCATAAGAAATCGTGTCTTCGAGTTCCTAACTCAAAATGGTTATGCAGAGAATAATATCCAAAAGGGGTTTACACCAAAAGTGGCAGGTACTCTGGAGCATACGTCCCATATGGCTTATCTGATAAACCATTCAAAAAGGAAACAGCGATCTATTGTTATCACCCTGATTGACTTGAAAAATGCATTTGGCGAAGTACACCATAACCTGATCAAATGTATTTTAGAATACCATCACGTGCCATTTGAAATCCAGAGCTTAGTTGAAAGTTTATACAAGGACTTCCAAACATCGATCTTGACAAAAAGTTATTCCACGCCATTCATTCCTATCAACAAGGGAGTCTTGCAAGGTGACTGTCTTAGTCCCCTACTTTTCAACATGATTTTCAATACTTTTATAACGTCAATAAGATCTCAAGAATTTGAACAGCTTGGTTACAAATACGCACAGCATTTGTCCCCACGGCATTGGTACCAATTCGCTGATGATGCTGCAATCGTCACAGGACAGCAGTATGAGAACCAGATACTACTGAATGCATTTACCAGATGGGTATCATGGGCAAATATGATAATACGTGTTGACAAGTGTAAAACCTTTGGAATACAAAAACAGGGTACGACTGCTGTCCAGTTCCTTCCAAAATTGCTAACGAATAACTCAGTCATTCCACCTGTCAAGATAAATGAGCAATTTCCGTACCTTGGTAGACATTTCAACTTCCAGATGGATGACGAGGAGCACAAGAGTACCCTTGTGAGAAAATGCCGCGAAATACTCACTGATATAGACATACTACCCTTACGCCCAAAGCATAAAATAGAGTTATACAGCAAGTATCTACTGTCCAAAATAAGTTGGGACCTCACCGTCGCGGACTTAGGCATGACATGGGTTAAGCAAAATCTTGATAACATCTGTTGCAGCTACATAAGAAAATGGCTCGAAATCCCAATCAACGGAACACTTGACATCGTCACCTTGTCAAAAACGAGATTCGGTTTGGACTTGATAAAGGTGTCTACGAAGTTTATGCAGTGCCAAAATACCCGCCGAAATTGTCTAAAAAAGTCTCCAAATCATGACGTAAGATTTTTACACCAAGCAACAGTTGAAACAAATATTCAATATGACACCCATGAAAACTCAAAGGAAGTAACAAAAGCTGTTAGATCTCAGCAAATAGCAAGAATTTCAGATGAACTAGAATACCAAGGATACATAGTGAAACTGATGTGGTCACATGGCTCAGAGATATTCAAAAGTCTTTGGACACAGACCAGAGATATCCTACCAGCTAACATCTACAACTTCACAGTGCGGTATCTGAACAATACCCTGCCGACACTTAAAAGCATGACCATGTGGGGGAAAGCATCAAGTGACACTTGCTTGGCTTGTAACAGTAATGCCCAGTCTCTAATGCATGTCGTCTCTGGCTGTAAAGTACATCTACAACAAGGGCGTTATACGTGGCGTCATAATTCCATCCTCGCCAACATCACGAAAGCACTTGTAGGCTTAAAAGATGTCCAAATATATGCTGATCTTCCAGGGTATGCTTGTCCAACTTCAGTTACAAGATCATTAAAAAGGCCTGACCTGATATTAGTCCACCGCAAGGAAAATGTCGTCGTGGTTGAATTAACGTGTGGATTCATAACAAAGGTAAAGGAGAACAGTGAAAGGAAACAGACCAGCTATGATGAAACGCTTCAAGACTTGAATGCCGGATACAAAAACGCTAGTTTCGTAAATCTGAGTATGAGCGCTCTTGGACTAATCGGTAAAAACGATTCTGGACAAAATCTACTCAATGCATTAACAAGTATAGGAGTTCCAAAAGTAAATGCAACAAACGTAATTAGAACAGCAATCAATATTTGTATTCGATCAACATACTATCTTTTTTGTAAGAAGGACAAAGACTGGCTAGATCCAGATCTCCTGGTATTTTAAAGGACTTTTCAATTTAAGGTTACAATGATGTAAGGTTTTGGACTTAAGCAGCGGTAAAATGTATTTTGTCATGCCCAATTTGGAGAGTGGCATATACGAACTTTTATCTTGTATATTACTTTATGTAACTAGTTATTTTTAGGGATGAGATGTTTTCATTATTATTATTATTATCATTATTATTATTACAGAAACTCAATGCCTTGGAAGGTCTTCCACAGGACGCTATATTATGTACAGTAGATGTTGTGGGTCTGTACCCAAGCATACCACATGATGAGGGGCTAGAGTCCATACGCGAAGCGCTTAAAGGCCAATTTCCAGTCAGCGGGCGGAATTTTAGACAATAAAAGGTTGCTCAGCCGTAACTATCTATTCAATTTCAGAGCGACATTTTCTCCCACAAACAATAGAATTTTCGCCCGCTCGGAAAATTCCACTGACTGGAAATCAGCCTTAATTCTAGAGGTGATCAGTCGGTTTCAACAGAAACTCTAGTTGCATTGACGAAATTGGTGCTAAAAAACAACTTTTTTGAGTTCAACGGTGAATTTTTTCAACAGGTTAGGGGACAGCTATAGGAACAAAATGTGCTCCATCATATGCAATTTTGTTTCTAGCAGCTTTAGAACAAAGACTCCTTGATCATCATGTAGAAAAACCATGGTTATGGTGGCGCTACATCGATGATGTATTTTTAGTCTGGACACACAGGGAAGAAAAGTTGTTAGAATTCATTGATTTCCTTAATTCAGCACATTACTCAATTAAGTTCACCGCAGAATACTCTAAGGAGACACTACATTTTCTGGATGTTCAGGTAATTAAAAAAGATGACAGGAATGTTACTGATCTATACACGAAACCGACGGATACTCATCAACTTCTCCACCATTCCTCATGTCACCCGAGTCATACGAAGAGGGGCATACCGTACGGGCAACCTCTCCGCCTCCGTCGTATTTGTTCAGAGGAAGGGTTCTTTGCAAAACGGCTAGGAGAACTGGAGACATACCTTCTGGAGAGGGGGTATAGTAACGGGGAAATTGATAGCCAAGTAAACAGGGTTAAAGGGTTGGATCGTAGAGACCTCCTGGGTCGCTCTCAAAACCACAATGATGATTCGCGCATACCTCTAGTGCTGACCTACCATCCTGCATTCTTCAAAGTGCACGAAATTTTGCGAAATTGTTCAAATACGTTGTTTGTAGATGATAAGCATCGTAACCTCTTTCAGAATAAAATGTTTATATCGTTTCGGAGAGCAAAAAAATCTTAATGACACTCTAGTAAGGGCAAAACTTAGGCCATCGGGAGAGGAACAGGTGGAGAAGGGTACTTTTAGGTGCAACGGTAGAAAGAGCTGTCAGATCTGCCCCATTGTTGTGGAGGGGGACACTTTCGGAAACTTTAATGAATTGCGGTCTTTTACCAACTTTTCAGAGGCATACAATTGCAACTCTCAAAATGTGGTTTATCTATTGCAATGTAATATCTGCAACAAAAAATATGTTGGCAGCACAACGACTAAGTTTCGACAACGGTTTAATGTCTATAAGTCCTATCATCGCACATATGCCCGCAAATACAATGATGGCAGCCTTGATAGGGGTAAACCAGTCCCGCAGGCCAACTATGTTGCTCATTTTTTCGGCGAGGGTCATCAGGGTGCATTTTCGGTTAGTGTAAAAATCATAGATGGGGCTCACGATGTGTTTTCGGTTAGACGAAAGGAGTTGTTTTGGCAATATAAATTGGGGACTTTCATACCAAATGGTTTAAATGAAAGGGCAGCGGATGTTGAGCTGGATATGTTTGCTTGCGGTATTGCTTAACTTTTATCGATTTATCGGAGAGATTTTTTGATCTGGGACATCAGATAGGTGGCATACACGCGGTGGCAGGATGGAACCCACGGTCAAGCCATCCGGGATTTAGCAATTTACGAAAAGCAGATCCTGGAGGGTATTTTGGAGTCTCTATATGGCCGCCCGGGATTTAGCAATTTACGAAAAGCAGATCCTGGAAGGTATTTTGGAGTCTCTATATGGCCATCAGGGATTTAGCAATTTACGAAAAGCAGGTCCTTTGGGGGTATTTTCGAGTCTCTATCTAGCCATTAGGGATTTAGCAATTTACGAAAAGCAGATCCTTTAAGGTATTTTGGAGTCTCCATGTCGCCATCAGGGATTTAGCAATTTTACAAAAAGCAGGTCCTTGGAGGGTGTACATTGTTAGGAGTCCCCGTAGAGTCCAGTGTCCTAGTTTCTAACAGCATGGATTCTAGTCCCTTGTCGATTTTAGAACCGCTTAGGCTAGATGAAAAACAATTGCATGTAAACATTTTTTCCTATAAATACTTGGCTGTTTTTATTGTAAAGCACTGATGAAGATTTGATAATCGAAACGTCTGATTTTTAACAGTTGTGTTTTTATTATTATTATTATTATTATTATTATTATTATTATTATTATTATTATTATTATTATTATTATTATTATTATTGTTATCATTATTATTATTATTATTATTTTTATTATTATCATTATTATTAGACTGATGAAGATTTGATAATCGAAACGTCTGGTTTTTAACAGTTGTGTTTTTTATTTTTACTTTTCTGTTATTTTTGAGGATGGTTTAGTTCATATATTATTATTAGTATTATTATTATTATTATTATTATTACTATTATTATTATTATTATTATTATTATTATTATTATTATTATTATTATTATCATTATTATTATTATTATTATTATTATTATTATTATTATTATTATTATTATTATTATTATTATTATTATTATTATTATTATTATTATTATTATTATTATTATTATTATTATTATTATTATTATTATTATTATTATTATTATTATTATTATCGTCATATCGCATACTGTCTAAGTCAGTAGAGATCTTTTTCCTTGAGGTTCGGTGACAACAAGTCTTCTCAAATCTCAAGAACTTTCCTGAGGATCCTTCCAGAATACAAGATTGCACTCTTCTGCAATTCCACTATCTTTGTTTCGATGCCAATGTCCTCCAGTCTCTTTCTCAACAGTGTTGGAGTTGTTCCTAAAGCTCCAATTATGATAGGGATGACTTTCACTTGCTTGTTCCGAATCTTTCTAAGCTCCCTGGCTAAATCTTGATATTTTTCAATTTTTTCCATTTCCTTTGCATCTACCCTGCTATCATAAGGCACTGCAAAATCAATTATCTTGCATATATTGTTCTTTTTGTCTGTCACGATCATGTCAGGCCTTCTCGCTTCAATCACATGGTCTGTTTGCACTTCCAAATCCCACAGAATGTGGAAATCATTGTTCTCACAGACTGCATCTGGCTCATGTTCGTACCATTTCTCGTTTACATCAAATCCACACCGTTTACTGACTTCCCAATGCACTTTCTTCCCAACCCAGTAATTATTATTATTATTATTATTTTGTATTATTATTATTATTATTATTATTATTATTATTATTATTATTATTATTATCATTATTATTATTATCATTATTATTATCATTATTATCATTATTATTATTCATTACTATCATTGTTATCTATCATAAGAAACTAGTACTAAGATGGCCAAAATTTCAAGAAACTATTGTGCATACTAGGTAAAAGAAGTATTAAGAAACTTTTCAAAAATTTAAAGCATGGATATTATATATAGCAAATAGATTGTTGAACATTAATTCTAGCACAATATTAAATAGCCTTATGTTTTCAACATGATAGAACATTGTTTATTCCTGGGGTCATACCTCCAGTCTGTGGACAGCTCCAGTATATGGACAGCAAGCAAAAACTCTGGCTTAAAACAATAAGACCGTAATAATTGTACTTTCTGGTCACTTTAACTTTGTTTATACTCATTCGGACATTTCCGTGCATTGGGCAGAGCTGATCATCTCCTGGGTAAATCAAAACCTGATAACCAAAAATCCTTTCTATTGCCAGCATCCATCAACAAACCTGTGAGCTTCAATTTTAGACTTTCAACAATGCTTTTTTCAACTTCCTGTGGGAGCACTGACAAATTAGCCCCATATTCAGGGTCCATGGGGCTTTAAGTTCAACCTGGTACTGACACGCCCCATCTCCAATCTGCTGACACATGTTTTTCCATTTGTTTCTTCTGCACTTTGATGCACTGTGGAAATATGGCAGTGTAAAACACATTCTTAAGGGATGCTATGATTGATTTCTTTTGTTAATTTTGGCTCGAATATAGAGCTAATTTGAATCAATGCTGTTTGCCAAGTATAGTAATGTGATGGCAATGATTAAACAGGCCTTGCTGGGAATATTTCGGTAGAGGAGTGGCAAATCGCACTCCTAGTCCATTTTAGGTGTGTGATGGAGTGCAGTTGCAAATCAATATTAAAAATATGTCAACTGGAGTTTTACTTGACCAGTTTTACTAATGCAAAGTTATTCCCATCCTTCACTGCTGAAAGAGAAGTGTTTGATTGTTCAAAATACTTTTTCATTTTGAATAAATTATAATCGTGGATAACGAAGATAAAAGGAGCACAAAACACTCTGTTATCGATTTCAAGCTGGAATAGATGTTTCAATATTCCAATAAAGCGCTTGATAAGGGACATTCTTTGTGCTTGAGAGTTTTGACATTACCTACAGTGTTGTCAAGGAAGGCAAAAAACTCAAAGGTTTCAGGAACATTGCAGAAGTTCAGAGCAAAATGTACCATATCATTCTACAACTTTTTGATTAGAGCATAATATCATCTCTTGAAACCTCAGCATTTGGAAATCTTGTGAAATATTTTCTGGATATATCTAGTCTACTACTATTGGAGATAACTAGCCTTGTTCATTCCAGTGTTGAAATTAAGTATTCTGTCAAGAGATCTGTCACAATTCTTACTCATCTTCTTGGGCATATGGGGCTAACTCAAACTCTCAGGATTTTCAATATCTTGAAGACTTTTGTCCCACATCTTGAACATCTGTGAATTTTCACACCTGCCCTTCAACAGGCCAAACCTTGTAAAATGCCCCATTAAAATTAGCCAAGATAATACTTCTAGTATTCACCTGTTTTTTATGAAGAGCCAAGCCAGCAGAAGCTCTGTCACGCTTTCTCGTTTTTGTGAATGCGCCTGTTGAACCTCATTTAAAAGTAGACACCAAGTTATCAAATGATTCTTTGTGTACCAGTATTTTTTCATAAGAAACTGTTCACAAGAAACTCTCTGATCGCCAAAAAAATAAAGAAACTCTAGTACTTGGAAAATATAACTTAAGTAACTTATTTTGATAAAAGCAATCCTTAACATAGTTTATCTGCATTTGTCTTCTGTATTGAATTAATCGTAAGGTACTTGAGTAACGTATAAACATTGGAATGGCTTCAAAAAACATCCTTTTGAAATGTTCACTAGGGAACAGGTCGAGCAGGTAGTGAACAAGAAGATTGTTATGGAACCTTTAAGAAATTTGTAAGAAACTCTAAGGAATCGAAATCTGATAATTTTCAGCGAAGGCCGAAGTTCTTAGTTTCTTGTAAAATGTAAGTATTTGAAAGTACAGTAAGTTGAATTACCGCGAGAGGAAATGGTCTCTCAAGAACAACAGTACCTCAAAGAAATAACTCCTGCAGGATTATCTTTTTTAAACAATTTAATGATAACTATCAAATCATTAAGGATTTTGGATTTAGGACTTCCTTATTGGTTTATTGTTAAAGAGAAATAAAAGATTTCAATCCTCATTTTGACAGATAAGGCGTGCGATCTATCGCACGCCTTGGAAAGAGAAGGTGTGCGCCAAGGTGTGTGAGAGCGATCGCATGCCATTCCCAGTAAGGCTTGTTCAGTTCAGTTCAGTTTTATATATTTTAAATTCCACTGCATACAAGGTATCAATGAACTATTACAAACAACTAAAATACAAAAATTACAGAACAATGCTACAGAAAATTAATACATCAATCAATAAAGGAAATTAATACAATAATACAAAACATAGAAACAAGATAGATTGTATGAAGGGAATTGCTTAAAGGAGGAGCTCTCTCAGTAGCTAGACTAATCGAGGAGAGAGCACCCCCTATTGTAAATGTATCTCATAAAAATTTGAGTTCTTTGATATTGATATCATGGTAGCAGGGACGATTCAACAGGACAAAAGCACCAGCCACCCCGCCGACACCCAAACCCAAGGCAACCCACAGTCGCAGACACTGCACTGGAGACCCCCAACCAGCAACCCGAGACAAACAAAGCCGCAAAAGCCCCCCCAGAACCCAGGCAGCCGACCCGCCCACCATGCCCCCAGGAAACAGTCCCCAAGAGCAAACACGAACAAACGGATGCTCATGCTCACTCCCAAAACCCCCCAAGAGCGCACAACAAGCGAGCCAGCCACCCGAGCCCAAGGGAAGCCCCCACAGCCCCACCCATCCCAGATCACAAGCCAAGAGAACCCATGCCCACAACCACAAATCACCCCAAGCCCAGGCACCCACAAAAGCCACCAATGCCACTGCCCCACAAAAACCATTCCCCCCTCGTCACGAAAGCATTACAAAAACTAGTTGGCAGATGGTGACAGTATATGATATTCACTTTTCCAAAAACTTTAGTACTTAGTTTCAAATAGGAAGGCTTTGATTTTTTGGCGAAAACTACTAACAGATGGAGATTGTTTGATATCAACAGAAATGTTATTCCAGCATTTAGCTCCACAATAACGTACTGACCTAAGACCATATTGCAGGGTATTTTTTTGGGTTAGGAAAATATTACTTTTGATGACTTGCCGAGTACCATATTGATGAACAGACCCAACTAGTTCAAAGAAAGAATGAAAGCAAGAAGGAGAGATCTTATTAACACATTCATATACAAAGCTAAGTAATTTTAAGTCAAAGAGATCTTGCAGTTTCAGAATCTTCAAATCTGAAAAGATAGGTGTAGAAGGTGCAGTATAATGTTCAAATGAAATTGCCCTTACAGCCCTTTTCTGTAACAAAAACACTGGATTGATATAAGTCTCATAAGTAAGGCCCCAAACTAAAATACCATATTGGAGGAATGGTGAAAACAAAGAGTTGTAAAGACAGACCAAGACATGAATAGGTAAAAAGTGCCTTATTTTGAAAAACATACCACATGTTCTAGCCAGTTTTTTAGATAGTTCAGTCAAGTGATACTTCCATGAAAGGTTTTCATCTAGGAGAACACCAAGAAATTTGACATAACAAGTCTGCTTAATAGGAAGTTTACCAAATTTGATATTGACAGATGGAAGAGAAGGATGTCGAGGAGACTTGAAAATGATGAAATTGGTTTTATCAATATTTAGTGACAGCTTGTTAACATCAAGCCACATTTTCACTTTTTTCAGTTCCTTGTTTACAACCGTTTCAAGCTGATCAAGGCTTTCTGCTTCATAATAGATGTTGGTATCATCTGCAAATAAATAAAAGGCTAGTTTTGATGAAGAAAGAGGTAAATCATTAATATAGAGCAAGAATAGGAGGGGGCCAAGGACAGAGCCCTGTGGAACCCCACAGGTAACACTAAGATCACTGGAATTGGATCCATTCACTGACACGTATTGCTTCCTGTCAGAAAGATAAGATTTAAACCAATTTAAGGCAGTTCCTCTAATTCCATAATGTTCCAGCTTCATCAAAAGAATATTATGATTCACTGTATCAAATGCCTTCTGTAAATCAATAAATATTCCACAACCAAATTTTCTATTATCTAAAGAATTTTTAATGGCTTCTGTGAGACTGACCAAGGCATGGTTGATTGAATGGCTGGCACGAAAACCAAATTGTAATGTGTATAAGATTTCATGCTTTTCTAGGAATTTATAGAGTCGCTCATACATAACCTTTTCTGTGATTTTGCTGAAAACAGAGAGCAGAGAAATAGGTCTATAATTTGATGCTGTTAGTGGACAGCCTTTCTTAAAAAGTGGAATAACTTTGGCCAACTTCATTTTGTCTGGGAAGATTCCACCTTGAAATGATTCATTTATAATTTGAGAAAGTGGAGAAGAGATCAATGGAGAAAGACATTTTAAAATTTTCATTGGAATGCTATTAGGTCCAAGAGACTTCCCAGATTTCAAGAGAGAGATAATATCTGATACATCAGATGGAATTGAAGGTGCAATGAAAAATGAATTTACAATTCTGCCACCCATGAAATTCACAGGTGATTTGTTTGGTCTTGGTATGTTTTTAGTTATATCATGTGAAACATTAACAAAGAATTTGGGTCATTCCATATCAAGTCATCAGATTTTACTCAAATTTGTAACCCACCATAAACAATATGGATGGTTTTTGGATCTTTTGTCACAAAAAGTTGAGAAAGATGCCCAAAAAAAATTTGAGATCAATATCTCGAGTAGTTGTAGATTTACGGCCAGTCAAAAATCACCCCATTTTAGGGCATGGCCCCACCAATATTTCACTCGCGCACAGATCTTCTAACTTCTAACATCTCTAAAAAGAATTTCATCCATCCTATGGCTCTGAAAATTTGCACCCTGTACCTTTTGATATCGAGGAATCTAAAAATCTTACTTAAAATAACATGAAAAGAAGGCATCTGTATGATTTTCCTGTATCAAATTCTTAAATGGCTTCCGGAAAATTTGTGACCTCTTCATTTTAAGCCAAAATTTTTTGGTGTCTCCAAAGAGATATGACAGTTTGCTGCATGCCATTTGAAAGAGCACTCTTTGAACTGTTAAAAAACACCAAGGAGACCTATTGTGTATGCAGGAGGCAAAAAATAATCAAAGTTGAAAAAACCCTTCTTTTCGCAAAAATTTTTCCTTTGCGCATGAAATTTTTGGCTGCAAGGTATCATTTGTGCTTGCTATTCTGCCCTCTAGAAGTCTGAAAACCTAACTGATCCATGAGCTGATCTGACCACTGGATCTGAAGACTAGATCTGACATTTGAATCCATTTCTAAGCATGTAAGACTTTCAAATTATCCTTGAAACAGTAAAAAAAGTCTGATTACCTAGGTTGATAACTCTTCCTGGAATTAACACTATATGAAAGATGCATGATGTTTTACAATGTATACAAAGCTAGCTCTGCTGTCTTTATGGCAAAAAAATTGAGTGTTTCAGGTTCAAAGGAGAAATCTATCCAGTATCTGTTTAAAGTCAGCTTCAGTTATGTCATATGTGCGGCCAGTGACAGTTACTGGGGCATCAATTTGGCAGATTATATCAGTAATTGAGACCCAGCAGACATCTGGTCTTGCAGGCCAGCGGAAATTTCGAGATGGCCCAGGAGGGTGTAGAAAGCTGACTTTAAAGTCTTGCTCTTCCTTGCTGACCTCTTCCACTAGACCTATCCACCATTTCTCATCATACCTACAGGCAATATAGTCATTCCTGTTTATTGTGCTCATGGAAATGGGCACATTTTGAGACTCTCCAGTAATGTTAAATGTTCCTGTGAAAACTTCATCTTCAGCAGTGCGTTTGTAAGCAATGACATTTGCTGTTTGAGGCTCAAAGAAGTGGTAGCCTCTTGTCCCAGGTACTGTATGCCCTGAGGCAAATCTGCTGTGCAATTCTTTACGAACATCAATCATCCTTTCCTTAGAGGTAAATAGAAACCTGATGTTAGAGATATTCTGTTGACAAAATGTCAACATCTTTGAAACAGTCAATATTTGGTCAGAAAGTGGCCTCTGCAAGCTTGCACGTGCTGTCAATCTCTTGACTGTTCCTCCAATTCCATCACATGGTGATTTCCCATGACTTGTTGCAAAAAAGGTCCAGTTTGCATCGATGCCAAAATCTGCCTTGTGACTGCACAAATTCAACAGATTCTTGAAATTTTTATACTGACCGGCACAGCCATCAGAGAAATACTCAACTTTGTTGATGAAAGGCATCTCTTCTCGAACAATCTTTAGCAGTTCTCTCTGGATCTCGTATACAAAGCTGGTATCATGCTCTAAATCATCTGAGAGAATGCAAAACGATTTCTGGAGAAGTTTCCCACTTTCTTTGTAATATGCAACAAGTGGATGAAGAGTGCAGTGTTGCTTGCTCCAATGGAAAGACTGAACTTCATCCTGTACAACAAAGGTATAATTTTCTGCAAAGTCGCCAAGGACAATCAGGGAATCTTCCGGGAGGTCTTCTTTTCTACTTTTTAGATACTTTGCTTGGCATTTGGCAATGTATGAATGAGGAGTTAAGGCATCAATGGTTTCAATCAGGAGGTCAATATACTCGTTAACGCTCATGCTCTGGGTGACTAGTTTCGTTCTATCAGTGCTTTGCCATTGTTGAAAAGAGATCTCATCATTCACTTCTTCATCCAGCATTGTTTGAAGGTAGGATCTGAGAGGTTCTGTTCCTGGACACTTTTCACACCTGTGCACCATACATGTCCGGTTTTCCCGACTGCATACAACCATGTCAATCATGTCTTTGTAGTTCTTATCAGTTTTTGCTGCTTCTACCATGAGAATTGCATTTTGATGGATAGTACATACACAAACTGAATGTGTTCCACTAGAACCAACTGTTATGCACCATTTTGGTCGTAGGGCGCAAAATTTTGAAAATCCAATCAGGCTCTCTGGGTACTGTTTCTTGAAGAGCGCATAGAGCTCTTTAAGGTTGCATAAAAGTAGTCGTTTCTGTTTATGCACATTTCTTTGAATGCTGACATAGTCCTTCTTTCCAGGCATTAATCTTGAGTGCTCATCATCTTCATAAAAAGAGATCACTTGCTCAATGGTACTTTTTTGTAAAACCTTCCCTGTCTTCTTTTTGGGAATAGCAAGGATGCCAGAGGAGCTCTTCAACTCACGTGCTTGCCTTACCAAATATTCTGAAGCTCCAAAGTAATTGGATGCATACTTTATTGTCCAAGATTCTGGAATAAGAGTAAGAATTTGAACTTTCTCTCTATAGGTTAAAGTACCAACAGTTAACTTTTCTCGCATTTCTTCAGTTATTTTGTCAAGGTCAGAAGCCTTCTTTTCAAGTTCCTTTACTGACTTATCAGCTGTGTCATTTCTATTCAAAACAAGGTCGCTCTCATTGATGCCTACAGCCGTAGCAAATGACTGCTTGAATGTACCAACAGCACTATCTAATTTTGCATTGGCATAAGATATTCGACGATGCTTTGGCATACTGTGTGTTTTTATGGGTGAAACACCAATGGCTTCGAGGCTTTCATTGATGCTTCCTCTTGATTCGCTTTTTGAAACTGCAGACTCAACTTCAGATATTTCAAGGTCCATGGCAGTGGAATTCAAATCATTCCTGCATGATTCAGTGTCTGACATATCATCATCCGATTTATCAACTTTTGCTTTGCCATAGCAATTCCTACACAACTGCCAACCAGGAATGCAGTCATAATCCTGTTCAGAAAGTTTGCTTGCCAACTCCAATGAGATCTTGTGGCCCCCTTTTACACAGCTTTTGTGAACTTTAAACAAATTGCAGCATTTGGTGTTTTTCTTCTCAAAGATTGAACCTAATTTGGCTTCGTGGTGACAGCAAATTTTTAGATTTTCACAATTAGAAGCAAGGTTTCTTTTTCCAGCTCTCCAAAGAAACAAATTCCTGTCTTCTTCTGAAAACTCAGACAGCTTCTTAACTCCAGTCTTTCTTACATAGGATGTTTTATGGCAATCTTCCTTGTCTACACCAAAATCACAGGGCTCCATTTTCATTCAGTTAAATTTATCACGACAGGTTTGCATACTCCTACAAACTGTAAGTCTCTACATCTGAATACAGCAAGTTGGAGAGTCTTTTCTAAGGATTGTGAAACAAGTCATCTGAGTCATAAACACCTCATAATTTAGCAACCTACATTTCCTGTCAAACATCATCTGACTTACAACATTTATTCATCATGTCACACATGACACATGACTATTAGGTGCAAGAACATTCTAATTACTATGACTTCCTCACTTTGTAAAATCACAGGAAACTACTGTTCTCAGTCAGCTTAAACAAAGGAAACCAAAACTCCTCCAAATTACATAATTTAAAATGCAAACACCAAGATGGCTTATAACACAGAAAGTATCTTTCATATAGTTTGTTAATTCCAAGAACAGTTACTTTACTTAATCAGACATCTTTACACTGTTTTGAGGATAATTTGAATGCTTAGAAATGGATTCAAATGTCAGATCCCATCAATCTGTTAGGTTTCTCAGACTTCTGAGGCCAGAATAGCAAGCACGAATGATATCTCGCAGCCAAAAATTTTATGCGCAAAGGAAAAATTTTTGCGAAAAGAAGGGTTCTTTCAACTTTGATTATATTTTGCCTCCTCCATACACAATAGGTCTTCTTGGTGTTTTTTAACAGTTCAAAGAGTGCTCTTTCGAATGGTATACAGTAAACTGTCATATCTCTTTGGAGACACCAAAAAATTTTGGCTTAAAATGAAGAGGTCACAAATTTTCTGGAAACAATTTAAGGATTTGATACAGGAAAATCATACAGATGCCTTCTTTTTAAGTTATTTTAAGTAAGATTTTTGGATTCCTCACTATCAAAAGGTACAGGGTGCAAAGTTTCAGAGCCATAGTATGTATCAAATTCTTTTTAAAGATGTTAGAAGTTAGAAGATCTGTGCGCGAGTGAAATATGGGTGGGGCCACGCCCTAAAATGGGGTGATTTTTGACTGGCCGTAAACCTACAACCACTTGAGATATTGATCTCAAATTTTTTTTGGGTATCTTTCTTAACTTGATTTGACAAACAATCTAAAAACCATTCACATTCTAAATAGTGGGTTACAACCCTCATCAAATTTGACATGGAATGACCCATTTATTAAAGATGTTTGCAATAACAGCTGGATCTGATGTAATATTACCATCTGAGTCCTTAAGCTTATTTATCACATTTACGTTGCTTGATTTTTTAATATTGATAACTGATTTGATTCCTGACCATAACTGTTTCATGTTGTTACTATTCTTTTGAAAGTAGTTATAATAATAGCTAGCTTTACTTTCACTCAAGGAGACCGAGACCTGATTTCTAAACTTTTTGTAAAGATTGATAAGAGGTTGACTGTTGTTCTTTTTCAACTTCCTAAGAAGTCGGTCTCTGATTCGCATCATTTTTTGAACTTTGCAATTTATCCATAGTTTGTTCCTAAACTTAATATCTCTCTTAGTAAGTTTCTTCAAAGGAGCATGGGTGTTGACTAATTCATCAAGGCTGGATAGGAGTCTGTTGAATTTTACATTCACATCCAAGGCATTGTAATTTAAGTATGAAAGGTCAAGGTGCGCAAAAGGCCTGATTAAATCTTTGGAAACACTCTGAAATAATGCACTTCAAGACAAATTTGTGGTGAATTTATTACTTGTCTGCAGAAAGGAGGTCATGGCTGCAAATCGGAGAGAGACAACAACACAAAGAAGAGACAAGAAACCAGTCTGTAGAGTATGGCACTTTTTGGCAAGATCTCCGGTGCACAAGGAAGGAGAAATCACCTTTGTTCTCTATTGTCTTTTTTGAATACCCTATTGAAATCTCTGGTGTGTAGTTGCCGCACACCAGCCAAGCAAGAAATCTGTTTTGGAGACATAAATAAATTTTCATTTAGATATTCTAGTAGCACACATTTTAGAATACTTAGTTGCGATTCAAAGGTTTGCATGCAATTTCTAAGTTATGATGATTACCAATTGAATGACACTGTCCGCAGCAGTTGATAATTCTGCATCCAAAAATTAAGGAACCAATCACGAATCTTTCAGTTCAAAAATGGACAAAATTTCATGAGAACTTATGAAACTTTTACATGACCTGGGAAAAAAGTGATCTGTGTGATTGCATTCTTTGTTGATTTTGTGATTTTGGCGCGGGGAAGCTCATTTTGAAGTAAATTTTGGCGTATCTGAGAGTTGGGTTGTTTGTAAATTTCTTAACAAAAAACTGCTACAGATCCAAAGCCTCCTCACCTTCAGCAAATACTGCAAATGTTCATAGCTGCAGTAGTCATCCTCGGCATTGTTCCCAACGATTCTTGGCCCCATCTTGAGCTGAAAAATCAAAGTCGATTAGAAAAATCGAGGCATGCTTGGAATCGAGGTTAGCAATCTGCTCCAGCCAGCCACTGATCTGAGGCCCTTGAAAAGATTTTTTGGGGTCCACGCCCTTTAAATTTGCTGAACACATAACGACACCCTTTATTTTTCTTCAACTTTTTAGACAATTAATAGCAATTCTTCTCAGACTTTTCAGAATTTGGACAGCACAGGGATAGGAGGATGGGAGGACAGTGTAATCTATCTATTTGAATGAAATTTTAGGACAAACTGCAAATAAGCACCAAACTCAAAACACTTCCTATTTGAAGAAAGGTGGTGTGGGATTTCGTTTTGATTGATATGGCAATTGTGCATCCTTACAGTACAAGGAGGGCTAAGAAATTCATTGAAACCAAATACTTTTGGGAATAGTGATTCGAGCCATAATATTTTGTAAGACAATCAACCGCTACAAAGCCCCTTTTGTCCTACCTGATATTCTATACAATAGCGATCAACCACACCCTGCCAAACGCCCAACCAACTCGCAGCAACTAAACTTCTAACGTTTCCAATACAAAAGTAATTAAAAAATCTTGTCCTAGTCACATGCTCGTTAAATTAGATAATTTAGATTTAATTCATGGTAATTTAGCTTCGCCAAGGAGCGCTACATAAAATATATAGGGCCTACCACAGACGTTGCCTCACTGTCCCTGACTGAGCCTTTGCTTGATGACGTCTGGTGTCTGATGAAGGTTCAAAAGTGGTTCAAAACATCCTCGGATTCGTTGGTATATCTTGATACTTCCAACTCGAAACTTCCTTTCCTCGTAAAAAGGATAATCTCATATCTTGCGTCGAAATTTCCGTCGAAATGTTTTTCCGCGCTTCTCTGGTTTGAAAGAAGTTGCTTCCTCATCTGGTGATTGGCTAATGGTCTTGTCATTTCTATCAAACGTTCTCCTATTGGCTTGCACCCCTCAAGGTTCTTTCCTATTGGTTTTCACTCCTCAGTTTCAAACTACGGGTGCTCCCGCCAATTTCCAGCACCCTCCATGCACCTCTCTGATTGATTTGCACCAAGGCGCCTTCATTGCGTGACTTGTACTGTACTTGCCTCCGCATAAGGATTTCGGAAAGGAAATGAGGAGATTCCCCTCCTGAATAAAGACTGTTTGTTTGTGTTCGTCAAGCTGCGGGAGGATGCCCAGGGTCTAGTAAATTTACCGTCGACGGAAGGTGGGGCTGAAGGAGGGGGCACTGGGGCAGTTAGAATATGGCGGTTTCATGAAATTTGTCATTCATTTATTTGAACAAATAAGATCAAATTAAATATTTTACAACAGAAGATTATAGGAAGCTTGCCTTCAGTGATTTCCTTGCAACTTTGACGGGTGCTTGCGCACCCGTTGCACCCCCTGGATCCGCCCCTGTACCTATACATAGGTCAATGTACAGTAATTGTAGATAGATAGATAGATAGATAGATAGATAGATAGATAGATAGATAGATAGATAGATAGATAGATAGATAGATAGATAGATAGATAGATAGATAGATAGATAGATAGATAGATAGATAGATAGATTGATAGATAGATAGATAGATAGGTAGATAGATAGATAGATAGATATAATATCTTTGAAGTCCTAGGCAAATAAGTTAAACCAAAACGGGACGGTCTATTGGTATATCATCCATATTCAGCCATACATGTATGTCAACAATGATTGTCAAGGGCATGAATTAAACTTTAGGCAAAAATCTGTTAAATCCAAAATATCTCGCTAGTAATTTCTTAATGAATCATGTATGAAATGTAATGCTCTCACTTTATCAGACAAGCAATTAATGTTACTCAAAATACAAGAAACTTTATTTTGGGTGCGAGCCTCGAGAGTTTCTTATAAGCAGGGGGCCTAATCATTTTTTAGTAGCCTAAAAGTTTCTTTTAGGTGGTTTCTTAAATGCGGGGCTTTACTGATTGGAACCTTTGACATTTTGTTGTGATATAATTATAATGAAAATATCTATATGTTGACAAAACAATTATATCAATGAGGAACTTTGCACCATAAATTGGCCAGATATTTTTGCCTAGAACTGCCGTTCCTAGCCACATTTTTACAAAGAACTGCACTGTGCCACGGAAAAATTTTTTTCCAGCTGGAAACTGCATATTCTGGAGAATATTTTTCCACTAGAAGTATATTTGGGAAAATATTTACATGTTGACAGCACAGTTGTAGAAATGAAGAATTTTGCACCATGGTTTTTCCCTAAAAGTTGCCCTTCAAAGCTCCCATTTTACCGAAAAACTGCACTATGCCGCGGAAAAAATTTTCTCAGCTAGAAACAGCATAGTCTGGAGAACATATTTGCACAATGGGTATATTTGGGAAAATACTGTATTTATAAGTTGACCAAATAATGATACAAATAAAGTGTTTACCACCATAAACTGGTGGCATATTTTGGCTTGAAATTACCCTCAAAGGCCCCCATTTTACCGAAAAACTGCACTATGCCGCGGAAAAAAATTTTCTCAGCTAGAAACTGCATAGTCTGGAGGACATTTTTGCACAATGGGTATATTTGGGAAAATATTTATAAGTTGACCAAATAATGATACAAATAAGGAATTTTCCACCATAAGTTGTCATCTTCAATTTAAAAACATTATATCCTTCTCTTCACCGTAGCTACTTCAGAACACGTAGCTACTTCAGAACATATTACATTGGAATGAATGATCACAGCCCATTTCAACCTAACACAAGATTGCGAGCGTGTGGCCGAGTGGTTAAGGCGTCTGACTCGTAAGCCAAAGGTCAGAACGGCCGTAGGTTCGAATCCCACGCTGGACAGTTTGGTCGCTGTCCGTTACACTAGCCCGGGTCGACCAGAGCCATGTGA
The DNA here is from genome assembly GCA_964019985.1 of Aurelia sp. 4 Dawson et al 2005. Classification (NCBI taxonomy): domain Eukaryota; kingdom Metazoa; phylum Cnidaria; class Scyphozoa; order Semaeostomeae; family Ulmaridae; genus Aurelia; species Aurelia sp. 4 Dawson et al 2005. The sequence continues at coordinate 2,533,482 of OZ026510.1, forward strand.
GGGAAATCTGGTAGCTGTGGCGGGTAGCTGCGGCGGAGTGATGGTAAAACATCATCCGTGACCCCTGCTGGAAATAAGTCTCTCAGACTTTCGCGGGCTAGCCACGTTAAATATAAATACCTACCTACCTAACAGTAAGATAGCAGCAAAATGTATCAGAAGGAAAAAAGGCATTGTAGCATGCGATGAATTGTTATCAAAAATCACATTACAATTCTTGATCATAAAAGAAGTTTATCATTTTCTGCATTTTTATAGAAGACAGTCATGAACTTCATATCCAAATACATGTTTGTATTCATTTCATGATGAAGCATGATTTTCATAATTGATGCTATTTTTGATGTTACATGCAGTACATGATTGTATGGGTTTGCAATGTTAGGGGCAAGTAACAAGCAAAGTGGATGAAAGAGTTTTCAAGAGTTTCTCAAAGCCTTTATTCGCAAAATTCTGATCTGATGAGCCATCTGAAATCGTTGCAGGTTGATTTGTTGATATTTGTCAACTCTATTCCAAGAAGTTGTTGAGAGCAGTTCTGGACATTTTCGTAAATAGAATGTATAGTGCAAAATTGCTGATTTAAAGTGGGGCGTTTAACAAGTCATACTTTGGTGTAAAACAAGTCAAATGGATTTTGTTGAAGTTTGCCAGCTGTATAGATTTAATTTATAAAATCCACCATTTCTTTTCACACTTACTTGTATTTTTGTGATGAAGATATTTTAGTGACAAGGTGCCCCTTTTATGGAATTTTATTCTCCCTAGCAATGGTAGTTGAATCAATTATATCCTCAGGGAATAAAACATGGATGAAAATAGTTTTCCTTCTGTGTTCTAAATCCATGCCCAGTTTTGATCTTGAGCAGGGAAACAATATATTTCTCAGCATTTAGAACTTCACATGTGATCAAATTAAAATTCAATTGGAGCCTGTGATAGGGAACATTATGAAACATGTGAAACATGATTTTACTAAACTGGCTTCTAGTCAAACATCTGATCACCCCAAAAAGCTTGTTTTATATAGTTTTCTCGTTGAAAAAATCTCATCGAGGCAAAGTGGGGACTTTTGGATATTTTCTGATTTGTTGGATGTGTTTCTACACCCTAGATTTATTCATTTTCGAATGGAATCGCCACATTTGAAAAGACGTAATTTTGAGCTAACGCGAGAAAGTTTCCTGACAAAAGACGTATTTTTTCCCAAACATCTGATTATGCCTAAAAGATGGTCTATTTAATATAGTTTTCTCGTTGAAAAAATCTCATCGAGGCAAATGGATATTTTCTGTTTTGTTGGATGTGTTTCTACCCCCTAGATTTATTCATTTTCGAATGGAATCGCCACATTTGATCAGACGTAATTTTGAGCTGATGCGAGAAAGTTTCCTGGCAAAAAACGGATTTTTTCCCAAACATCTGATTATGCCTAAAAGATGGTTTATTTAACATAGTTTTCTTGTTGAAAAAATTTCATCGAGGCAAAGTGGGGATTTTTGGATATTTTCTGTTTCGTTGGAAGTGTTTCTACCCCCTAGATTTATTCATTTTCGAATGGAATCGCCACATTTGATCAAACGTAATTTTGAGCTGATGCGAGAAGTTTCCTGATAAAAAACGGATTTTTTCCCAAATATCTGAGCTGAGTATGCCTAAAAGATAGATCATTTAATATAGTCTTCTTGCTGAAAAAATCTCATCGAGGCAAAGTGTGGATTTTCAGATATTTTCTGTTTCGTTGGATGTGTTTCTATGAGTCTCTACTCAATAATCTCGTTGTTTGCGAAGGGAATCCCCTGCAGTTTATCATACATATTGCTCATTTCACAGATGTTTACTTGTGCTGAAAAGACAGCTAAATAAATGATTTTTTCATACCTGTAAAAGCTCAGTGATGCAAAGAGGGGGTAATGCGATCTTCCACCTTTGTTCCAAGGAGTTATTTTCTTCCCAGATTGTTGTTTTCAAATATCAGCCAAAAATTCCTTTTGCTCGTGCGGGTTTTTTGCGCATGCGCAGACAATTTTCCCCTGCTCTGATCTTGTTGTAGCCTGCGTGCATCCCCTACTGTTCCTTTAGAGTTAACGGGGAATTTTGACTCTGCCGAAACAGTAGGGGATGCACGCAGGCTACTGATCTAGACTTACGACGATGAGTCCCTTATATCCCTGCGGTAAGCCTTGCTCAAGAGGGACTCATAACGAAAAAGTGAAAAACTTGGCCCTATTTTCTTCAATCATCAATGGAATTATGAAAGAATCACGGCTTCGAATCTCCATCCCGTGGGAGTGTTTTCAATTCTTCGATCGAATCGAACATTCTATCACATTTACACCTTAACAATAGTAATTCACAAATCTCGCAATCTGATTGGTACGTTAGGAATTGCAGAGTTTGGGCCTAAATAGGGCCCAGTTTTTCAGAGTAATACTATGAGTCTCTATGCCTGTAGCGCCATCAAGTCAAATAGCGCAGGGCAACAAGAGACTCATCGTCATCAGTCTACCACTGATCTCTCCCAATTTGGACACTTTGTCACTTTGCCTTGAGGCTGCGCGTTCGATAACTTTGTGGGTAATATTTTTTTGTGGAGCAACATAGTTTTTGCCTCTTAGAACTACTGCTGCGTTGCAAAATATTGCATTCTAGTCATCATCTGCAGTCAAACGAACTGAAGAGTCGGATGAGTTTTCAAACATGTAACAGCACTTGAAGGGAAATGATTTTAATCTGTCACTCACAATTTTGATCAGATGCAATGCAACACAGATAGATCTTGAACTTACTTTCGCAGAAATTACCCGTTAGATCACAGGACTCACTTTCACACCTGGTGAGAAGAAATGCTCGAAACGTTGTGAAATTTCATTTCTCAAATACAAATTCGTATCTTATAAATTGCAATTGAATTGCAATACCGGGTGACGACCAAGAAAAAAGTTCCCACTTTTAAAAATTCGTAGCACCAAGGGTACTTCACAGATTTGAATGATTCAAATTACAGTTTAGAGCCGAAAGATTGAAGTATTTTTGTGATTGTTCTTTCTGTCTTACCGGCACTAGAAGTATAGGTGAATTTAAATTTATAAAAATTTCATGGTTGCAAAATGATTAAAGAAGGGCCTAAAACATCGATCAGTTTTTTCAGTTTTTCAGTTTTTCAGTTTCATATCATTCAAATTCTCTACATACAATTTATAGTTCTAACAATACAAACAAATAACTAAACTACAAAGATGATGATGTTACAAAAAGTTGATACATTGATAAAGAAAAATTAATACAATTTAAAAATGCAAATAAAAGAGGAACTAAATAAATCGCATGCAGGGAATTACTTAAAGGAGGAGCTCTCTGAATAGGTAAATTAATCGAGGAAAGAGCCCCTCCCCCCTTTCCTAAATTATCATCAAGTGAATTTAGATGAATTCTTTTCACAGATTAATAGCAATTATGGCAGCATAGTATTCAGTAGTATTCACTGCTTGACTTTTTCCAACAAATAGATTTTCAGTTTTGCTTTGAACGATATTTTTGATGGAGCATTTCAGAGTTCCACTGGTAAAGCATTCCAAAGTTTAGCACCAAGATAACGAATCGACTTTAGACCATATTGAAGACTATTTTTTCGGGACATAAACAGATCACCTTGACTGGCCTGTCTTGTGGCATATTGATGAACAGATGAACTAAATAAGGAAAAGTTATGAAAGCAACCAGGTGAAGTTTTGTTAACAGGATCAACAACAAAGTTACAAAACAAATGGTAAGGACACTCTTCGAGCAGAACATTAGGCAATGGGCCTTTCACCTCTATCAACAGTTATACGACGTAGATTTTCAAACAGATACTAAGGATTTTCAATCCCATAGCAATAAATGCACAGAGGATAGCTCTCACCAGTGGAAAATTGCATTTTCTTTATTGTTCTTTGCAAGGAGTCGTTTATCGTTTGATCAGCGTTTTAGGCCCGTTTTCAGTCATTTTGCAACCATAGAATTTTTCTAAAGTTCAGTATATCTATATTTCTAGTGCTCCTATGACAGCCAGAAAAATCACAAAAATACTTCGATCTTTTGGATCTTAACTAGACTTTGAATCATTCAGATCTGTGTAGTGCTCTTGAATCTATGAATTTTCAAAAGTGGGAACATTTTTCTGGCTCACCCGGTAGACTCTGAGTAAACTAACGACGTACTACAAGCAAAACCAACTTTGTTATTCATAAGAAATAAACAAGTCATTCAAAACAAACAAAGCCGCTAAAGTTGCCCTAAACAAGTCGGTGAACTATCGCCTTGTGCACCGGAACGGTGGTCTTAAAGAGAAGTCAGGGGTTAATAATGAAAGAACATTTCATTCATTTTCATGTTTGATTGTATAAACACGGTAGCCCCATCAGTTCATCAACAACTGCTTTTCAGGGGCCGTGGCAGAAATCTAAAAATCAAATAGAAAAGGTACAGTGGGATAATTGTAATAAGAAAGAAGAACGTTTGTGTCAATTTCTTAATGTTTTCTCTCGAAGCTGGCAAGGGAGGGTGCCTGCATAACATCAAGTTCAAATTGATCCAAAAGCTTAGGTCCATGAAAGGATATTGCGTTTTGCCCATTTCTAGCTTTGCGCAGTGGGAGCAAAAGATCAGTTTCAATATTTCTCAGTGTCCTAACATTTTGAGTCGAGTTTTTACAAACAAGTTATTAGAACGGTACTTAGGAATGAGACCATGTGGAGACTTGTACATGGTAGTGGCAGTGTAGCCTCTAATAATGTCACTTACGGTTGGTCAATTTAAATTGTGTATTAGTGCCATAGCAGGCGTATCAAATTTACTTTTGGTTACAATTCTCACCGCTCAATTTTACAACTTACGTACGGTTTGCAGTTTTGTCGCCCCACGGTATCTCCACACCGAACAACAGTACCAAAAATGGGGCTCCACAATACCCCGATACATTTTAATTAATGTTTTTTGAGGTAAGAATTTTCCGACATATTTCAAAAAACCAATTGCTAGAGAAACTTTGGTACAGAGGAAATTAATATGTTCTTCCCAATTCCTGTCTATTATCACACCCAGCTACTTTATTCGGTCTACATTTTCAACCTGAGAGTCACCAATAAACAACTACTGATGATCAACAGTTTTATCAACCATTTCCTTCATTTTGAGCTGGGAACCCATAAGGAATAAACCCTGAGCTCGAGTCATTAGGATATTCAAGGAAGGTTTATTTCATAGCAACCATTGCTTCAGATGACTTAGTTCACTGCTAAGAGTTTGATTTACGTCTTCTAAACTCGATACTTCTAGGATCATAGTAGAAATACTAGTATCACCGGCATATATCGCCACTTTACCTTTCTTCAGAGAAAACAAATGATCATTGATATAAATCAGAGACATGAGAGGACCAAGAAAGGAACTTTTGAGGCACACCACAGCAAATATCTTTGGTTTTGATCATTGATATAAATCAGAGACATGAGAGGACCAAGAAAGGAACTTTTGAGGCACACCACAGCAAATATCTTTGGTTTTTGAACAGACACCATTTACTTTGCAGAATTGCTTTCTGTTAGTTAGATGTGATGTAAACTAAGTAAGTTCTAGATTTTCAATGCCATATTTCCTGAAATTAGCAAGTACAATGCCATGATCAGCAGCATCGAATGCCTTGTTTAGATCGACAAAAATGTTTGCAATGTATCTGCTGTTGTCGATGTTCACACACACAATACGCAATCGTAGCGTTTGCAACGACTGGTAAGCAAATATGGATAGCAGCAAATACATGGCAAAGGTATTCACCAACTTAAAGAAACTACCTTGATACGGTAAATCATGAAATTCTCCTTAAAATTATGTAGAGTTCGTGCTGCATTTCGCAGAACTGCTATCACCTCCGGAGTTCCGCAGGCCTCATGCCTTGGTCTCATGCCAATCTTGATATAAATAAATGACCTCTGTTTTGCTCTGCGGAATCTTAACGCGACTATGCATGCACATGAACCAAGCATTTTGCAATGCATCACAATACGAAAGACTTTTACCAACCTATCACAGAAGATCTGCATTCTTTAAAAGATTAGCCCTATATGGAAACAAACTAGCTGTAAATGTCCTCAAAAACCAGATTTACTCTATAGCAGTATGTATTTGATTCACTGCAAAGCCTTTACGGTTCAGGAGCGCCTACACCGCTGCAAAGCAACATTATTCGGCATGTAAATGGAACATTAAGTATCACAGATTAAAAGGAACAGTGTATCTGCGAGGCTGATCCATTAAGCTCTTGTTATGGATCCAGAATGAATACGCGCACTTTAAGCGAGGTCTAAGAATTATGCAATGGCTAATGGATCCAGTTGAGAATGTCAAATGCATTGATGTTCAGTTGGTCATTCATCTTGCTTGCAGTAAAAACCCATATATAAGAACGCAACCCTATTAGTACTGGGGGGGGTTTCGCCCCCTACCACACTTTTCTACATTTCACTAAAACGGCCAGTAATTTAACCACCAAACTTTGTGACTTTCAGTCTAATTTAATTGGCAATTAAAATTTTAATATTTCATTGTTCTAACTCTGATCACGTGACCACAGCAGTGCCATATTTGGAGAGCGGCCAACAAAGAAATTCTGAAAACATCCATAGATTTTGTCTCGTTTGTCCAATTGATCTCAAACATGCACCATTCGATTGCATTTGATGAGTAATTTCATTTGATATATAAATAAATATATATATATATATATATATATATATATATATATATATATATATATATATATATATATATATATATATATATATATATATATATATATATATATATATATATATATATATATATATATATATATATATATATATATATATATATATATATATATATATATATATATAATCATATTTGCTGACATCAGCAAAATTTAATGTCTATGACATCATTGACATTTATGACGGCATTGCTCTATGAATAAATGTAAGATATGAAAAATTGTTATCTTTTTTGCCTCAACTTATTCAATTGATTACTTCTGAGTCCATATTTACTAGATACAAGGACAAGACTTAAGAAGCCTGGTTTCCATATGATCGCAAGGAGTCGCAAGGAATCACAGCGAGTGGCAATAAAAGCGATCAAGTTTGCTTGCGACTCTCTGCGATCATATGGAAACCGGCTAAAACTTTGTTTACGACTCCTTGCGACTCCTTGCGATCGCTGTCGCAGGCGGTCGCAGAGATAGAAAATGTTCTATCTCTGCGACTCACCATTTCCATTCCATTTTCCATTTTATAATATTTATACAGGTTAAAGGTTCATACATATATATGTTTTCAACCTGACCTGTTTTAAAAGATAAAAATAAGCACTAATACTAATAACAAAGGAAATTTACTAACCTAACCTAATTTACAATTTACTAACCTAACCTAATTCACAATTTACAATTTATATAACTAAGGCTAAAAAAGAGAACGTAAAGATAAAATAAGAGTTGTCCCCGACTATAGATGATCTTTGAAGATTTTCAGGGAGGGGGCCAATTTAGTAGCTCTTTCTAGACTGTTCCACAGTTTTGCACCTCGATAAGAAAAGGCCTTTTGGCCATTGATCGTTTTTAGCAGCGGTATCTTAAGATCAGTTTCTGATGAACGCAGAAACCGTTCTCTATCATCCGAACATTTTGCGAATAATTTTCTCAAGTAGTCTGGTGCAAGCGAATTTAAAGACTTGTAAGTTAGCGTGGCTGTCTCCTTTCTTACAAGATTACTGATAGTTGACCATCCAAGATTCTGAATTATCGGAGCAGCAGACGCATCGTATGGGCTGCCAGTTACAATTCTGGCAGCTCTATTTTGGATTTTTGCAAGACGTCAAGCTTTGACTCACTGCGACTCTTTGCGATCCATTGCGATTAATGGAAACCACTGTTCACAACTTTTGCAACTCCTTGCGATAACAACTCTATTGTTTTGGGGGATAATCTCATTTCCTTGATCACAATTTTTGTTTGAAATTTGATGAAAGTGATGTTAGTTGGGATTCTTTGCGATCCTTTGCGATCCTTTGCGGTAATATGGAAACCACTTTTTCAAGCCACAATAATTGCAACTCCTTGCCACTCCTTGCGACTCTCTGCGACTCATTGCGACTTATTGCGACTCTCTGCGACTCCTTGCGATTATATGGAAACCAGGCTTTAGAAGTAACTGCAAAGAAAATCTATGCATGGAACAAAAAGCTAATTAAAAGCTAATTGCCCTGAAAATAGAAACTTAAAATATCTCAAAAGTATGTATCTTAAATCTGAACCATGGTTCCTGCAATTTGAGACAGATTTGGAGAAAATTGGATGGGAGGTAAATTAAATAGAATTTTCCTTGTTAAGGAGGTAAAAACTTGCCAATTTTCCTCTATTGTTTGGTTGCCTAATTATTAATTAATTAATTTTCTTTTAACTTTCTTTAACTAATTAATTTTCATTGTTATATTTCAATAGCCAATTGTCTAAAGAACAATAGGCGTAAGTCTCATTGTTATATCTCTTGTAGTTTCGGAGAAAAGTGGGGGGGGGCGCAAAACGCTCCCCCCCCCAGTTAAGCAAAAAATCGCCCAGTACTAAAAGGGTTAAGAACCTATAGTCTGAAACTTTGAAATTAGACCAGACCTCCAATATATAAGAACATTCAGCTTGAAATTTGAAATAGGTTCTTATTTGTGGAGATCAAATTAGATGAAAACTCAGTTGCTTTGTGACTGAACCTAAATAAACTGACTGATATCAACATATGAGCATATTGCGAATAACTCTGAAAGAAATGCTGTGAAGCTTTACAAAGGATTCTATGAAATTTCTGATTCTTCAAAAAACTTTTGCCGTGAATAAGACATCATGAACTCGCTCGAGAGTTGTCAACTGATAGTGAATAATAGGTTTGAAATTTAAATCAGAACAAAATAATTGAGAGCCCTGAAGAAAATACGAACCAATTTAAGCACCTGACACGCCTCATTTCCCACTAAATACCCAACATATGAAAACCTGGTAAAGCTGACTTGCAACATTGTAGGTTCTTATACGCGGGTTTTTACTGTAATGCATGAGAACTGTACGAGATTTTTCATTTTTTTTTCATTTATTCTTATTTAGACACAATACCCTATCAGCTTAACAAAGTAAATATAAATATTAATAATATCAAGAAAAAAATAAAGCTGCTCTTCCAAGGGGTTGTGTTTGTGTCCCTCTACCTCAAGAACTCCCTCAATCTTACTTTGAAGGAGCTTAATGAGGTAGAGTCTCGTATTTGCTTTGGGATCTCGTTGCAGGCACTTGCTCCCTGGTATCCAAAAGACTTTTTGCAGTACTCAAGACGAAGCCGAGGAATTTCGAAATCATCAATTTTTCTTGTGTTATATCTCGAAATATTCGACCTAGGAGTGAATTTATTTTTGAGGTTCTCTGGGCAGAGTCCATTGTTTATCTTGTATGTAGTAATTAGCCTGTCATATTTTATTAGATTGCGTACATCGAGCCAATCACATACCCAGCCATCTTTGTGCCTTGCGCATTCAATTAGTCTGCGTGCCCTGTTTTGCTGCCTCTGTAGGGATTCCAGTTTTGTGTTTGACAGACAACCCCAAATGACACTGCAATATCTCAGATGGCTTTCAATCAATGCTCGACAAACAGTTGCCAATTGTTTCTGGGAGAGGATGTTTTTGAGTTTAAACATCGCCCTTAAACCGTTTTTTATCTTTCGCTTTACTGTTTTGAGTTGTTCTTCCCAATTCATGCTTTCGTCTATTATGACACCAAGATATTTTGTTTTTTGAGCTCTGCATAATTTTTGATCGTCAACTTCGAGGTCAGGGAAATCTTTGGCTTTGTTCAGTTGTTTTGGATGCCCTATCAACATAAATTCGCTTTTTTCAGCATTTAAGCTAAGTTTGTTTTGCCTCATCCAGGATGAAACAAGATCAAGTTCGCCCTTTATCTCATTAAAGAGCTCGTTGATCTCATTGGAGGCATAAGAAATGCTCGTGTCATCCGCGTACATATTTGGTTTAGATTTTTTCAAACATTTTTCAAAATCATTCATATAAATGATGAAAAGCAAGGGACCAAAACACAACCCCTGTGGTATTCCACACTGTACTAAACACTTGTTTGACAATTTACCTTCTACATAACAATATTGCTCTCTCCCGGCAAGGTATGAAGTGAACCAATCGTATGCAAGATCGGTGACTCCATAGGCTGATAGCTTTGACAACAGAACATCATGGTCGACGGTATCAAAGGCTTTTTTTAGATCTAAAAATAGGCTTAAGTTCGTTTTTTGCTCGTTGATATTCCTGAACCAAGTCTCTGTTATGTTCATTATCGATGTTTGCGTGTTATGTAATTTACGGAAGGCGAATTGGTTGTCTGAAAGAAGACCGCAACCTTTCATATGGGAAAAGAGTTGATCATGGGCCATCTTTTCCAGCAATCTTGCCAGTATCGAAACAACAGAGATTGGTCTGTAATTTGTTAACTCTGATTTGTGACCTGCCTTAAAGATTGGTGCCACTCTTGCTAGTTTCCAAAGATCTGGAAAAATGCCAGTGTCGAGGGATCTATTAAATATTGTTGTCAAAGGCCCGCTTGCAATCTCTACAGCGTCTTTTAGTATTTTAATGGGTATTTTATCTGGATCTGGCGATTTTGAGGTCTTCAGTTTGTTTATCTCTTGCTTGACATAAGATACTTCCACATGTTTGAACGAGAATTTCGGGAGACGTTTGTCTTTCACCACACTTCGCACGTAAGCCATTGGATCGGCATCTGTAGGTGCCTCAATTTTGCTTGCAAGCTTAGGCCCAATGGTCACAAAATGCTCATTGAAGGCTTCAGCTATTTCATCTGGACGAACGTACTTTCGACCGTTCAGTGTGACTGAATTTAAGGGAGCGGAAGTTTTACATTTGTTTAACACCTTATTTATCGTCTTCCACATCGCCTTTGGATCATCTGAGTTTTCTTCGATTAAACTGTGATAGTAATCTTGCACACTGTTTCGTAGCTCACTTGTTACCTTATTCCTCAGTTTCTTATACCTAGGCCATACTTTGTGATCTTTTTCGGCTCTTTTCTTTGCTTGGTCACGCTCTCTCATCAAATTTTTTATTAAAGGTGAAATCCAGGGTGTGTTGTTACTCGAAACTTTCCTACGTTTTAATGGAGCATGGACCTCAAGAATCGAGCTGAAAAGATCGTGAAAAGAGCGCACCATGATGTTAGGGTCACCAGCGGCAGCTTCAAAAGCAGAGTCCCAATCTATTGATGCTAGATCACTTAAGAAGAGGTCCTTTTGATAATTTGCTAGTCTCTTGACCCTTTTTATTGGATGCCTATTGTTGTCAAGACAAGAGCATGAAAAGATAAACGCATGCGATATGATTTATTCAATTTTAATCAAAAGTGCATGCTGCACAAAAATCATTGCATCCATGGAAAATTTGGTAAATCCTAACTTCTGTGGACCTACATACATCATATCATCTGGAAAATTCAAAATCACAGTTTCAATTAAAACGATCGTCTACAACATATTGTTTCGATTCTATATTACACACATACAGTCAGAGTTCCTGATTTAGGAACCGTGGCGTCGCAACAGGTGGGATGGGTTTTAGGGTCTCGAACTGCACAAGATCATGTGTTGTTTGGATGTGGTGAAATTAAGGGTGGTCTGTTGGACTTTGTTGTCGCACTGACTGAAGCGACTCGAGCAGGCAATGATGCAGTTTGCACTTTGCAGACATTTACAACGTTTTGGGTCAACTTTTGGCAAAACTTCAGCAATGTGCATAAGAAAATTGGCATTCCTTACCCGCGGTAGGAGAATGGGAAGATTGTTATCCAGGTTAAAAAAAAGACAGTGAAGCAGCAGCATCGAAAAGGACAAAGGAAAACAGAAGCATGTACCCCGGGATAAAGAAATTTTCATTCCTACCTAATATGGTACTTGATCGTTGTCTCGGCCTGCAAAGCCCACAATTCACCTTTCGTAATCCTTTTCGACGCGCGTGCAGATGCGAAGATGAAGTTGCGGTTCCTTATCGCCAGGCGCTGGAATTCTAGAAGTAACCGAACCGTGATCAAAGCTCGAACGTTTGAACTGTTCTTGCTGCAACTGAGAGTTACTTTACTACGCCACAATGCCTTACAAAGCCGAACTATCGAAGGTAGTTTATGCTTGGCCTTTGGGAGGAAGCCTAAGCTCTCTGATGAACTGTGTTACACTTTTCAACCTTGGATACCTTCCACGAAAAAGAAAGGCTTGACACATCCTGGACTACCTACCAAGTAAAACGATGGGCATTCACTTAGAAAAACGATAGCAAATTCTGAAACTTTTGAAACAAATTATCGACACCCCCACAAGAGCAGCCACGGGCCCTAGTGTTCTAACATGAATACAGTTAACGTCATATCTAACACAAAAATACTTTCTTAATTACATAGATTTAGAAAATATGGCTACATGGTCTGTAAATGGAAAGCATGGTCCTTTCGGTACGATTTTTTAATTGGGTAGAAAGGCAAACCGAGACGAATGCCTGAAGCAGACCAGACAGATATCAATCTAATTCATGAAATTTGACAATATACGTTTTAGCTATTCCACAAAATAATCTGAATCAAAGGATATTTTCTACACCTTGTAGAAGTTCTGAATGAGCACACTACTGTTTGAAGCTCTAACGCCACTCAATCGAACGTTTCATAACAAAAAAAACATATGAAAAATAACATCACTCGATCCAAAACTTTAGAACAGCTAACTTATAAGATTGTAATAGTCTCGTTGAGTCTCCCAGTCTCGTTGCAGTTTAAGGCGGCTTGGCACAAGGAAGGTGAAATCAGACACCACTTTCATAAGATGGAATAAAATGTCAACAATACCTTGATCAGTGGATTCAGAAAATATATCAAGTGGAAGAAACAGGGCTGCTTCATTTTGAAAATTCTTTATGTTCAGAGTACCTGATTAAATGGAATGGATCAAAGCCAAAGGGTTGAAGCATCTTTTTCGGTTTTTCTTCTATTTTGCGTATAGGAAAGATGGGCAATTTTGCATAAGTCCAATGCTTTCATTTTGAAGTGCGTGAAAAAAGTAAATGTAACCTCGTGACTTGGAGCAAACTTTAGACGCATTTTATTTCCCTCAACCTTCCAAAAGCTATTTTTACAAAGTGTCACACACAATAAGTCATTGTTTCTGGTTCCTAAGGGAAACGAAATGAGTCGAAATGAGCCTTAATCTGGGAGTACTTATTGATAACAATCTGTCCATGGAAAATCATATTACAAAGACATGTAGTATTGCATTTTATCACATCTATAATATCAAGCACATAAGGAAATATCTGAATCGAAACCTAACTGAAAAGATTGTGCATGCTCTTATCACAAGTAAACTCGCCCACTGTAACAGTCTTCTGTTTGGTTTGTCGAACTGTCAGTTGCAAAAATTACAACGTGTTCAAAATGCTGCCGCAAGAATCATTGCTGGGACTCGTAAGTACGATCATATCACTCCTATACTGCGCGAATTGCATTGGCTGCCGGTAAAAGAAAGGATTGACTTCAAGGTTTAGTTACTGACATTCAAGGCACTTAACGACATGGCTCCAGCCTACCTGAAAGATATGTTGAGGTTTAAAACCAGCGATAGATTCAAATTGAGGTCAGAAAAATCTAGGGCCTTAATAGTTCCAAGGACAAAATTTACATCTCGTGAGGACAGAGCATTCTGTACTGCAGCCCCTAGACTCTGGAACAAACTGCCTGTGGAAATCAGAAAATCTGCTTTCAAAACGAGACTAAAAGCGCACTTATTTGATAATTATTTTAACATATGAATGACGTTGTCACATATAACTTTTCTTGCTGTAATCTAAAGGTTTGTAGCACAAAATTGTTCAGCGCTTTAGAATATATGTATAAAGATTTTAGCGCTCTATAAGTGCATTTTCATTATTATTTTTTAAATTAATAACAGAATTATGATATATTCAAAGGTTAATCCTCGTTCCCCGCAGTTCCAAGCTACAGATTTTTCATAACTTGAATTATTCTAAAGAAGAAGAATCCCCACAAACACTTAGCCCTTTCGGATACCAACCAAATGGGTATGTTCTTAGGGGCCCTTTACATGAGCAAACTCAGACCGGTCTGAGTTTCAGATCGGCTTGAAATTTTGCTATGTCTACTGTTTTGCATTGCGTTTACATGGAGTTTCAAACCGGTCTGAAATTATACTAGCGTCACATTACGCATGCGTTTAATGCGACTGAGGCAAATTTGACCGTGGTTTTCTTTTCTCGTATTTTGGATACAGACCTATTTTCATCGAGGCGCCACGTTATCAACAAAATAAGATGCCATTAAAATGGATAACCAACGATAATAAACTGTATGTTTGTACTGCATCACAAATCTACTTCGGTTACATGGTTCAAATATTCCTTCAGAACCTGAATTTAAAACAGGAGGCTGATCTGCCTCAGATTTTTATTCTTAGTTTAGTTAGTTTCTTAGTTTTAGCACAGTAAATTACTCTGGTTTAAGTTTTTGCAACTACACACCATAGGAGAAAAACAAACAAACGACCAAACAATGAGACTGGCTCCCAGTGGTGCAATATCACTTCCGCAATTACATTCACAACTTTCATTTCGCCCCGATCTGAAAAAAATTCTGTTTACATGAGAATTTCAGGTCGACCTGACTTTTCAGATCGGTCTGAAAGACCGAAACGAACCCAGACCGGCACGAGTTTCATTTCGCCTTTTCTCATGTAAACACTCTAAGGGCTTTGACCAGACACCGAAATGAAACTCGTGCCGATCTGAAACTCAGGCCGGTCTGACTTTGCTCATGTAAAGGGCCTCTTACATCTTGGGTTTTAATTATTTGTTCTCAATTTGTATTGGGTGGGCTTGTCAGGATTTCTAGCTACTGAAAGCTAATTCACGGCCATTGTGTATCCCTTCCAAAAGACGACGAGGAGAGTTATGAGGTCAGACCTCCGATGTCAACCATCCGGAGGTCGACTTCATTCGACCGAACTTAACTTCAGTCACCTGACGAAGACTGTATAAGCCCACGGACAACAAACCCACGTGGGTGGCACTTCCATGACCAAAATCTGATCAAGCTGACCCCCCCCCCCCTTCCTACAGCTTTGGTCTTCCCTGTATGCTTTCTGTCTCTTATTAATTCATAATTTTACAAGATATCACATCAGTTATAAAGCAATACAAAACGTGCAATGAATTAATAAATAGAGAAAAAAACACAAAATTCACACAATGGCTGTTAATAAGTTGCACTGGTTTCAATCTGAGGTCTGATTACCCTGGGTACCAGAGCCTCAAAAAGAGCCTCAAAAAGAAAAAAAATAAAAGATACCCAGGGTAAGGTCTGATATTCCTGAGAGTAGTGTTTTAGTTTGGTTGTGCTGAGCTCTTTAAATTCATCTTCAATTTCCTTTTAAACTGATAGATTGAGACGGTTTCCGTTATTTAAATACGTATTTGATTCTGTTCTCTAAACAAGTCCACACAATCGAAAACTGACATAATGACGAAGAACCCTACAGCAAAACATCTTCTATTATCATTAATGTATTCATAAATGCTTTATACCGCGGGTTTTAGGACACGGATGTTTTCACTGATTATTCATTTACCTAGTTTTGATCCTTGTGTCTTGTTTTCGTGTCTTGCTTTCTGCTTTGTTTCGTCTTTAACTGACGTTTACAGCTGAACGTGAGTTTGGGCCCATGCGCTCTCAATAAACTCCCTTTTATTTTTCCTATGCCTTAGTGCACATTCCGATAAGAAAGTTTTCAAACCACTATGGTTTCAAGGTTTGAAACTTTTCTTGTGCGAAGGCGCACTAATACAAGGGAGTACAGGGTGTCTCAAAAAATTGTTCGACGTTTGATAAAATATTGAAAAATAAGGGCAACATGAACAGGCTCATGGAAAGATAACCCTGTTCCGAAGATTATGAAATAATCGGCGAGAGACTGAATCTGTTTCCTCCAAGAATCCACATGCTTGGCGGTTGGGTTATCGAAAACCTGTTTGAATCCCACTTGGTTCGCCCTGAAACAATTGAGGAATAACAGAAACGACGGCCTATGGGGCTTTTACCAAAAATGCCAATTCGAGGCCTCTGATTTCAGCTTTCGCACAAACTTGAACTGCAAAAGCTTGTAACTCCATGAATTTTTAGCGGATGTGCAAGATTCTTGTTTCAAAAATCAATTTAAAATCTCAGGAAAAAGATGACTTGACCAACGATGCATTCAGCGTATCGTTATTTTTTAGTATTTAATCAAACGTCGAACAACTTTTTTGAAACAACCTGTATAATATTTGAACAACTTGAGAGCGTTTGGACCTAACCCACATTCAATTGCACACATCAGTCTGAGACGAAACAGAGTAGAAAACAAGACAAGACAAAGAGACACAAAGATCAAAACAAGGTGAATAGATAATCAACCAAAACATCCAAGTCCTAGCACCTTTCTTTATACCATGCGAATGGTTAATTTTTATGAAAATACTACATTTATCTGCACTGGAATCATTCTACCATCTTGCCAGAGTCTCCAAATTGGCAGACATACACAAGTCAGTATTAACAAAACCATCACTTTGGATGAACGAATGCAAAATCAGAATTCTAGCACGTAACGTTTTTAAAAAATGCTTCACTGTCTAAAGACAAAAAAGACTGTTCTATTTGAACACAGGCACAGACTCGATAAAGTGGCGTCGTATGAAAACTATCTAAAATTGCTCCTATTCTTCACATGCAATTTTTGAGCATTGCAAGATCCAGATTTAGCATCAAAACTGGGTTTCAATATAAATTTTCACATTCGTCCAGATGGCTAGGAAGGTGATCTGATGACAATAAAATTCTTCAACGAATCTGACATCGAGTAACGACTGAAGTAAAAACTGTCACCCAGATGATTTTAGTGGTCACCATACTTACAGAATTTCAAGCTATGAGGAGTGAGTTAAAAAAAAGTTCAAAGTTCGAAAAAATATCGTTTCCTGAATATCAAAGAAATGATATCTGACAAATATTTTGTCTTATGGCAGATAAGTTCGATTTATATCTAAATTTGCCTGCCTGGGAGATTTTCCCCAGAAGTTCCCTCTAAAAACCTAAAAAGGAAAACAAATTATGTACAACTTTCGCCGGCATTCCTACCTTATAAAAATGATAACTACTTTACAATTACTTGTGCTATTCTTGTTACATCAGGCCAGTCAAAAGAAGTTTATACATTTGTCGGGCATTGGAATCAAACTAAGGGGCCAATATCAAAACTGAAATATTAATCTACCTGTCAAGACCTAGATGTGCAAATTTTGTTTGGAAAAATCACTCATCTCTCAAACATAGAAATTTTGAAATTGCCGGTAAGGAGTTTTATGAGAACCAGAGATCCACATTTGATTCTGGTACCGGATGAATAAAAAAAAGAAACGCCCGGCGTTTGAACGGCTACTACTCCCTGACTATATAAGCAATGATATTTTGCAATACATGATTGAATAGCTAAGATGCACAATTATTTTTTAGAAATTTTCATAGCTAAATCGGTCACTCATGTCAGATTCTGTAAGCGATGTTCTACAAAAACATTCCTTGGTAAAATTACAAGCAAGAATCCCTAATGTGTTTACCTCACAGCGATGACTTTCAGCACACTTTAGCACGTGCTTTCCTTTTGGCGGGTTAAATAGTCTTCCCCCTAGTGCGAATACCTTATTCAGGGGGATTCCAATCTCCCATGAGGACAAAATACATGAACACATCCAAGAGTCAACATTCCTAGGAAGGAGAACAAAGGGAAATCTTGCTTCGTATTTTCACTCATTTTGCAGGTTTTCTGGGGAGGCTTTCTGGAGAAAATCTCTTATTTCGACGTGAAGGAATGACTGATTAAATTCGGGTAAATTACTGAACATAATTTGACATATCGGGGATAAAACAAGACAGTTTTTTATATCATTGCTTTGATGTTCAGGGAGTAGGACTTTTTCAAACGCCGGGCGTTTTTATTGACTCACCAGTATATGATTTACTTCCTATTGAAGTTGAAAAACCATTTTTGAAATTGGCAGTTACACTAAATTCAGGAATTCAATGCCAAGTAAATCATGGACAAGAATGGACTGTAGAATTCTAGTTCCTAAACATACCCCCTACCAGAGTTTTCCAAAATTCTGGGTCTATGAGATGAATGATTTTACGACCCACAGTTTTGATCTTTAGATTTGCCTTTGACAGATAGATTAACATTTCGGTTTTGAATATCAAAGGTCGAAAAAGAACTAGTTTTGAAAATATTGAAGATTTCATAAGGGCAGAATAGTCCAACGGCAGAATTATAGCAAAATTGCTTAAAGTTTTTTTTAAGCCGTTCAGTTCAAAGAAATAAGTCATTGAATTACACACGGACCTTTTCAAAGATTTGAAGCCTATGCCGGACGGACGGACGGAGACAGTATCATATAACGGCATGCAATTCTTTCTGAATTTCCCGCAGTGTGAACCAGGCTTCAAGCAACTTTAA
This sequence comes from Aurelia sp. 4 Dawson et al 2005, assembly GCA_964019985.1. Lineage (NCBI taxonomy): Eukaryota > Metazoa > Cnidaria > Scyphozoa > Semaeostomeae > Ulmaridae > Aurelia > Aurelia sp. 4 Dawson et al 2005. The sequence continues at coordinate 2,552,165 of OZ026510.1, forward strand.
AACTTGCTATTAAAGGAAACCTTAATCTCAAACAAACAACGTGTGCAAGCAAGCGACTTGGAAGAATCGAAAATCTACTGAAAATTAAAAGAATATCTTTATAGGAGCCTACGTTGTGAGCAAGGAGTGACGGTTGCAATTGTGAGGCTTTTTGGAGCTGCAAAAAACCTCCTAAATTTGTTCATTCTTCGTTTTGACAAAAACATTGTTTAGATACTGTGCAATCACTTGGCCTATGAATCTTTTAAACCATTCCAACTGACTGAAATGCTTAGAAAGCATCCATTCTCGTAATAGACGATTCCGCAAAAGATGGCGGACCTCATTTCACGCAATGCATGATAGGAATATGCCCCTAGTAACGCATAGCTACCAAAACTTACAACTGCAGCATAAAATCTTGACCGCAGCTACGATAAATTTAGGCCGTCGCAACTTCATCGTGACATCTACACTCTCATAAGCCTTCGCTTGCAATATAAAGTAACAGTTTGCTTTCCAACAATATCAAGATGTAGTGGCCGGCTGTTTTCGTTGTTTCGTCAAGATTTTCAAGAAGATTTTGACCTTGTTTACATAACTGATTGGAGAGGTGTTAAAGAGACTCTGAATAAAAAGTTCTAAAAGCATTCGAAAAAAGAACGAAATGTTGCAAATTCTTTTCTCTTGAGATTGCATAGCAAAAGTATTGCAAGTATTGCAATGGCTTCAGTTCACTCGACAGAACACAACATTCGAACTCGTTAAACTTTCTTTCAGAGTTCTCCTTCTTTCGAGATTTCTCTCCGCCAAGTCTGCTGACTCTCGACTCTACTGTTTTCAGAAATTGCATCCTTTGGTAGCAGAGGTTTTTATCTGTGAAGTCTACCATTTTCAGAAGACTTCGCAGACTTCAGGTGTCCAAAAGAATACCCGTGAATTTCACGATAAAGTTGCGATGGCCTAAGTTTATCGTAGCTGTGATCAAGATTTTATGCAGCAGTCGTAAATTTTGGTAGCTATGCGTTACTAGGGGGCATATTCCTATCATGCATTGCGTGAAATGAGATCCGCCATCTTTTGCGGAATCGTCTATTCATGTTGGTTTGCGTAGTCAATGAGAAGAATTTCGCAAACCATGCAAGTATTGAAAGTGCACGAGGAGCTGCAAAATTTTGATTTTTCAACAAATGCGACTTTTCAACGATTTGGCCAAGGCGATTCTCAGGCTAGAACACCACAACCTTTCTCCCTCAAGAGCAAACATATTTTCAACCTGCTTCATGGAGCTTGAGGAATTGCGCGTATCACTTTCAAATGATTTATGAAACAGTATCCAATGTGCAGGAGACATTTGCAGTAGTCCGTCTCAAACTTAGATATCACATGAAAAGAAACGCCAATAACAAAAACTGAAGCGTTCTGCATGAGCAATTTTGTGCTGTCACAAATCCTCTAACGTGGCAACTAATTTGCGATTGGCTTTGAATATAGTAAAATGGGTCACTAGATATTTGCTTCTAAACTTAAATCGTATCCTTGTTCGTATACTTCCAGAATTTTCATTTGATAAAGTGCACTTTGTCCATCATAGAAACGGACTTTCTGGTCGATTGCTCAATTCCAACCCAAAATTTGTCAAAACAACCTCCACCAGCAGAATTCGTTGTACAGTCTAAAATTAGGACTCGTGAGCTTCTTACTTAACGTTACACGATAGACACATACGGAATATAAAACAGTTAGATATTTACAAATATGATTTACAATTTCTACTGCGTGAAATTGAAAAGGGGGAAATATAGCATATTGAATTTGGTTTTCAAAAGCTGGTTATCAGAACAGAAAAATTAAGATAAATTTTATCGTCGAAGTTGAGTGAAAAACACAGGATACTGTAATTCATCGAAGATGCGGTTTTCACTCCTGAAAAAGACGATGGTTTGGCATGGGCCCTGTTGTGATCAATTTTTAAATATATACTCAATGCAGCTCAAAGCATTCAAAGATACCTCGCGGTAAACATGAATTTCCTATGTAGAGAAGAAGTAGTCCCAAACAATATTACTGCTGAAGGTAAAAATTGAGCGACTCATGAAGGGTTCCCAGTCAAACCTTTGGAGGTATGATAGAGATAAAAATGTTTTCATAAAAAATGTGGCTGCAGGCTAGGGTTTGGCATAAAAACGCAGCGCCAGCACACATCGGGGTATCTTTCACTCTTTTTAAGAGGTTTGCAGTTGTGGTCAAAAGTTTAAGACCATATCCTCGTCAACAACTTTTCTTAGGTAATGGAACCCTAGCGCTTTGCCTGATTAACTCTCTTGCAGTTAATATGAGACAACTTTCTATGCAGATACCGAATTTCGATGCTGTTTCTAAAATTTCTGCGCCATTTTGCGATGACGTCATAATGGAATCTATAGAATTCTCTGAAATTCCAGTGGTTCTGCCGAAAAGGGGTATGACCGGAAAATTGTGTTACTCAGCTGCATTTTACATCAATCTATGCACAGTCCACATCCTTGATTAGTTTGCAAAATATCGAAACCTTGCGAAAAATATTGCATTTGGGAAAATGGTAGTAGATAGCCTTCAGCCCAAAGCTTTGGCTAAAAGTTTAAGACCACAATTGGCAAAGGGTGAAAAAATTTTGTGATTACGATGTAAGAGCCTTTGATATTCGATAATTTGAATAGTAAAGGAAATGTTGAAAATCAATCTGAATAACTATGGAATTTGTTGCTTCAAACTAAAAATAAAGTGCTGGTCTTAATCTTTTGGCCAAAACTTTGGAGTGAAGGTTCTCTACTACCATTTTCCCATAAGCAATAGTTTTGGCAAGGTTTCCATATTTTGCAAACTAATCATAGAAATGAATTGTGCATAGATTGATGTAAAATCCAGCCGAGTAACGCAATTTTCGGGTGACACCTCTTTTCGGCAGAGCCACTAGAAGTTCCGAGAATTTCTATAGATTTCATTGTGACGTCACAGCAAAATAGCGCAGAAATTCAAAAAACAACATCGAAATTAGGAATCTACGTAGAAATTGACCTAAGCTAACTCTAAACGAGTAAATCAGGCAGAGAGCTGGGGTTCCATTTCGTTACTCCAAGAAAATTTGTTGACAAAAACGTGGTCTTAAAGGTAATGTGTCCATGTAAGTACAGCTGCGTATACACATTGTCAAAATATGCTGACAAGACGCTGATGAAGAAAGCTCAAGCAGCAGACTGCGATTGGTAGAATTTAACTGATCACATGCAAACTCAAAGTCTAACTTCATAGCGAGGCTGCCTGCTGTGGTTCAGCTCTGGAAAAGCAACCGCAAGTAAGTCATAACTTTGCTTGGATAAGGACTGGCTGTCGCGGGATTTAATTTGCTTCAGTGATCATATGAAACTTCACGTGAAATTGCCATGCCCCCCGCAAAGCTGCTGTACTTACATGGACACATTACCTTTAAAGTTTTGGCCACGACTGTAACTAGGCTATTGACACTTCGCTACAAAAACATTCATTCAAAAAGAAAAAATCCAATATCTGAACAATCACCAACCTTTAGCAAACTGATAAACTAATTTCTGTCGTGGCTTCTGCAGAATACCTCTATTCTTATAGCACCTCAAAGAGCGGGCAAAGTTTTCATATTTCATGTTCGGTCTGTTCTTCCGGTTTCCCCATAACTGCGCAACGCGCCCGGAATCCATAAACTTGAACATCCGCTCCTCTTTATTAACCCATTGAATGCATGGGTATCGGTCCGGTTGATCCAATAGTTCTAAAAGAAACCGGTACAGTCTTGGTCTGGACTTTGTCGCTGCCCAATCTTCTGGTCTCAAAGGTGGTTCGCCTTCTTTGGAAACTCGGGATACCTCGATCTCATCTTCGCTGTCACTGACACTGAGTGCACTGTCTGTTTCGTCTATTTCCCTTTCTGTGTCGAGTGATAGTGATGATGGGGAGTGCCACGTTGGCACTTCTAACGTCGATGGCCTCTCCTTTGTCACTGCGTGGCTGCTGCGACTAGATGTACTTCCATCAGGCGTTGAAGGTCCCCTGAATGCTGCATTGTTTGGCTGTGGATGAAATACTACTTTCTTAGTTTTAAGTCATGAAATAATAATAATCACTATGTTTAATGCTAGATGAAGGAATGCATAGTTTATGCTACATACTACATGTATACGAACTATGTAAATTAAAGGCAGTCTGTCCCCTTTGAAGAATGGAAATAAACTCGATGAGGATTTCCATTGTACACTCCACAAGTTTGTGCTAATTCGCTTTATCCAAAGAAATCAAGGTCATAGAGACTCAGCGATGCATGAATTTCATTCCAACGTAAATAAGGTAAATAAAGCCATTGCTAAGGTCAGAACAATAGGGGACAGACTGCCTTTAAACTAATGCACAGAGATCTTTCTTAAAAATCATACATTTGCAACCCTCCCCTGCGCTGCTTAACATTTGATCTCTTTGCCAAACGGAGAATGTATTACTGCATTACTGCATTACTGTATTACTGCATTACTGTATTACTGTATTACTGCATTACTGCATTACTGTATTACTGCATTACTGTATTACTGCATTACTGTATTACTGCATTACTGTATTACTGCATTACTGTATTAATGCATTACTGTATTACTGCATTGCTGTATTACTGCATTACTGTATTACTACATTACTGCATTACTGTATTACTGCATTACTGTATTACTGCATTACTGCATTACTGTATTACTGCATTACTGTATTACTGCATTACTGTATTACTGCATTACTGTATTACGTTTGTTGGGGATATGAACAGGCTATGTTATGAGTTTCAATTAATCCACCAAAAAGGGCTGCAGCTTGCATGCGCTATAACGATTCTATGCACTGACCTAATATACACTTAGCTTGACCGTTGGGAACAAGATAAGAGAAAAAGCAACGACGTACATGACAACGTGAGTCCCAACGCTGATTCGCTCTCAACACAACACAATATGCCAAAACAATAATGCCAGCACTTGGTCCCCCAACTAAAACCAAGGCAATTTGCTTTTTTTTGTTTTCAATTTGTTTTGAGCGGGCTTGTCAGGATTTCTAGCTACTGAAAGCTACTTTAGGCCCCCACTATGCATGCCACATCCAGGGGTGGGACACCTAGTTTAGCGTCCCTTCTGAAGGACGATGAGGTGAGTTGCGAGGCCAGGCCTCCGAGGTTACCCATCCGGAGTTTGACCTCACTCGACCAAGCTTAACTTAAGTCACCTGACGAAGACTGTATCAGCCACTCGGCCACTCATCCCGCAAATAGGGCGCAGTAGGAATTGTGTTTACTCCCAGTACTGCTTTATTGAAATTTTACATAGAGTAATTGCTGTCCTGTTAATCTAGTGATTTGCTAATTAAAGCCTTTGTTAGCGTTGACTAATCAGAAATCAGGCTGTCATGTTCCCTGTGGTCATCTTGCATAAACAATTGATATCGCCTTATATCACAACACCGACACTTAAAACAAAAAATTATTCTTAGGTCAACTTGAGAAGACAGCTGCTGCTCTCAATATCATTGTATTATGTTACAAAACAGGATCGGACTGCGAATAAACACAATTCATACAAAGTTGGAATCCTTGGTTAAAAAGCATTAGATGTACTATTGCAAGGCATGCTATCTCTAAAAGTTATCGAATTTATACCTAAAAGGGGGTACCATAACAAAGAGAGATTTTTATGACTGAGTGATTTACATATTTCTATCATAAGTGAGTTTCTGCAAGAACAGTTTTGCGTTGTTTCCACCCAGCAGTTCATCAAATGAAGCAGCATTGTCCTTCAGTAGGAACTGGAATGCTCGTTCATGAACCATTATTTTCATTGGTACTTCTTCCACAAAAGATCCAAACAACACAATGGAACAACACCTGAAATTTGACATGGTAACAGGGTTGTACAGCAAAAAGATTTAAGTGAGTCAATGGCAGCACTGGAGACAGCAGCAGTGGAGAGGGCATTAACACATCTTTTAGTTTTAAAACAACGGCATTTCACATGATAATGAAATTTCAGCTTGGAGTCAATGATAACGCCCAGTTATATGACTTGTTCAGAGATAGAAATCATTATCTCATCTATTTCCATGCAAAGCCTTTAGCATTGCTCCAAGCCAGTAAACATAAACTGAAATCTGGATGGATCTGCAACGTACACTTGCCTTAGATGAGAGCCCTCTACGAAACAAATGAGATCATTGTCGTTGACGTATTTTATCATTAATCATTAATAATCATTAAAATTATCGTTAATAATAATCGTTAATCGTTAAAATTATCATCAGTAAAGTCTGTGAAAAAGATAAAACGGCAATCAATTGCATTAACGGGCGTGACTGGCTGCCTTTCTTTCTTTCTTTCTTTCTTTCTTTCTTTCTTTCTTTCTTGCTTGCTTTCTTTCTTTCTTGCTTGCTTTCTTACTGACATCGAGTCCCCCCTTAGATTACAAAGTTGGACTTTGTAATCAAAATGCGATCACTGTCGTTGACGTAGATTCCGAATAGAAAAGGAACATGGACTGAAGCTTGCGGCACAGAGATTTCAAGCCAAGAGCTAAAGTCGAATTAGTCCTGAGATATTTTTTCCGAGATGCCAAGCAGTCAAAAATAAATCGTTGACTAACAATAACAAAGTACAAAGTAGTTTGATAGATTTGTCCTCGTGGCTTAATAAACGTTATTCAAAAGACTGACGTTACGTAAACAAAATGATTTGTGGTGCAAAATCCTAAAATAGCCTTACATAACAGACTCATGCCAAACCCATAAACGCAACAAACATAACATAATCTGTGTAAAGTAGACAGTAAAGTCCTGCAAAAGAACAACAACCAAAATAAACCTGTAACTAGAGAGAACACTGTTGAAACTTGCGAAAGGAAAAAGATTTTATTTTGAAATTTGAAAGGAAAGAAACAAGTTAGTAACTGGCCAGTAACTGTGATGAAGAGCAATGTTGGATAGCCAAAAGGAAAATGGTTTGCAGTAAGTGGTAAGTTAATAATTTGATTCTTTCATATCAAATATCAAGATTAAGTTTTTTCCTCTAGCAGGTTTCAACAAACTAACGTTAGAAAGGCTGGTACACCTACAGTTCTAAAAAACATCAAAGCTTCCAAAATTTATCACCGAAATTTTGCAACCCTTATCTATGATAATTAAACGAGTCGACATAACTCAGACTTACGAATAAAATTTTGAAGGTATCAAAACGTTCCTTGCCCCATGTCTGAAGGAAGCTAGCAGATGAAACCTCTCATTCGACAGAATATATCAAGGATAAAACAATGGCTGGACGCAAAAAAATCTAATAAGCAATGTATCATGAAATGAGTAGAATGTTTCTTTCACTGCGAATTTCCTGTAGCCAACGACGAAAATAATCAAGAAAACGTAAACTTACCTTCAGCGAATCATGCAAGGGGCTTCTTTCAAATGGCTGAATCCTATCAAAAAACTTTTCAAATGAACCTGTCCTACGAACTTCAAAATTTCTTGGGCTTTCTTTAGGCTTCAAATCTTCCGCAAAGAACCAACGGTTGTAAACATGATACAGCACCCCTTCATAACAATCAACTGGGTCTCCTCTCTTGATATGCCGAGGATGACGAGGGTAGCAGTAAGTCACCACAACACACGACTTCTTTACAAGTCCTGATTCATGTGCATCTGTCCTCCCATTGAACTCCATGTCACCAGCTCGAGGGGTCAATGACTCAACACGCTGGCTGTCATAGTCTCTCTCTTGCCTGAAGGTCGTTTCACTGCCTCGAAAATTATTCGAACTGATCAAGCGTGGTGGAGCAATGGCACTATCATGAGTTTTACTTCCGGTTTCGAAAGAATAGTTTCTTGGAAATGTCGTGTACGGTGTGTCAAAATCTCTTGCTCTTTTCACATCTATATCTTTTTCGATTTCTCCAATGAAAAGTCTTCGCTTTCTCTCGTATCCTAAACTGGGAGGTTTACCAACATCTCTTGTAAATGACCTATCACTTTCGCTAAGATTTGAAGAACAAGGGGAACAACATTCATTGGTACATGGGTTTCTTAATAGGAAAGGGGGTCGATCCATAGAAGATTCATTATTGGGTTCAATACTATCAAAATCGCTAGCTTCAACGCGTTGATTCAAACCAGGAGCACTCGTCTTCTCCATCGTTTCCTTGTTACTCCCATAAAACAGACTTCTCTCGCTGCTGCCACTTCGTTGCAAATCCTGGCGATTTTGATAGCCTTCAATATCACCTTTGGTGTGATTTCTGTCCCTGGCTGGGGGGTAATTCCAGTCAATGCGCTGCGAACTCAATACCCTTTCTTTCTCTCTATCATCAAAATCACCATACCATTTAATGGAAGTACTAGGTTCTCGCCAGCCTCGATCTGCGTCATCTTCTTTGCTAGTTATAACTGTAAATTTTCTCCTTGGACTGCTGATTAATCCCCTGTACTTTCCACGATGGTCGGGATCCTGATATTTCTGCATACGGTTTTCTTGTCGATGACGTGAAGAAAACCTGGCAGAATAACCCTCTGCATTATGACATGCTTCACTAAAGTAATCAGGGTGTGGACCCACCCCTCGTTCACAGAAATATGATTGACGGTAGTTGCTAGCCAGTTGCCCGTGGTTCATATTCTTGGGCAGATACTCGAAATCTTTCTGTACTAATTCACTGCTGTCTGGCGGGTAGTTAGACTTTTCATCTCGTTTTTCGCTTTCAATGATCTTGTTACTAATTTTTGGCGGATACTCAAAATCTCTCTGCAAGATTCCGCTACTATTTTGGGGATATTTGGGTCGTTCATCTTGCTTATCACTATTAACTCTGTTATTGCCAATCAAACGAATAGGCGACGAGCTTTGTGATTTCGAATCTTGCACGACGAGATTGGCTAGTTTGTGTAATGGCTCAAAAATGGATTGCGGCTCCCTCTCTACAGTTGTCCTTAGTTTTGCCCTGCCAAAAAACTCACTGTCATGCAACGAATCGGAACTTTCAGATAACTCGTCCACTGACCTTGAAGAATGCTCGCAAAGTGACACTTGAAACCCTGTCCTTGATGAATCTTCACAAAGCGATGGTTGAAAATTGGTAGGTTGATTGTCTTTTGAAAAACTGCCCTGTTTTCGTATATCTCTTTTCATGAATGAGGTCTGGAAATGGGCTGATTGCTTTTTAGGAGCTTCAACATTGAGACTGTATAGAGCTCTTGAAACATTCGTTGCAGTAGATGTAGAGTTATTTTCGGACATGCGCATGTCAGTTTCCTTAACAGAAGGTATTGTTTCTAGTGCTTCTGCTGAACCAGAAGGGGACAGCCTTGGTTCAAGCCGTGATGTTCGTGAGAAGGCAAGGACAGATTCTCGTGACCTGAAATTAGTACCTGCATTTTCACTAGCCTTAGTATCGTTAGCCTCGCATGTTTTCCCCCCAACGGATTTCACCTGTGTGTAAGGATTTGAAATTCTCTGCTTTGCTGCATAGCTGTCGTTATGATATGGCGTCTTTCCATCTGGAAGAACGTCTGCCCACCGAGGTTGTTGCTCGGCTTTGCTTTCAAGCTGAGGGTTTTTCGGAAGCTTCCATTTGCAGAGATAAAATTCTCTGCTGTCAGTTGCTTCCATATTCGTTTCTTTTCTAACTGGCACACATTCTTTTATTGGAGATTCGTGATTGCTTGATTTAAAATAGTTAGCACTTTTGTTTGCTGAAGTGAGCTGTTGTCCGGCTGGTTTATTTCCGGATTCAACTGTCCTTTTTGGGTTCATTCTTTCATATAACAAAGTCTGTAGTCTCTGGGTTGTCACAGGGACACGAAATAAGTTCGAATCACTTGGAAACAAACTCGAATGCACAGCAGGCTTCGGGCTTTTCGTACTCAAGTGAGGACTCATGGATTGGCCTAATCCGTTCTCCTGCGCCGTAGCCTTCGATCTCTGGCCTTGACATGCCATGCTCCTTGGGCTCTGAATCGACACTGGGCTCACTGCAATAGGGTCACCATCCTTATTGATGCGACGCGGCAACAACCTTCTTGGCAGCCTACTTTTCTCGAGCTCGTTCTTGAACCGCTGCAGCTTTTGTCCCAAGGATAAGGACGACGTACTTCTGGTAGTGAACAAGGTAGTTGTGTTACTGCTATTCTCATAGGGATTGATAAACTTGATATTGTGTTTATGGTTGTATACAGCCTCAGGGAAAACGAACCGCTCTTTTGGCCGTATCTCCTTTGCTTCACTAACTGAGTGCATCTTAGGCCAGTTTTAAATCTTCATTAACTAAAATGCTTGTGATAAACCTGCAAGAGAGAATAAAGATCTACGGTTAATATTTGCAGAGACTACATCACAGACACCTGCCACGGAGATGATGTAAATAAATCTGTTTTTCTATTCAAAAGTAAACATAAATAAATTATCAAAGAAGAAAAAGAAAGTGAAAAAAGAAACGAATGAGATACGATCTAGATTAGATATTGAAATCTGAAATTGAAATCGGCCTCCTTCAACAAGTAGGGTCTCTTTATAAAGACAGCAAGATCTTCTACATCTAGTGTCTCTTTGAGAAATAAAGCAGTGAAAAGGATGGACAAAACAGACTCTGTGGCTGACAGGTTACTTGAAATTTGGTTCGCTGATTTTGATCTATACATTTCTTAAAATGATTCACTCAAACTACGTACCACACATAACCTTCCTCATCAAAAACATGCAAAATGGCTCAAACTTCCAAAGCCAGTGGTAGCTCTCAAGAGCATGTTCGGATAAAAGCTGTAAACAAGTTCGACATTTTTCTCCAGAATTTTGGGAAACAGTCAATGATCACGGTTGTGAAAAAAATTGCACTTGTGCATGAATTTGCTTGAACGTTACAAAACTGGAATATTTCAAATTTTATCAAAAATCAATCTGATTTTTAGAGATTCCCTGGTATCACGATCTGGAAACGTTGTCGTTTGTGCCCCAAAGCAAAAGCCCTGCGTTCCAATAGAACTAAAAAGAAACAAAATCGAAGTACCCGGTGTTCGAAAACAGTATGCCTGTTTGAAAAATTGCCACAATATCGCTAAAGCCACTCTTAAACTTTATTTATGGCAAGTGGATCAAAGACTAAGTCATATTCTCAGAAATAGACCTTTTAGCTATTCTCACAACGAATGTAGATCGAACGATATTTCATTACAATTTGTAGAATTTTCGAATGTGCACAATTGCGATCGAAAGTCTCACGCCACTCTGTCGAACCTCGCGTATAAAATTGTCTAAAAATATCGCTAGATCCAGGTTCTTTTGTAGAATAGCTACAAGGTCTATTGCTAGTCTTGTGATAGCTTTCAAAAATGATAAACTTAAGCTCCTCTAAAGCTGCCTGCTTTTGAAGCATGAGGTTTATATTAATAATGATTACTGGATTCATTTCTTTGGTAGCTATTAATACCGGGCTTTTTGGACTGTTGGAAAACATTGCTCTTTATCCTTCAGGTCTGGATTTATGAAGATCTCTAAGGGTCCTGAGGATCGCCTCTATATTGTCCGCGTGTGATAATAAGTCTCAAATAAACAGCGAGTACGAAACACAATAGCTTCTATTTACAACTAAATACAGCGAAAATCCATCCAAACGTCGATCATGTCTCTCAGAGATACTCTCTTAAATCTCGAATAGCAAATCTCTAATGTACTAAATATCAAATCTCTAATTTTCGTCTCAAACTAATCTCAAAAAAACTCTTGTGGCTCAGTTCTCAACGGCATCTCTACTCCAACTCTCACACGCCTCCCTTCCCTCCCCCATAGATCACATGAACCGGTCACTTGTATCTAGTGGCGGGAAAAGGGAGAGCCACGTAACCTAACTAATTTACATAACATGGACCGGTATACTCCCGGGGGAGTACAAAGTGCCCCCCTCCCGTAAAGTCGCCAATATTGCAGATGTGGGAACAAAACTTGGTACAACGGTGTACAATAACAAGATCTACACAACAGGCTATTTTTTCATTCTTCATTACATCCATGACGCCACTATGACGTCATCATTGAAGAAAACTGCCGAATTTGCTTGCAATTGGCAAAACTGACCATAGTTAAGTTTTTATTTGATAATATCGATCACATATTCATTCTTTACCTACATTCTTTACCTATATGTCTACATAAGTTCGCCATTGTTTGATGTACACCCCTAATTGCCAATGCAAATACTCTACAATGCCTGAAAGTGATAATGATCAACAGAACCAATTTTGGTCATTAAAATTTATCTGTTACATTTGTTCTTATCGATGCGACGTCATAAATATTGATGACATCATTGAGCTTAAAACTGTTGACGTCATCAAAAACGAATAAAACAATGCAACATTTGAAAGCTCTCATCAAGAGGCCCTAATGACGAGGAAATGCAGCCTTGTGTTTATGCGATGCTTTTAAGGAAATATTGACGAAAACGTTGAGTGCATCTGAAGGGCAGCCGAGCCCCAGTGGCTTCGGGCCTTTTGTGGCTTTAAGTGGAAATATTTTGTCACTCATTTCAACATTGCCCAATGATTGATTGATTGACTGATTGACTGCTTATTTTTCGGTGGGCTAAGATTTCTAGCCATTTCTGGCTATTTTTGGCATGTTTTAATCACACTATGCATGCCACATGCCCCCTGAAAAGCAGGGCCCCCTGAAAAGCAGTCCTCTAGGACTGACGGGGCTACCGTGCTTAAAAAGTAAAAATACAAAATAAAAATACATCCAGGCAAGGGCCCCTGTGCAAACCCCCTTCAGAAGGATGGACACGTGTATTGCTGGGTCAGGTATTTGAAAGTCATCCAACCAGATTCTAACCTCATGCAGTTACCTTTCAAAAACTGAATAAGCTGATAGGCGACTCACTCCACCATAGAAAGTAAAACTGCCCTGCAGATTTTTCCAGTATTTGTGCATGTGGTAATTCTGTCGTATTGCTTGTTGGGCGCAGAGGACAATAGTTGAGGATAATAATGATAATAAATAATAATAATAAAAATAATAATAATAACAATAATAATAATAAAAACTATTTATTTAAAGTTGGTAGTCTACATGTGTAGTTCACATCAAAGATGTGCACTAATTAATACCAACTATTTACAAAATATACAAAAGTAACTCGAATACAACCAAACTCTTTACACGGTCTTGAATCTATTTACAAACTCTGCAGGTACATGTCCTTCCATTCCACTCTCTTAGTTTTCTTTTGAAGGAGAGGGCACGCTCATAGCTCTTCACCACATCAGGTATGCTATTCCCAAGATAGCTACCTCTGTATGAAATAGAGTTTGCCCCATAAGTTATCGTTTGGAATTTCGGTATTCGTAGGAGATCCTTGTTGCGAAGGTTGTAATTTACTTCCTTCCTCTCAAATAATTCCCACATAAATGCAGGATTAATTTTGTTGTGTTACTCAAATAGGTGGAGCACAGATGAGGACGAGAAAACACGCCTCCTTTCAACACGTGTAACTCACTGACTTCATGTCCATCACATGTCCATACAACAACAACTACAATTATCATAATAATAATAATCTTAATACAACATCTCCCTTATCTTTGAGTTAGCTTGATGACATATTCTCTAAAGCTTTAAGTGATGGTTTTATGGTCCTTTTAGGCCTTGAGAGAATATTCAGTTCAGTCTTCTTTTCGGGAATCTTGACTGGTGTAGCCCGCATCTTTACATCTGGACTCTTAACAGGTGTGCTAGGGTTTAATGGAACAATGTGTTCACGGTTTCTCCTGATAACTTTGGTTGGTGTCTGCACATAGTATGACCTTGGACTATTGGCTGGTTTTAGGACTGTTCCTTGTTCGTGATGTGTAGTGATATTCACCTCTGTATCTGGTTTTAGGGGTGCTAGGGGTATCACATGATGTCTCTTGTCATAGCTAAGTTTCTGCTGTCTTCGACTCTCATCTTCTCTTCTTCTTAAGGCTTCAAGCTCGGGTAGTTTTGGATTGAGCTTTAAATCAAATGTAGGGAGTGTGGATCTTATAACACGACCCATTAGCAACTGTGAAGGGGAATATCCACACCGCAATGGAGTAGATCTATACGCGAGTAGTGCCTTCTCTGGCTCATCTGATTTTCTCAAGATATTTTTAGCCGTTTGGACTGCACGTTCAACTTCTCCATTTGATCTTGGAAACGTTGGACTGCTGGTGATTATGTTACATCCCCAATCTCTTGCTAATGCTAAGTATTCTGCACTATCGAAGGGTGGGCCGTTGTCTGAGCGCAGTGTTTCTGGAATCCCATGTCTTGCAAACAAGCTCTTTAACACGCGCGAAACTTCAGAGATTGTTTTGTTTTTGTTCATTGCACCAAGTTCAATGAATCTTGAATAATAATCAACTACAATCAGATAGTCAACTGATTTTAGCTTGAAGAAATCTAGTCCAATGGTTTGCCATGGACGATCAGGAAATGGAGTTGGAATCAACGGCTCTCTGCTATTTTTCTTGTGTTCATTGCAAACTCTGCAGCACTCTATCATGTCTTGAATCTGCTTACTCATTCCAGGCCACCAAACGCTTTGTTTAGCCCTCTCTCTGCACTTGGTAATGCCTTGATGACCCTCGTGAATTCTGTCAAGGATCTCTAGTCGCATTGCTGATGGTATAACCAACCTAGTAGATTTAAGCAAGATACCCTTGACTATGGTCAGCTCTCCTCTGTCTGCCCAGTATGGACGAATTGCACTTTGTAACTGATGTTTTTCAGGCCATCCTTCAAGACAATACTCCTTAATTTTCTTTGTAACTTCATCTTCATCTTGTGCATCTATCAGCTGTTTCAATTTTACATCTGACACAGGAATAGCATCGATAACTGAGAAAATATAGTCATTGATTTCTGATTCTAATTCTGTGTCTTTCTTGACAGTTTCATCTTTAGGTATCATCCTAGATAGCATATCACTTGCATACATCTCCTTTCCTGGTATATGCACCAACGATTTGATATGGAATCTCATCAATCTCATTCTCATTCTTTGAATTCTTGGAGGTAACTGATCAATGCAATGAGTTGTGAGTAGAGGTACAAGTGGTTTGTGATCTGTTTCTCCTGTGATCTCTTTTCCAAGGATATAATCACTAGCACGTTCTGCAAGCCAGGTGAATGCTAAGCACTCCTTCTCAATTTGTGAATACCTTGTTTCAGTTGCTGTCAAGGCTCTTGAAAAGTAAGCAATAGGCTTCCAGTTGTTATCATCTTGTAGCTGATACACAACTCCTCCTATCCCATAAGATGAAGCATCTGCTGATATTTTGGTTTCCCTGTTACAATCATATAATGCTAATATGGGAGCTTCAGTGAGACATCTCTTGATATCTTCAAATGCTTTCTGTTGTGGTTGCCCCCATGCCCAAGTACATTTTTTGTTGAGAAGATCTCTTAATTGCTTTGTTTTGCTTGCTAAATTAGGAGCAAATTTACTTTGTTGATTCACCATGCCCAGGAATGATCTTACCTCTGGAATATTCTTTGGTACAGGCAAATTCAGAATTGATTTTATCTTGTCTGGATCTGGTTTGATTCCATCTGAGCTTACAATGTGGCCAAGAATCTTTATTGAAGTCTTGCCAAACTCACATTTCTCTGGATTTAAGGTTATGTGTGCCTCCTTTAATTTGTTTAGCACAGCATGCAATCTTTGGTCATGCTCTTCTTGGTTTCTTCCATGAATTAGTATGTCATCAATGTTGCATTCAACTCCTTCAAGACCAGTAAGCTTTTCTGCCATGCATCTTTGAAACTGCTCTGAGCCAGTTGTAATACCATAAGGTAATCTCAAAAAGCAATACCTGCCCCAAGGGGTAATAAAAGTGGTTAGCAATTGACTACTTTCTGACAAAGTTCTTTGCCAAAAAGCACTGTTCGCATCTAATTTAGAAAATACTTTAGAATTTCCCAATTTTCCCAGAGTATTTTCAACAGATGGAAGAGGGTGAATTTCTCTTTTCACACTTAGATTTAACCTAGTTAAATCAACACACAACCTCACTTTACCATTAGCTTTGGGTACAATAACAATGGGTGCACACCAATCAGTAGGCTCTTGAACTGGCCTAATAACACCTAATTCAAGCATTCTTTCAATTTCTTTCTTAGTTTCAGACAAAAGTGGGAGTGGTACCTTCCTTGGTACTGTGAGTGCAAATGGTTTTGCATCTTCCCTAAGGGTTATTTTGTACTCCCCCTCTAATTTACCAAGACCATCAAAAAGTGTTGGGTACTGCTGCATAATATTGGATGCATAATTAACATCATCAACTTCAGCAAGATTTTGAATAAGATTTAAACTTTTACATGCTTTCCTCCCCAATAATGGTCTTTCAAGGCCATTTATAACAAAAATTTCATCATCAGTTGAAGAATCACATGACTTCAATTTTGCATCAAATTTGCCAATGCAATTCAATTTATAATTACATGGACCAAGCAAAACCTTGTTTGTGTGTTTCAGTGTCACACAATTCTTTAATTCAGAAAACAACTTTGCTGGAATGACAGACACATCAGCACCAGTATCAATCTTAAAATTGACAGGGTTATCATTTATAGAAATTTCTGCCTGCCATGGCTGCTGAGATGTGCTGACTGCATCAATAAGAACTTCACCCAAAAATATTTCATCATTTTGACCTGAGCTAATTTCATTCACTTTTTTAGAATTTTTGCAAGCTCGTATCCAGTGACCTTTTTTATTACAATTATGACAAATAGA
Organism: Aurelia sp. 4 Dawson et al 2005; assembly: GCA_964019985.1. NCBI lineage: Eukaryota > Metazoa > Cnidaria > Scyphozoa > Semaeostomeae > Ulmaridae > Aurelia > Aurelia sp. 4 Dawson et al 2005. The sequence goes on from OZ026510.1 coordinate 2,568,967, forward strand.
ATCACGGGCAGGGCAGTCTGATTTTTGGTGCGATTGACCACCACATCTAAAACATTTTGAGCTTGTTTTAAATTTGTTACCTTTCAGGCCTTTTTTTGATTCTGTGTTACCTGAGCTTTTCTTAGCTTTAACTTGGTCAACACTTGAGTCAGAGGAATCATATTTTTGACGTAAAATTCCCTGCTGCTGATGTACAAGCTCCTTCTGCCTTGCTTGAGTCATAGCCTTTTCCAGTGTCAAGTCTGCTTCCAACTGCAATCTTTCTGATAAGCTTCTATCTGATAATCCCACAACAATTCTGTCCCTAATGAGTTCATCATGAAGGTCTCCAAATCCACAATGTTCTGCCAAGCTGAATAAATCTGTGATAAAATTATCAACAGGCTCTCCATTCCTTTGCATTCTCATGTTGAATTTTGCTCTTTCGTAGATTACATTGCGTTTTATAACAAAATGGTTATCAAGCTTTTCTTTCACAGTTTTGTAGCTTTTCCTTTCGTCAGTGGTCAATTTCAATGCTGCCAATATGTCATCAGCCTCATCACCCATGCTGTAAATTAATGTGTTCACTTGAGCTTCTTCAGATTCTCCATTTAACTTTGAAGCAATCCTAAATCTTTCAAATCTCCTTATCCATCTTCCCCACTCTTCGGGTTTGAAGTTGAATTTATCAGGTGTACTCACTTGGAACGCCATCTTCTTTCTCAGCGGATGGGCCTAAGGCGAGAAAAATCTCCCTGTTCTACAGCTTCTCTGTTACATACAGGCGCCTCTAAGTCGTCGCATCTATGCTTAAGACCGCTCTTCCTGCACCCAGAGAAAAGTCCACATCTGCAATTACGTACTTGCTCCTGTCACCATGTTGTGTTACTCAAATAGGTGGAGCACAGATGAGGACGAGAAAACACGCCTCCTTTCAACACGTGTAACTCACTGACTTCATGTCCATCACATGTCCATACAACAACAACTACAATTATCATAATAATAATAATCTTAATACAATTATTATGATAATTGTAGTTGTTGTTGTATGGACATGTGATGGACATGAATTCAGGGAGTTACACGTGTGGAAAGGAGGCGTGTTTTCTCGTCCTCATCTGTGCTCCACCTATTTGAGTAACACAACAAATTTGATGCAGCGACTTGAAAACCTCCAGCAGCAACTTTTCAAGATTTTGTAGATGAACCGTTTTTTCACCTGATCTGGCCAAAGTTCTTCGAAATTGGAGTTGAAGTCATTATACAACCTACGAAGTGCTCTCTTATGGATTCTGTGGATCTCTTCATTGGCAGTTTTCCCGCAGAACATCCAAATCAGGGGACAATATCCAAAGTTCGACATGATAAAGGAATTGTATAGAAGCTTGGCTTGTTCAAAGGTAATGAAGCTTGCAACCCTAGAGAAAGCGCTTACCTTCCTGCTTGCTTTGGCACATACAGCCTTAACATAGTTGTCAAAACTCAGTTTAGAGTCAATATCTATCCCCAATAATTTGACTGTATCTGAGGAGGGAACAATTTGATTGTTGATCTCAAGGAACACTTTGTGTGGTTGATGCAAGCCAAGAAATATGATTTGGAATTTGGATGGATTTGCCACCATGAAATTGGTTTCAAACCAATCCAATGTTATCCCAACATCAAGTTCCAGGGACGCCAGAACTTCATGTAACTGCTTATTGGTTGCATAGAAGGTGTTGTCATCTCAAGTAAGGAAGTAGCGGCAATAAGGACGAAAGTCGTAAGTCTACGGGTATCATTATGGTATCATACAAAACATAGCAAGGCAAATCCGATCAATCAATATGTAAATAAGCTGATTACCTTCTGTATTGCTACCTACGCATAATGTTGTCTAACATCACAGATAGTACACTCCTTGTAGCTAATCTGACGTCAAAGTCACGAGGTAAAGTTTATTTGCAGGAAAAAAGAAGCAACCAGAAGACAACTCTAAGAACATGCAAACATAATTTTTTGGGAGCTTAATACCACTTTCCATTTTCAATAGAAATTTCTCATCATAACCAGACCATTTGAAGACAGTAAAGTCCTTTTTAGTGGGGTTCACTAAATACCAAATTTTCTCAGTTTCTTAACAGAACAAAAACGGCGGAATCTTTGGTCCCTGGTGGGCGCAGATTTACTTCAAAATGATATGAGAATTTCATCGATTTTATGGATTAGCATAATTCTACAATGCAAACTTATAACAAGTAAGTGGTCAGGGATCGGCACCTCTCTGGCTAGTGGGTCAGTTGGTGAGACCAAAATGACAACCAATTTCTTATCAGGGGTGGGTTGATTTAGCGCAATATCAATCAACTCCTTTACCACCTTCATAACTCGGGTCCCAAATAAATGTACTTGTTTTCATTCACCGATGTGAGTTTAGATTTAATCAAGTTAGGCACTAGATTATCATTGGCTAACAAAACTGACACGTGACACCAATCAAATGGAACGAATAACCAACTGCGAAATTTGAAATTTCAGATTTTAGGCCAATGTTTTGAATGTTAGGCCAATTTTGGACGATTATACCACCTTCAACAAAACATAATTGTACTGAAGGGCCTTGAAGATTTTCAAAACATTTCTTCACACACCTGTTCCCAATACTTATAATGCATACATGATCAAGGGGGCTTAGAATCATCTCAGAACTTGGAAAAATGCATAAGTTTGGAATTTGACCTCATTGACCTCACTACGTATAACTTCTCGTAGTAAAAAGCTCAGTAGACACAGAAAAGTATCCATATGTATTTGAATACTAAACGATTTACTTCAAAGGTCTCATTCTGCGTCTTTGTGTTTCAACATCTTCAAAGGTGCTTCAAAAAATCCTCGAAGGATGCCAAATTTAGAGCAAAATCTGGAACCTTTTAGTTTGAAGCTGACAAATGTAACTTCAGATATCATTAGCATTTCATGTTGCGGGGTAAATGAGAAACGGAAACAGGGCGCCTAACAGGCCTAAACACATCGCAACGCCGTTACCATGTACTTCCATTTCTACCCTGCAAAAGAGGACTACAAACAGAATATATGAAAAAACACAAACTTTAAACATACTTCAACTGGTTTCGATAGCGAAAATCCATTGTTTCTAATCCTCTTGCGATGACATTGTCAGTCGATTCATCTTCAAAACGGACACATGGACCATTTTTTCACAGAATTCAGCTGAGAGATGTTCCAAGTAGGGTAATCTTACCCCATTCCAACATTATTCACTGCATGAATTGCAAAATAAATACTACAATAACGAGCTGCAGAACAGAAAAGTGGGCAAGATTCGAGACATTTTTCAAGGACATCCGCACAAAAACGTGAAACTGATATGAAGAAACTTTAGAAATACTATTTCAAACTGTTATTTTGCCGAGATGGCCATGTACTTTTAACATCGAAAACAAAAATGCACATTTTTTCTGTGTGTTATTACATTCTTTCATTCGTTAAGTCCAGTATTCATGCCCATTTCAAGTACCTGCTACACTATAAGAAGAGACAGTAGCAATTTCTTGCACTAAAAGCGAGTGACGCGATTCATGAATTTAGACAAAGTTTTGTCTGACGTAGACGTAATAGCCGACTCCCATTCTTTTGATCTCGGAACGAATAGATCAGAGTTCGGTACAGGAATGGGAGCAATGGTCAGCGAAGAGTACATCACGAAATCATTTGTTCTGGCAAACTTTGGATTTTACAGCCCTTGTCATTCTTGAGCGTGGCAATCGAAGTTCTTAGAAATTGCATGCTATTTGATGACCGCTAGCATGTAGCAGATCAGTTTTTTGTTTTCAATTTGTTTTGAGTGGGCTTGTCAGGATTTCTAGCTACTGAAAGCTGATTTAGGTCCACTGTGCATGCCGCATCCAGGCATGTGGTCCCCCAAGCGGGGCCTCTCATCACGCCATCACGCCAATTTTTTCGCCATTTCACGCCATCACGCCGAAATATTTTCCATATCCACGTTCACGTACACAATTTCTCAGTATAAGCATCTTTTTCAAAGATCTGATATGCACCATCACTATCCATTTTCATTAGTAAAGTTTGAGCACAAGTATTGCAGTAAAACTCATTCACAACCATGCTGTCCCAAAAATTGTTCTACACGCCTACCATACACTCGTTGTGTTGTGTTCTTTGCTAATTTTTTCATCACGTTATCACGAAATTTCAGTCCTCCTTCACGTAATCACGTGCTCAAAAATCAGTTTTCACGTGTACGCAAGCAACGTGGATCACGCCATAACGTGCGGAAAAGGCAGCTTTCACGCTATCACGAGCAATAAATCGGCTAATCACGCATCACGCCAGATCGCTTGGAGGCCACAGGCATGGGACCCCTAGTTCAACGTTCTTTCCGAAGGACGACGAGGTGAGTTTTGAGGTCAGGCCTCCGAGGTCACCCGTCCGGAGTTTGATCTCACTTGACCGAGCTTAATTTCAGTTACATGACGAAAACTGCTTAAGCCACTCGGCCACTCACCCCGTAATGAAGATTTCCCGCTCTTGAAGATTGATTCTTGTTGAGTGATGAAGATTCCGCACTCTTGTTGCTGACAATGTTTTCGCATGAGAAAAATGTGAACGATTCGATGGTCAGAGTAGCTATACATTAAAATAAAATAGAAACAGTGGATTTTTGCTTCAGAACAAGTTAAAGTACGTTTGAAGTATGCTCCTGTTCGTATTTTCAGTTTGTGGGCCTCTTTTTGCAGGATAGAAATGAAAGTACCTGTTAAGTCTCCTCTTATTTATAACGATGTTGCTGCGTGTTTTAATAGGCCCGTTAGGTGCACTTTTCCCGCCTTTCATCTCACCCCAAAGCATGAATTCTTAAATGTATCCGGAGATACTTTGTTAGCTTCAAACTGAAAAGTTCCCGTACTGCTCTAAATCTAGCATCTTTCGAGGATTTTGGAAGATAGTGAAAGACAAAGACACAGCACAAGACCTTCAAAGTCAGTATCTAGGAACATATGAATGCGTTTCTGTGTTTACTGAGTGTTCTACTTAAAGAAGTCACAGTAAATTCAATGAGTGAAATTCCAAACTTTGTCATTTCTTAAAATTTTGATATAATTCTTAGCCCTCTCGATCATGTGCGTATCCCAAGTACAGGGAACAGGTCTGTGAAGAAACTTTTTGAAAATCTTCAAATCCCCTCTGTACAATGATATTTTGGTGAAGGTTGGTAAAATCGTTCAAAAGCGGCCTAAAATCCGCATAGCAGCATAAAGCCGGACATTTCAAATTTTGTTCTCATGGGAGAATGGAATCCCCTTGAATACGTTATTCACACTAGTGGGGGAGACTTTTCAACCCTTCAAAAAGGAAAGCACGTACTAAAGTGTGCTGAAAGTCATTGCTGTGAGGTTAACACATTAGGGATTCTTGCTTGCAATCTTAGCATGTTTTTTAAGGTTTATCAAAGGGATTCATTTCAGGAAATCGCTTACGGAATCTGAACGGAGTGACCGATTTCAGCCAGAAAAATTTCTAAAAATTATTGAATATGTTAGCCATGCACTCATGTAATGCAAAACATCATTGCTTATATACTCAGGGAGCAGTAGCCTTTCAAACGTCGGGTGTTTTTTTTACTCACCCGGTTTTTTTCTTTGCAGGCTCCAATAATCTCCTCAAAAACGTCGCATCAATAGGCTTTGTATTTCAGATAATGAGATTCGATACAGTTTATACACCCATGAATAGATATGGCATGCCTGGTTTTGCGCAATTCATTTAAATGAAAACAAAAAGGGATAAAACATTTTTGGCTGTTTGGTTAACCAATGAATAGATCTTACACAAACCATCAAAGCAACTTCAACATTAATTCAGTGTTATGTTGATCCAGATGACAGTTTAACTCACATTTAATTTCTTTTAATGTTCACAAAACTTTGCATCCATCCGACATAACACTAAACTGATACATCAAAAACACAGCAATTGACGAAATCCAATGTGAACCTGACTGTAGTATTTATCAGTGGAAATTGTTTATGCGTAGCCTTTGTATTAGTACTTGATTGTATATTTAGATTTAGTTTGAGTTACTTATCTCTACGTTATGGCCATGGACAGGGCCGTAGCTACATTAGGGTGCATGGGTTGGGGGTACTCCCCCCCCCTTTGGACCAAATCTCAGTCAGCAAATCAAGTAGATGCTACACTCAGTCAAAAAATTGAGAAAAAATCCTGAAATCAGCGTAAGAGCAATTTTGCTAGGTTACGATACAATGAAAAGCTCGTTAGCGCTACTTTTGCTTAGCAGAAGCAAATGGACAAGTGGTTTGTGAATGACTAAAGACAAACAGGAATTTCATTCTTACACTAATAAAAGACCTCATGGCATAACGTAAGCCAACAAAGGCATAAAAAATTTTTTTCTCGCCTCGCTCGCACTTCCAAGGAGACTTCTATGCGTACTTTTCTGATTTAGCAACATGGTACCACTGGTCTCTTTGAACGATTTTTGTCATTTTTCCATGTATCCAGCATTACAAGAGAACTTATGTATCCTACTTAAACCTTCCTTAATTTCCATCGACAATGTTTCTTCTTTGACAATGGATTTGCCCCAGTTTCTCCCGTGTTCATTTCTACCAAACTGCCACTTACAAGTTACCCATTCGCAGCAGACAAGGGAAGCCTCTGAGAAGAAGAAAGACGAAAGTATGAGAGACTTGTATTATTAATGCCTGCCTCATTAATCACTAATGAGGTAGTCTCAATTCTAGGAAGCTCTTATGATCACGGGGGGAGGTTAGTTCTGGCCGGGAGACAATAGTGATAACAAAAGTGATTGCCGTATGAACACCGTCCGCCACAGTTTCCTTTGTTCAAGATTCAATGACCTTGTGGTTTCAAAGCGATTTGAAAAACTCTGCGAAGGTTTGTTTACCCCTTTCAAGTCAAGTCACATGACAAGGGAAGCTTTTTATCAAAAACTACTTTTTGCACTGATGGCACAAGTTTCATGGTGCGCAAGAAGTAACAGATTTCATAAGAGGTTTTGTTAAGAGATTTCATCACCTGACTTGAAGTTACGCATCCGCCGCGTAAAGAAAACAATAGCTTTGTTTCAAGCAAAATGCTCAACTGATATTGGTCAAAGAAGGTGGGCAGAACTCTCCTCACCTCATTAGGCTCCACTACAGAGTGACCTCGTTCCCAGCTGGCAACAATATAAGACTCTTCCGCTCTGTCCCTCTCCTTCGCAGAAGTCATTATATTGTATTTTGACACGGAAGAGACTTGGGCAATTCCACTTTGACAAAGGGATGATATTTCAACAATATCATCGTAGTGAAACTGTGTGTGCACTTCAGTGCAATGGTGCTTAAAGATTTTCGTATCGCCTCGCTCGCATTTTCTTCATTTTCCATATACTCAGTAAACTCCGCCCTTCACTTGCATAAGCATCGTTGTTCTTTTGATCAGAAGTGTCCATGAAAGAAAAGTTTTCACAAAAGCACAGAAAAAACAATGTTTATTGCTGAGAAGTTGACAGTAATGCTACATTTTTGATATGTTGAATGATAATTAAAGTGAGGAGTGAGGAACTTGGCTACGCCACTGATGGAGAGGAAATTTGCCTCTCAACGAGAAGTATGTGTGGTGTGACAATGAAAGACCATGACCTAAAGACACACCTATCAGTCAGCAGATTGAGAGCTTGCACTCTGTAGCTAGATACCTCTAGCAATAGCCCTAGCCATGGGGTAGTCATGGTTTTCTGCTCCTCGTGGCATTGTCGTTGCAGTGTAGTAAAGTAGTTTGTAAGCGTTGCTTTATGCAATCTTTTTCTTGTGAAATTTCATACTGGATATATAAAAAAGTGGACAGATGCAGATCCCTGTGTGAATACATGTGTACTAAAACCCCAGGATCCAACACATTACAGGAAACAAGCTAGACTGACGTCAATGAGATCTTACTTTTGGACCACTTTTTGACCTCCAAGAACTTTCTTTATCATTGTTTTATGATGAATAGCTTTAGTGGTTTGGTGGTGTAATGGATCATCCTCCAGTCAGACAAATAAACCAGGAGGATGTGTCCCCTCAGTTCCCTTGTCATGCTGCCACTGAAAATACACAAATCACAGAAGCTATTAAATATCCCAAACATGCGTCCCTGTTTGGAAGATCCTCAAAATTTCTGGATGAAGTTTGATCGAAATCTAAAATCTTGTTGCTTGTTTGCTCTCAGTTACAACCAAATAACATCGTGTATATTTCTTTTGAAGGACAAAGAATACTGCAATATTTGTTGCTTTAGTCTGAACCTTATCAGTAGGCTACTCCACTTAGCTCTTGTTACATTCACTACCTAATAACTTGCCAACATTGGCTGTCTTGGTTTCTTGGCTTCTGTTTAAAAGTTCTAACAGTCTTAAGTGCCTCTAAAAAATTCTTATTTGCATTTGAAAGATTCTTCACAACTTCTTGAGAATACATCTGGCAAGACCTAGGGGGACAGAGTTTTCAGGATGCGGAAAAAGTATAGGTCTTACCAAAAAAGTTTAGTCAGAATCAAAGTTTAGGTCTTGAGTAAGACCTCAGGGCTGAAAAAAGATTAGGATGCTGACAAAGTTTTTCATCAGAAGTTACCTTAAATATGGATATAGCAGTACTGCTCCATGATGCAACCATTACAATCTAACCCAACAGCCAGGAGGCCATGGATCTCATCCAACAAAATTTTGACATTCCAAAGCAAAGCTTTGTCTTCTTCTCTTGCTATCTTTATGAGTTGATCTGCATCACATATTGTTTATCATATAACTAAAAGCCATAAAGAAGCCAGTGAGCATCTAACCCAGCAACATAATGCAATGAATGAAAAATTCTAGGATGCTGACTCATATTAAATAAGTACAAATTGTCGACTGTAACTTGGCTTGGAAACCGTCATCTCATTGGCCATATGAGACCATCTGGTATATTGTCACTTCCTAATGTAACCACATGAAGCTCAAAAGGAAGTTTTCTCTAACGGTTAAAAACAGTGTTCCTTTTGAAGGCAATGATAGAAATTTTGGTGCGATATGCCACTTGTTCCGTAATCTAAATAAAGTTTCCATTCTTGATAGCATGGGCCTCACACATGTGAAAAAGGTTTTTGATCTTAGCTGAAATCAGCAAAACACATTCAAACATACAATAAGATCAAAGAGAACTTTTTCCAAACTATGCAGAAAGAGGAAGATGACATATATGGCTTAAAAGGACTGTTTTGGTATTGAAACCATACATGCAGCTCTGTATTTTGCTAGCATTAATAAAGCAGGGACCATTATGGAAATAAGGTCAACTTGTTTTTCTGTTTTTTCCTTTAAATTACTTATGATCCTTTAGTCCTCTTTTATTACTTTGATGGCAGATTTTTACTTACTAAACTTGAACTTCTAAGGTTATCCTTGCCAACTGTCATTAGGGATGTTAAATTCTTAGCAATGAATATCATATTGTATCTTTTTTATATTATAAACTTGTAAATATAATATCTATTTTGGCAAATTGATACATATAAATCCTAACTAAGGCTTCTTATTTAGAAAAATTTACAGTCAGTCATAAGACTCAAGAACAAAGAATTCTATGTTACTGTGTGCATGACCTGCACTGTTGAAATTAAAATTTTAAACAAGACAAGAGATTGGATGCAAAAATCATCGACTATGGTTCGCTTAAGGCTAAGGCTGGATTTATACGTCGCATAATAGTCGCGTCGAATAAAATTCAATTTGAGTCGACTAAAAATGCTATTAAATGCGACCATTATGCGACTTGACTTTAGACGTCGCATATAATTCATTTTTCAGTCGAACATAATTCAGTGCGCATGCTTGATTGAGATTCTAGTCACAGGAAATAAAAGCAACATCCCAAGATGACTACAAGAAAACATGTGGTTCAAATTTTGCAGCAGCATTTTGTGTCACTAACTTCTTCTTAAGATTTCTTCGTCTGAATCCACTGCCAAGTTAGTCTCCTCGCTGTTTGCACTCTCTTCGCCATCTCAACCATGCTAATAGACGATTCCGCAAAAGATGGTGGACCTCATTTCACGCAATGCATGATAGGAATATGCCCCCTAGTAACGCATAGCTACCAAAACTTACAACTGCAGCATAAAATCTTGACCGCAGCTACGATAGATTTAGGACGTCGCGACTTCATCGTGAAATCTATACTCTCATAAGCCTTCTCTAGCAATAACTTACAGTTTGTCTTCCAACAATATCAAGATGTAGATGGCCAGCTATTTTCGTTGTTTCGTCAAGATTTTCGAGAAGATTTTGACGTTGTTTACATAACTGATTGAAGTGGAGAATAGACCTTTTAGCTATTCTGAAAACGAATGTGGATCGAACGATATTTCATTACAATTTGTAGAATTTTCGAACGTGCACAATTGCAATCGAAGCTCTAACGCCACTCTATCGAACCTCGCGTATAAAATTGTATAAAAATATCGCTCGATCCAGGCTCTTTTGTAGAATAGCTAAAAGGTCTATTGTTGAAGAGACCCTGGATAAAAAAGTTCTAACAACATTCGAAAAAAGAATGAAATAATGTAAATTCTTTTCTCTTGAGAATTGCATAACATAAGTATTGCAATGGCTTCAGTTCACTCGACCGAACACAACGTTCGAACTCTTTAACTTTCTTTCAGAGTTCTCATTCTTTTGAGATTTTTCTCTGCCAAGTCTGCCGACTCTTAACTCTACTGTTTTCCGAATTTGCATCCTTTGGTAGCAGAGGTTTTTATCTGCGAAGTCTACCGTTTTCAGAAGACTTCGCAGACTTCAGGTGTCCAAAAGAATATGCGTGGATTTTACGATAAAGTTGAGATGCGGCGGCCTAAGTTTATCGTAGCTGTGGTCAAGATTTTATGCAGCAGTCGTAAATTTTGGTAGCTATGCGTTGCTAGGGGGCATATTCCTATCATGCATTGCGTGAAATGAGGTCCGCCATCTTTTGCGGAATCGTCTATTGTACCTGCACTTCTTTCGTCAAATTCATCTACCAGACCTGTCTAAACTATTGCTGTAATAAATTCCAGAGCTTTAAGGCCCATTTCCACTTCAATCGCAATTCGCAACATGGATGCGATTTGCGAATTCCGAATTCCAAAAGCCTGCGAATTCAATACACACTTCAAACTTATTCGCACGAATTTCGATTGTTTATTCAACCAATGAAATCAGTCTCCTTTTGATAGCGCGTGTCGCCTTTGTCTCTTTGTTTCGTAAAGTTGTTTTCTGACTGGCTGCTTTCAATCCGAGACAATGGTTCGCATGCGAACGTTCGCAAGAAATCAAACATTGCGAACAGGTCAAAATCGCATTGCGAACGTTCGCATGCGATTTGCGAACGTTCGCTTGCGAATTTCAAACAAAGGATCGCATGCGATTTGCGAATTGCGAATGAAGTGGAAATGGGCCTTTACTCACTACCACTGTTTGATACGCAGCCATCCTTACCTCTCTTTATGATAAATATTGGCGCACAATCTTTCATCTTCGACTAAAACAACGGAAACGTGCAAAGAACAATACCAAACACACAGCAAACATTTGCATTTAAGTCGACTCAAATTGAATTTAATGCGACGTCTAAAGCCAAGTCGCATAATGGTCGCATATTCGATTGGATGAGTCGCATATTCGACTCTGAGTCGAATGGAATACAAAATTGGCTTTATACGTCGCATAACAGTCGCATTTAATTCATACTTAGTCATTTTTTTGACCAGCAATTTAATTCGACACGACTATTATGCTATGCAGCCTTTGCGCAAAAGACAAATGAACAACATTGCAGGAGGTGACGCGTGCCAGGAATTTAGGTTGGAATAAGTCCTTTGAAATTGAAGAAAGTGAAATATCAAATCTGGACTCTACAGCTTTGTCTAAGCTAACAGGGTATTCATTTGAAAACTTGCTGTGGTGATTTGTTTTGTTATCAGAAAGAAAAGCATCCCCTCATGCATGCAGATAAAAGGAAGCCTGGCATTGAAAACAAGTCAGCATGTGGTATTCAGATTCCTACGTTAGCTCACAAGATGTTGGGATTTCTTTGTTTTCTGGGGGACTGGAAATCATTCACAAAGAGCTATGTGATTTTTAGGGTCCCTAAAAATGGGGCAGGTCAATAACGCGGAACGTCCAAATTCCGCGGAACCGCGGAATTTAAATTCTGCGATGTGGTGTTCCGCGTTATTGATTTTTGCATAGGGCCAACATCAAATAACGCGGAACTGGATTTCGCGGAACTTCTTGAAACTAGAAAAATTCGTTTTAATGCCACAGTTTCATTTTTTTTTCCTTTAATGTTCCTTTCCCCAAAAATATCTTATCGTAACGTAAATTAAGCTTTAGGAAGAACGACATTGTTAGGATTTTACTTAGGCCCATCTTGAAGAAACATCCTTTTTCCTTTGGAGATTAGCATTTCGTCAAAGGTTTGGAATTGCCCACTTTGCTGTATTTTTAAGACAACGATGATAAAATACTTCAGTTCTTCATCTAAAGCAGTGTGATAGGTCTCTCCACAATCGACTGGCATCTCCGACGAGTTCCGCGAGATGAAGTTCCGCGTTATTGATTTTTGCATAGGGCCAAAATCAATAACACGGAACTGGATTTCGCGGAACTTTTTGAAGCTTGAAAAATTCGTTTTAATGCCACAGTTTCAATTTTGTTTTTGTTTTCCTTTAATGTTCCTTTCCCCAAAAATATCTTATCGTAACGTAAATTAAACTTTAGGAAGAACGATATTATTAGGACTTTACTTGGGCCCATCTTGAAGAAACATCCTTTGGAGATTAGCATTTCGTCAAAGGTTTGGAATTACCGACTTTGCTGTATTTTTAAGACAACGATGATAAAATACTTCAGTTCTTCATCTAAAGCCGTGTAATAGGTCTCTCCACAATCAACTGGCATATCCGACGAGTTCCGCGAGACGGAGTTCCGCGTTATTGATTTTTGCATAGGGCCAAAATCAATAACGCGGAACTGGATTTCGCGGAACTTATTGAAACTTGAAAAATTCGTTTTAATGCCACAGTTTCAATTTTGTTTTTGTTTTTCTTTAATGTTCCTTTAAAGGCTGATTTCCACTCAGTAGAATCTTCCGAGCGGACTGGAAATCTTTTGTTTACGAGAGAAACTGTCGCTTTGAATTTGAATAAAATGTTACGCATGGCAGACCTTTTGTTGTGTTTATTTCCGTCCGCCAGGAAAATTCTGCTGAGTGGAAATCAGCCTAGTCTGCGTGCAGACTTTACTTTCCACTGCGAGGGAGAGCCAAGGTCAGTGGAAAGTGAAAACTAAAGTCTGCATGCAGGCTAAAATCAGCCCTAATGTTTAATATTCCAGATGGTGGAAAATTACTTTCCCATCCTACAGGATATACTTTCTTTCTGCAAACAGGATGATAATGACACATATTCGAAAACCAGCTGCCCCTAGAAAGCCATACACCTCTTGAAGAAAATGAGATGGTCTCTTGCGATTTAGTATGTCCATAAGGACCAATAAACATTCTAGTTTTCCTACGGAAGATATTTCCTGAAAGACATGCCGCCGCAAAAACAGACCACAATACACAGTGCGCGCGTCTCTGTAGGGATAATAAACAATGATGCTTAACAGGCCTGACATTGATAATGTGGCATATGCAACACAAATTTTTCATATTTTAAAAAGTTCCGCGAGATGGAGTTCCGCATTATTGATTTTGGCCCTATGCAAAAATCAATAACGCGGAACACCTTATCGCGGAATTTAAATTCCGCGGTTCCGCGGAATTTGGGCGTTCCGCGTTATTGACCTGGCCCTGAAAATGGATTGTGGGATACTTGAAAACCACAAAGGCGCATGGTTAGCACAGGGTCTCTAATACTAGCTTGTTAACCAAACATCTTGATACATGAAATGCAAATTATGAATCATTTTATGATCAAAGATATCTTGATTTGGGCAACCAATATATCCTTAGATAGATTTGTTTCCCATTGCCTAAGGGGGAAGCTGCAGGCGTTTTGCATGTAAAATGTAGCTGAAAGCTATCTATTATGGGGGCTTTTTTGGCTGTGGGACTGCCACTTATTCTCTGGGATGGTGTGGGCTTAGTGTCATTTGAGGAGGGTTTGGCCAGTGGAGCTTGATTCTTGCAGGAGTTTTTTTACAGCTCTTGTGGGAATCAGGTTCTGCTTTCTGGGCTTTTTCCATTGATGTCTGGTCTGCATTGTTTTTGGGGGTGGTGGTGGCTCTGTGGCCAGCGGTGTTTTTGCTCCACATGGTTTTTGGTTGGTGCTTTAGTTATAGCTTGAAGGTGTTGTGGCACAGTGGTGTAATCCTCTGACTTTGCAGCCAGAACAGTCAGGTAGAGTGGGTTCAAAACCCAGTAGGGCCCCACCACTTGAGCGTCATGATAAGGGGTTGCAGACTCAATTAGCCCTTAGCTACTTCTACGACCCCAGAGCTTGGCACTAAAAACCACAACTTCCCCTTCACCTTCACCATAGCTGTCTCTAGATTTACATACTGTAGGTCATTTCTATTTTCTCCCTTCAGTTTTGGCAGCATCAGCCAGTGACACTTGTGGGAGCCCTTGGAATTATATCATTACATACATGTTAAGTTGATAAGTAAACCTGGTACATGTCATCTCTGTTTTTAATGAAAATTTTAATTTTAATTTTGTCTTTTTACAGTTGTCTTTTCTGAGTAACAGAAGATTGACCTGGGCAAAGTGAAACAGAACAGACTTTCGTACAGGCCATTGGCCTAAGTTGATGTTACTGTTATACAGTATTATATTCCTAGGCTTGCTGTGAGGTGCCATGCTGGCCCATAGTTGAACCCAGTAATTGTTTGGGGAGAATGTTCTGCCTTTTGGCATTTTTAGCAGCTAATCACTTTAACTGAGCAAAAAACTGTAGGCTATATACCTTTCCTGTGAAATATCCAAATTGTATTGCAGTGGCGTACATTACACATTTTTTATACTGTAAGACACTTGGATCAGACCATAGTACTAAAAGTTTCTTAATTTCAGATGAAATTTTGTCCATTTTAGTACCAAAAGTTTCTTAACTGGTCTCTTATTTTTTAAATGCAGAATTGTCAATGTGACCGTTAACACTGCAGCAAATACAGTATGTTTCTTGAAATTTAAAACATCATAAAGGAATAAACAGTGTTCTGTTATGTTGAAACACAACTGGTTGGGTAATATTGCTCAAGAGTAAAGGTTTGACAATCTATTTACTATAGTATCCATACTTTTAACTATGAAAAGTTTCTTAGTACTTCTCAGATAAAGCACTAGAGTATCTTAAAATTTTGCCCATCTTAGTACCAGTTTCTTATAAACCAGCTTCTTACAAAAAATGCGTATATAATTAACATAATGACCAATCTCTTCAGAGTTCATAGGCTCCGCAACTCTAACTTTAAGTGATATGTATACTAAGGAAACATGAAGCTGTCTGTGATTATAATTGCAACACAAAAAGTAATATCATATCAAAGACATTATATATATATAATATTTTAGTTATACTTCAACCCAAAGAAGAAAAAATCCCATTAGATGACTGAAGTTCACATCTATTGATATCATTTGAAGAAAAGAGACAGTATGGCAGCCCTGAACTCACGCAGCAAAAAATTCTTCACTTTCAAAAGTGGTCGCAGCAGTCCATCCAAAGAGCTATCTCACTGGAAAATTCTGGCTTATCACACTAGAAGACCCACATCCTTTCAATAAAATCCACAACCAACAAGCCATGTATATATATATATGTATATATATATATAGATGCTCAAAGAAAAACACTTCTGGTAAACGTTTCGACTTGCGTCTTCATCAGTATTGCTTCTCAAATCCGAAAGAACGTACATATAACCAAAAATACAATAGATGTGTTATTCAATAACTTCAAACGAAACCTACCTAGTACAAGGTGTAAATGAAGCATACAGCTTTTGCGGCAGAGGAAAGATAAAAGAAAGTGCAGAACAAAGAACCGCTGGAGTCGGCGTCTGTGTCTGTCTCGCCGAAGCTGAAAAGATAGCATGTATAACAAAAAAAAAACGATAGAAAGATCCGAGAGCGGATTGGCAGAACAGAAAACCCTAAAAAAACAGCGTGTGTATCTAGCGAAAAGCTCAGTGCAAAGATCAAAACAACATAACAACCAAAATTAAAACAAAAATGAAATCTATGTATCTACCTGCCTGGTGTTTAAACCCTTAGGGGCAAAGCAATCCAGCCGATATTGCCAGAAGCATTCCCGCATCCTATTTCCCCCCGTTAGCCTATCGATTATCTTGACACTAATATCCTTCAGAAACCCGTGGTGGCCTTCTTCAGTAAAATGCCTGAAGGATTCCACCTGGGGTACTGAGGCCCCCGAATTAGACTTACGACTGCACACCTTGTAATTATTAAACCTAAGCCTAAAAGGCGTGCAGGTGCTACCAACACATTGTCGTCCAAAAACATCTCTTATTTGTTTATTTCTCGTTCGTTTTTCATCCGCATTATTAGTATCCAATATATATATATATATATATATATATATATATATATATATATATATATATATATATATATATATATATATATATATATATATATATATATATATATATATATATATATATATTTACACATATGTATGCTCCGTCTGATTTTGAACAGTTATTACTGATGAAGGCTTTGGCCAAAACGTTTAAACGAATGTGTTCTTCCTGAGTGTTTATGTGTATATATATATATATATATATATATATATATATATATATATATATATATATATATATATATATATATATATATATATATATATATATATATATATATATATATATATTTATATGTACATATGTATATATATACATGAGGGTATTTTCCCCTGGCGATGACCACACAGTCAAAACGAATCATGAGTAGAAGAAATTAGAAGCATACAATAAAAGAATTCAAGAACTTCAATTCGTCTTTTTTGTGTACATCTTACATATATTTATATATATGTATATATATACATGAGGGTATTTTCCCCTGGCGATGACCACACAGTCAAAACTAGAGAACTGCGTAGGAGATCGTGAGGACTGGGACTAGCCCAGCTCTATCTGTTGTTGTTGTTGTTGCCATTTCATCTCGTTTGTAGTCGTCCATCATTCCGTTCGTTGGTGTTTGAGTAAAGTCACTTTAACGATGAAATAGATGAACTCTTATCTATGATGGACGACTAAACACCTCAAGACAACATCGAGTGACCTCCTTAGAAGAAAATAAAGCTGTAACACAGAAGAAACTGGCATTGGACGGTGAGAAACGGAGACAAATCGTAACGGCGGCCATCTTGGATTTTCCGAAGCTGCCGTTTTTGGACCCTGCTGAGATCTCCCACGAGTCAACATCATCCCAGACCATAATACCGATCCTTCATCACCTCAACAAACATGCCAAAACATAATTGCCCATTTCCTGCTTGTGAATATGAGACAGCAGACGTTACAGATGACCTTGCAGCAGTCCTCCTAACAGTCCACTCCAAGGGATTCCACTCGACTCCCCCAGCCCAGGCCAGCCACAATTCAGCAGCCAGGGTGGAGAAGGTCCGACGACCAACTATTTCTAGTGCAGGAACAAGCGAGGAATGGTCATACTTCATCACTCGATGGCAGGACTACGCAGAGGCAACCAAAGTAGAAGGTAAAGACAAAGTAATTCAACTCCTCGAGTGCTGTGACGAACAGCTCAGAAAAGACCTAACACGTAATGCCGGCGGCAGCTTGACAAATAAATCTGCTGAAGAGGTTCTTGAAGCGATAAAAAAGCTGGCCGTTAGAGAGGAAAATGCTATGGTAGCTAGGGTCCAACTCCACAACATGAGACAAGATAGGGATGAGACCATCAGAAGCTTCAGTGCCCGCCTCCGCGGCCAAGCTGGCGTATGTAAATTTGTTGTATCTTGTCCAGGGTGCGATACAGAAGTCAATTACACTGAGAATGTACTTCGTGACGTTGTCACCCGTGGCTTAGCAGATGAGGAGATCCAGCTTGACCTCCTTGGTGAGAGAAACCAGGATATGAGCCTGGAAGAGGTCCTACAGTTCATTGAGGCCAAAGAATCCGGTAAAAGGTCTGCCGGACGCCTTCTCCAAACCCAAGGTGCTGAAGCAATCCGCAGCCAGTATCGCAGAAAACAGACTGCAGACCGAAAGCCTACCGACAAACCCAATGAGGCCTGCTATTACTGTGGAAAATTAGGCCATGGCCACAAAGCTTCACCCATACTCCGAAAAAAAGAGTGCTCTGCTTTTGGTGCCACCTGCCAACTTTGTGGTCGGTCAAACCATGTTGAGACTGCATGTCAGAGTAAAGACAAGCCCATTCGCCGAAGACCCCCACCCCATGTCGGCGCAGGCAGGCAAGCGGAAAGTGCCATCTTCGATGCCCTGTGCAGTGCAACCGATCAAGACCAGGCTATCCAAAGCATCTCCCTGGACCATCACCTGTACAGTAACCTGAGTGATTGCTGGATTCGACGCGCATCCCAGCCGCAGCCATTCATTTCACTAAAAGTATCCCTCCATCCCCAAGATTACGTGGCCCTAGGATATAAGCCTGTTACCAACACACCCAAGTCCATGGAGCTATCCGCGATGGCAGACACAGGCTGCCAAAGTTGCCTTGCAAGCTTGAGCATCATACGTCGCCTTGGCTTACGTGAAGAAGACCTCATCCCGGTCACCACACGTATGCACGCAGCAAACAACAGCGGCATCAGGATCCTTGGTGCCATCATCTTACGATTTACAGGCACAGCTGAACCCGGCCTGAACCTTGAGACAAGGCAGATTGTATATGTCACCAACGATTCAGACCGCCTGTTCCTAAGCCGGGAAACATGCAAGGATCTGGGAATAATCTCGGAGCGATTCCCCACTGTAGGAGAAGTGCTTGTCTCTCAGTCTAATGGCACAGTTACCACATTAACTGGACCCATAGACCGTACCGGCCAACAACCCAAACTTTGCGATTGCCCCCCACGCCAGCAACCACCACCCAAACCATCTGCACCTCCATTCCCAGCAATAGAGGCCAACCGGGAACGCTTGCAAGAATGGCTCCTTGACTATTACAAGTCCAGTACATTCAATACATGTGAGCACCAGCAGCTTCCCCTCATGGATGGCGTGCCAATGCGACTCATGGTGAACCCAGATGCTGAACCAGTGGCCCACCACACACCCATCCCGGTGCCACTCCACTGGCAAGAGGAGGTAAAGGCCGGCCTTGATCAAGACGTAGCTCTCGGTGTCCTGGAGCCTGTGCCAGTGGGAGAACCAGTAACATGGTGTCATCGGATGGTTGTGTGCCCAAAGAAGAATGGCAAACCACGCCGCACAGTAGACTTCCAGTCCCTCAACCTCCATGCTACACGCGAGACCCACCACATGCAGAGCCCATTTCACCAAGCACGCTCAGTACCCCACAATAAAAAGAAGACAGTGTTTGATTGCTGGAACGGATACCACAGCGTTCCCCTGCATGAAGATGATCGCCACCTCACCACATTCATCACTCCTTGGGGACGGTACCGCTACAATACAGCCCCCCAGGGATACATTGCATCAGGTGATGGCTACTCCCGAAGATTTGACGAGATTGTCTCCCATATCCCAAACAAAACCAAATGTATTGATGATACCCTGTTGTGGGCAGACAACATCAGCAGCAGCTTCCACCAAGCAGTTAACTGGCTTGACATTTGTGGGAGACATGGCATCACACTAAACCCAACCAAGTTTGTCTTCGCAGCCGACACAGTTGAGTTTGCAGGATTTGAGATCACCGGTGACAGCGTGCGTCCGTGCAAAAAATATCTCGACGCCATCCGCCATTTCCCTACTCCAAGCAACATAACGGACATGCGCTCCTGGTTTGGCCTGATCAACCAGGTATCATACGCTTTTGCAGCAACTGAACGCATGCTGCCATTCCGTGAGTCACTGAAACCAGGGACCCAATTCTTATGGAACAGTGAACTACAGCGGCTATTTGATGAATCCAAATCCGTGATCATCAGTGAAATTGAAGACGGAGTGCGCATCTTTGACAAATCCAAGCCCACATGCCTGGCCACTGACTGGTCTAAAACCGGAATCGGTTACTGGCTGTTCCAGAAGCACTGCCGATGCCCCTCCACAGATCCCTTCTGCTGCCGTAGTGGCTGGAAAGTGACTCTTGTTGGCAGTCGATTTACCCATGCAGCTGAGTCACGCTATGCCCCCATTGAAGGTGAAGCTTTAGCAGTTGCTGACGCCCTAGACAAGGCACGCTTCTTCGTACTTGGCTGCGATAACCTGATCATTGCAGTTGACCACAAGCCCCTCTTAAAGGTTTTTGGTGATCGATCCCTGGATGAAATATCCAACGGCCGCCTCAGAAACCTCAAGGAAAAGACACTTCGGTACAGGTTCCGTATGGTACACATCCCTGGTGTACGACACAAGGCTGCTGACGCCATCTCACGGCACCCAACAGGCCCCACACACCCCAACCCTCTAACTCTTCCTGACGACATTGCGGCCATAGATAACTCAACCCACCTGTGCCCAGGGAGCCTAATCGGACATCCTTTCCTGACAAGTATCCGCACCAAAGAGTCGCCGCAAGATTCCTGTTCCTTCAGCATTGATGATGAACTGGTATCTGCAGCTTCATCCATCCTCAGCACCATTGCTGTCACTTGGGAGCGTGTCAAGCTAGCAACCACCAGCGACCCAGACTTGCTCAATTTGACTACCATAATTGAATCAGGATTCCCAGAGTTTCAGCACCAGCTCCCACCTGCTCTTCAGGAATATCACAGATTTCGCCATCACCTGCACACTCTTGATGGTGTCATTCTCTACAAAGATCGCATCGTGATCCCCCCTTCCCTCAGAGAAGCGATATTGACCACGTTACATTCTGCCCACCAAGGGGTGACATCAATGACTGCAAGAGCAGAGTCCACCGTCTTCTGGCCAGGCATCACACCTGCCATCACAGCACTACGTGAGCGCTGCTCTCACTGCAACCGCATGACCCCCTCCCAGCCAAGTGCTCCACCGTACCCCCCCACGTTACCAGCATATCCTTTCCAATGTATCTGTGCTGATTATTTCCACTACAAAGGGGTTAACTACCTCGTAGCAGTAGACAGATATTCCAATTGGCCAATTATCGAAAGGGCACGTGATGGTTCTGCTGGCTTGATTGAATGTTTAAGGCGCACCTTCGCGACATATGGCATCCCTGATGAGTGCGCCACAGATGGAGGACCAGAGTTCATTGCGCACTCCACTCAACAATTCCTGAAAGATTGGGGAGTCCATCATAGACTCTCCTCCGTTGCCTTCCCACATTCAAACTGCAGGGCCGAGATTGGTGTGAAAACGGTCAAACGGCTGATCACGAACAACACAGACCCACATGGCGACCTCAACACCAATGCATTCCAACAAGCCGTATTGCAGTACCGAAACACCCCTGACCCCGGCACCAAGTTGTCTCCCGCTCAATGCGTCTTTGGTAGACCCATCAAGGATTTCATCCCCATACTCCCCGGGCGCTATATCCCTCATCCAACTTGGCAAGACACACTCGATTTGAGGGAAAAAGCTCTGCGAAACAGGCATATGCAAGCATCTGAA
Organism: Aurelia sp. 4 Dawson et al 2005; assembly: GCA_964019985.1. Lineage (NCBI taxonomy): Eukaryota > Metazoa > Cnidaria > Scyphozoa > Semaeostomeae > Ulmaridae > Aurelia > Aurelia sp. 4 Dawson et al 2005. The sequence continues at coordinate 2,590,739 of OZ026510.1, forward strand.
AGGTGGGCCGAGCACACAAAAAGGCTTCCACCTCTGGTAGTGGGAGACCATGTGAGGATCCAGAACCAGACTGGATCACACCCCACTCGGTGGGACAAGACAGGAGTTGTTATAGAGGTACGACAGTTTGACCAGTATGTCACACGGGTGGATGGCTCTGGACGGATCACAATCCGAAACCGGAAATTCCTGCGGAGATACACCCCAGTTCAGAAAACACCACCACGGCGCCTACTGAGTGATGACCTCAAATATACATGCAAACCTTGCCCCATCCCATCCCCAAAGCCAAGCTTCCCACTTACAACCCACCATCCCCTAAATGCACCAGAGGCCTCAACCCCAGCAAAGCAGGCCAATGACCTACCATTGCAAGCGTGCCAGCCTTCAAGTGCCCCTGAGCCTGCAACCCCAGCATGCCAGCAGGGAACACCGCAAGCCTGCCACCCCAGCACACCAGCCGTTAACACACCAGTTCGTGGGGAACTCCACAAGACTGTCCCTGATTCACCATCCGACACGGAAACAAGACTTACACAACCAGCCAGCCCATCCGGGTCACCCGTCAGACCTACAGCTAGTCCTGTTATGCGCCGTCCAGAAAAGAAAGTCCCACTGGCCCTGCGGAGACTAAGGGACCACAACAAACAAGGCCTCCTGGAACAGTAATCATCAGACCTAAAGAACGTTCTATTTTATAGACTCAGTTATTTTGTCGTTTTATCAGTCTTTACTGCCCTTCAACAAACAGTATAGTAAAAGGACACCAAAGACTTGGGGGGAGGTAGAGAACTGCGTAGGAGATCGTGAGGACTGGGACTAGCCCAGCTCTATCTGTTGTTGTTGTTGTTGCCATTTCATCTCGTTTGTAGTCGTCCATCATTCCGTTCGTTGGTGTTTGAGTAAAGTCACTTTAACGATGAAATAGATGAACTCTTATCTAAAAACGAATCATGAGTAGAAGAAATTAGAAGCATACAATAAAAGAATTCAAGAACTTCAATTCGTCTTTTTTGTGTACATCTTACATATATTTATATATATATGGCAAAACTTGCCACTTTTGATGAGGATATTTGCAACAATTACAAAACTTGTTTACCAAAACCCAGATGGCCAACCACATATTGGAATCCACAGTCAATAAGGACAAGTGTCACATTTTAAAAGGAAATCACAAGCAACAATCCTAGAGCTTTCTGCCCTCTACATTCATAATCTTGATCATTGTATGAGAACCACTGTTTCTGCACCTATAAAACACATCAGATATTCACAAAAAATCTACAGTATCATATTCTCCATAAAAATTGATACGATTCCTAGACCTTGGAACCAGAATGAGGCTCATATGCTTTTAACATATTTTCAAAATGTCACACCAATTCAGCAACTCCCATAAAGTATCTTGTAAAGAAATATTATATACTATACAAAGTATTAAAGCATAAAACTGAATAGTAAAAGGCTCTTAGCCTCAGCAGAATCATTGTCATGTTATGTTACATATGCTCAGTTACATCTACCAGACACTGCCTTACCCTTTAAAGAGAAGATTCTGGCACGGATGTTGCCTTACGTTACACTATGTTGCATTGCATAGTGTTACATTACGTATGCAATGTCATGTTAGTATGTTATGTGAAATTTAAATCTCATTTATATACTGTAGATCATCAAAGAATTCAGAAACTATAAATATGAGTGCTGACAACATATTATAGTCAAGGCAAGAGTAGTGTGACCAGTATAATCCTAAGATATTTCATTTTTCCAAATCATTAATGGATTATTATTCAAATAATAATTCAAATAATGATATGGCATGTGGTGTAAGGCCCTCGTGCTGCTAAAAACATGGAATGCCTTGTTTTGTCATCCTCAAGAACACACACCGCTGAACTATTGTCCAACATATACAGTTTATGGGCGGTCAGTTAACATTATTATTATTTGATTCATGAAAATCAAGAATTGACTATCATGCGATAAATATTCACTTCATCTATTTCAATCGGTCACACTACTCTTGCCTTGACTGTAGTAGGTAGATCGAGCCTTGAGATTGAGCTAAATAGTACTTCTTTAAAATTGGTAACTATGAAAACAAGATAACTGCATCATTGAACCATCAAAGAAATATCCCAGAATTTAAGGAAAAGGTTTAATATAATGCCTTGTTGTACATGAACAGCATTTCATGGAAATGAAAAATGGTATTACATAACAGTTTTTGATGATTTTTCACTCCTCTCCGTTTTGGGTCCCAAAATTTTTAGATCAAAACATTTAAATTCAAAGCATACAGTATCTGGTCTGAACATCACTTGACAGTAAAACTTTTCTTATCTTGACAATTTCGGTATTCCTAACTAATTCAAAACCTAATCGTACATACAAAGAACTGGTTTGATAAACTTCTCATATTATTTCAGGAGCAGGAGGAAACTTTCTGCAACATCTGAAGAAACCAATTCAGTTACACAAATTATCACCTTAAATAATTTTTTTAGGTCGCGGAAAGGAGAGTAAATCCACTTCTTGTTAAATTCTAACCGTATTCAAAAACACAGTGCATGTCTTTACACTATTTCTAGTTAGCCGTTTTGTTTGACCTCTCTGATGTTCTTCTGGCCTAAACTCCTCGTTTGAAGCCTGATGGCCATTCGACCTAACTGAACAGTGAATGGTTTCTTAGAACTCGTTAAAAAGTACAAAACCAAAAGCAGATATTGCATTAACCATAGCTGGACATAAACAGTTATAAACAATAAGATTTGTTTGAAAAATGATGGAAACTTACCCGGTTACAATCTGAGGTCAAGTTCCCCGTCTCGTCATTTTCTCAAGTTTGGGACGAAGTCCTGATCAACAACCTCCTTTCCATTTCGTCCACTTTTTGGATTTCAAGTTGTCATGGCGGGAAAGTATCTTTAAAGGCTGATTTCCAGTTAATGCAATTTTCCTAGCGGGCGGAAATTCTATTGTTCGCGGGAGAAAATGTCGCACTGAAATTCAATAGATAGTTACGGCTGAGCAACTTTTTGTTGTCTAAAATTCCGCCCGCTCGGAAAATTCCGCTCACTGGAAATTGGCCTTAAAGTTAAGGACACATTACGAATTCATTCCTTCGTTAAGTTCAGTTGTTTATTTGCAAACCCAAGTAAAGAAGAATGGCAGCCTCAAGATGTTTATTATGAATATCTATGGCAAGTGAAATGCACAAGAATTCGCTTGCCATAACTTTCAAGGCACGTAGATAATTTTGTCAGTCATAGAATCCCCCCAGCCTGCAGGCACATATTTAGTGGGGGGCAGGAGAACATGCCCCCCCCCAAAGTGTAAGAGTTCTCGTAAAACCATTGTCTTTTATAGATAACAACAGAATAAGTTTTAAACCTTTACTTCCTAAAGCAACCAATAAGTGGGTGTATATGGGGTCAAAAAATTAACCCCTCCTCGCAACCTCGCATCAACTCGCATTTAACCCCTTTAAGGCTCCTCGCAAATACGTTTTTCTAAAATCGTTTCCCCCTCGCATTTCATAAATTATTAAGTTGACTCCTCGCTCCTCGATTTCACAACGAAACAAATCTAACAACTCAAGGACATACTAATTGGTTTGCAGGGCCGTCGAGAGCCGGGCCGGGCCCCAGGGTCGGCCACAGAAGGAACCCACCAGCGCCGCGGCGCCGAAAAAATCTCATGGACCTCATAATTTTCCAGGGATCACGCCCTGCTCTCCTATGCACTGTTACACTATAACGCTGCTATTAGATGGAGACACCCTCCTACGCACTTGTCAAGACATAATTTTAGATGTAAAATTAGTTCATCTGGTGTGTAGAGACTATGTTTAAAATACCATTGGGCCTGCAGGCCCCAAAAGCTCCTAAAGGAAAATCGAAAACAAAGCAAAAATATATGCTTTATATTTCCGGGCCACTAAAGGCCCTGGGCCTCCTGGTAACTACCCCTGGCTAACCCCCCTTCTCAATGGTACTGTTGGTTTGGGAAGAGTTGAAAATAAAACACAAAGATCTTTAGCTTTTTTGGAAAGAACTGTCGGTTGGATGTAAGGAACATAACCTCAGACTAACGGCTACCTTGTCAGATCTGTGTTTGCTCGCAGCCCTGTTTTCATAAACTATTACACAATTACAGTAATTGCTATCTTCTTGATCTTTGTAGCAAAAAGAAAAAAGGCTTCTTTCGTGACGGTGATTTTCAAATTCTAGCGTCTTTTAGTACTAACCAGGGGCATTTTCTGGCAAATAATTTTGGAGGAGTGATAAAGGTCTTTGCACTGCAAAACTGAGTGATGCCTTGCAGACAGTGGCATTGCAGGGGTAAACCCAAGGTAGTAGACAGAGGTATATGGGAACGAGGTGCGAGCGAAGTGAGGAAAAACGGGGGTCCGGGGGCTTGCGCCCGGGAAAATTTTTCATGGCCACGCCCTTTAGATCGTTTGAAAACGCCTCATTTTTGGATTGACGGAAGCAAAGGATCACGACTACAGAGAGTCCAATAAAATTTTGAAATTTTAAACTTATATGACATCAAAAGCTATTACACTTTTCATATATTCTGGTAGCTTCCTCAAATATACACCAGTACAAGTTTGAATCTTAATTCCTACTACCTTTGCTTTTACAGCCAGCCTTTTTCTCCCAGCCCCCTCACTTCAAACGGGCCTGCCGATATTCCATATTTACCAGAACTAAAATTGAAGCTTTGAAGCACAATTCAATTGACAATAGCCTGGGTACCATAGCCTCAGAATTTGGTACCTAGGGTAAATTGACAACAACTGATTGCAAATTTGAAGCAGCTTTGCAACAACACTAATTACGTGGTTACTTGTTGCACTGCAATCAAATTCGACTGGGCGTATGCGAAATCGTCAATTGCCATACAAAATACGCTTGTTGGGGAGACGAGATACGCTTTGTCCGAGAAAACTTATATGTCCCCCCGTGCAGTGGGTTAAAGCTCATGCGCAGTAGCGCTTTGGAGGGATATGTTCCAAAACTAAAGATATTCATTGCGGTGTGCCCCAGGGTTCTTGTCTTGCCCTCTTTTGTTTTTGATTTATATCAATGATCTTCCGTTCGCCCTAAAGAACAGCAAAGTGACGATGTACGCAGACGATACGAGTATTTCTCATTCCTCCTCAAGTTTAGTAGACATAGAACAAACTCTAAATAGTGAACTGAATGATTTGAAGCTATGGATGCAAAGTAATAAATAAACTCTCTTTGAATGTCCTAAAAACTCAGGCTATGGTTGTAGGCTCCAAGCCCAAAATTAAGAAAATTACTGACAAAATTGTTGATCATCCAAAATTTTTTATTGGAGGCTCTCAAGTTGAAAATGTAGACCGAGCAAAATACCTGGGTGTGATAATCGATAAGAACTTAAATTGGGAAGAGCACATTAGCAATGTCCGTACCAAAGTTTCTCGTGCAATTGGGTTTCTGAAATACTCCAGGAAATTTTTACCTCAAAACACATTGAGTAAAATGTATTCGGGTATCGTCGAGCCCCATTTTCGGTTCTGTTGTTCGGTATGGGGGTGCTGCGGGGTGACCAAGCTGCAAACCTTACAAAAGTTGCAAAATCGAGCTGCTAGAATCGTTACGAAAAGCAATTTTGATACCCCTTCTATAGGTTTGATACAAAGTTTAAAATGGCCTACTGTAAGCGACATCATTAGAGGCGAAACCGCAACTACAGTGTACAAATCGCTAAACGGTCTCGTCCCTGAGTACCTTTCCAGCTTGTTTAAAAAAAGGTCGACTCGAAATGTCAGGGAACTCAGAAACACCGAAACTGATCTTTCGATACCTTTACGAAAAACTAACAATGGGCAGAGGGCTATATCTTTTCGTGGACCTAAGCTTTGGAATAGCCTTGAACTTGATGTTAAACAGGCACCATCTCTTGCCACCTTTAAGAGAAGAATCAAATCGTAAAGTGGTAACGTTTGTGCCACGGCCCCCTGAAAAGCAGTTCTCATGGACTGACGGGGCTACCGTGCCTAAATAAATAAAAATGAAATGAAATGAAATGAAATGGAGTTGAGGCGGTGACGGGCGCATGAGCTTTAACCCACTGCACGGGGGGACACATAAGGTTTCTCGGACAAAGCGTATCTCGTCTCGCCAACAAACGCTATATGTGAGCTTGAAGGGTGCTACATCCCCACGCCTCCACCAATTTTTCCACGGTGTCGACCAATCAAAACCTCACTGTCTAGTTCCGTGTGATCATCTGGTATAACAGTTGATATCGTAATAATCGGCACCTGAATCTGAAACCTCAAAATCATTTTACGTCTAGACAGGACAGCTATTGCTCTGTGTACTTTGTCACGAAAACTGGACTGCGAATAAACATGGTTCATTTTGCTCAGGCCGTTACTCCTCCTCGCTTTTTAATGCAAAGGAAACCTGAGCTCCTCGGTTTTCAGCGCTTTCTCTTATATTTCCTTGCACCTCGCAGCGTTTTAAAGTTTTTTGAGACTCCTCCCTCGAACGAAAAAAGTAAATCCTCGGATCCTCGGGGTTAGAAAATGGCCTCCTCGCCTCCTCATTCTCCTCGGACTTAGCCCATGTACACCCACTTGTTTTCCTGGGAATTCCTAAAATAGGTCCTCAAAATCATATAGAAATAACTGGTTTTCAAATTTTAGATAAAGAAGCGATAGAAGAGAGATAAATTCTTTATTTTCATGAATAACTGGTTTTCAAATTTTAGATAAAGAAGCGATAGAAGAGAGATAAATTCTTTATTTTCATGAGCATGCTGTCCTCCGTCGTTACAGTCTTCAAGCTCCCTGGTGAATATTTGACCATGTTTTTTTCGGTCACTAGGAGCCCGGTGGACATCTTACCTTTCATCCGGGCACTTAGACAAAAGCAGCTAACAATAGCAGTAGTCAACAGCTGTAGTGACTATTAGCATGACTGGTGAGTACCAAAGTTTCCCTTAAGAAAACCTGAGGTGTATGACATTATGACAAATTAAGTAGCATGCGAATGAGGCTTCTTAAATTTACTTTCGACTTCCGAAAACAAATTGTCAGGGGCGTTTGGTTTCCTCCTTGCAAGCTTGCAGGTTGCAAGCCGGATTTGTCGCAATCTCCTGGTTGAAAAGGGGTTGGCCGAAAAGCTTTAATTCCCGAGGTAGCTTTCTGGATTCCAAGAACTAAGAACTGCTTCCTTGGATGCAAATGCGAATAAAAAGGTCCAAAGGTGGTTGGGTTCCCGTTGCCATAATTTTCAAATGAAAGAGCGAAGTGGGAACATGACTTGAGAAATAACGTGTGCCACAAATGAGTGCAAGCCATGGTACAACATAGAACATAGTCAAACCAAACGCAAAATTCTTCAGTTTGGTTCATCTGTAAGGCATTGCTTACTGGACTAAAACAAGTGTAAAAAAAAAAACAATTATGTTGCTCCTCATTTTTTAATTCTCTATGTCTTTGTTTCAGGGACGCCTTGGAGGAACCAGTTGACTTTCAGACGAAGGATGATGTCAAAACCAGGGACGTCATCATGTGTTTATGTACAGTTTCCTTGAAGAAGTAAGATGTTCCTTTTGACTTGTTTTTACGAAACATCTTAACCTTCTAGTCTCATGTCGAGAAGCCATATCGCCAATCTGAAATAAACAAGGAGTGCAACCGTGTTTCAAAATAAAATTTCTTCGTTTCCAAAGAAGATAACGAGCAAGTGCATTGCTCTTTATGCACTATATGTTGTGAACTGAAAAAAGCACGACTTTTCAAGCATATCCCATCAATCAAGCTTACTGCAACTGATTTAAAAAATTCTGATGCAAACCATCTCAACCTCTATATCAAACAATCATTGATGTTTAAATCTGCAGTGATTAGATTGAATTTGATGTCTTCCATTATTTTTGGTGACTTGGTCGTGGAGTCAAATCAACGACAGCAAGCTGCAAATTTGCTCTTATGTCATAAAACAGATCTTACTGCATTAGTAAGAGTTATGCTTTGGATTTGGATCGCAAATAAAGCAGAAAGCAATTGACAGGACGAAATCCAATTCACCGAAAGTGCGGGAAAAATTATCAAAATCCATAATCTAATCTTTGCAGTTTTAGAAACTGACAATCATGATAACCATAACCTAAATTCTTCTTATTGCCACGGCAACAGGAACAATAGAGTCAATTTGATCTAATCATTCCATTTTCAAGTTTGTTTCATTCATTTTCATTTTTTAGCCACGGTTAGGGACACTGCAAAATTTGTTATATGACATGGCCGGTGGAGAAGAAAACTTTTTGGAAAAAATTCTGCTCACCCCCTATGAAATTATTGCAGAAAGACTAACTGCCCCGTCGCCCTTTAAAGTCCTTAAAAATGTCTGCCATGTATTCATGAACACCAGATGTTTTACAGTACGTATCAAAGTAGCCATAAAGACCATAACAAAATCAATTGTTGTACCGGGTTAGTCAGAAAAACGTGGGGTGTTTAGCGCACCGTGACATCGCATTTAGTCACCCAATTGTCATGAACTAAGTTTTTCTTCCGCGCAGCCAAGAGTCTAAATTAGATCATAAACCTTTTTCCGTCGAAATCAGTCATTTAGTGCATTTTTCAGAAAACGTTTTCTTTGTAAGACCATGTACGCGAATCTTGCAAACTGATAAAATCTTCCGCTGAGCCCCTTCCGCATAAGATAGGAATCAAATGTTTTAGCCGATTTTTGCTCGTGGCCCATGGCCGGAAACCTTCGATGCCTCATTTTAACGAACCAATCAGACGGCGAATAATCGAGGAAGACAGAAGAAATGCGTGAAAACTTTTCTCAACTTTACCTACCTTCATAAAACGCAACCAGGACAAAAAACTGCAAGAAATTTCCCGAATTTTTTTGAAGATATCTACTCACCAGATGTTTGGGTATCCAGGTTTGGATGCCGGTTTAAATACCTCACAGTTTGGTGGAGATATAACGTTTTCCGATAGGCAACATCGGACGAAGCTTGCCAAACCTTGTTTACGCCACTTCAAGTCAGGTGATAAAACCTCTTAATAAAACCTCCTTTCAATTTTATTACTAATTTCGCACCATGAAAACTTATGCCATGAATGCAAGGGGTAGCATAATACAGAAATTTCTCAAGTGTATTGCTATATGACTTGAAATGTGTGAACTAACCGAAGCAAATTTCTTCAGTTCACTTAGAAATCGAAAGGGCATTCAATCTTGAACCAAAGAAACTGCGGTGGAAGGACAATAGCAAGAACAATCGGAAATGTAAATATTTGCCGCTCTGGGATCGTTCTTAAACAATCATTTTTGTTATTGCCATTGTTTCTAACCCTGAATCTCTATTGTTTAAGGTTGAGTGCCTCATCGGTTTTCGAAAGGCCATAACTTCGAGAAACATTGAGATATTCAAACCGGCATCCAAATCTGGATACCCAAACATCTGGCGAATAGATTCCTTAAAAAAAATCCGGGAAATTTCCTGCATCTTTTTGTCCTGGTTGCGTTTTATGAAGGTACGTAAAGTTGAGAAAAATTTTCACACATTTCTTCTGTCTTCCTCGCTTATTCACCTTCTGATTGGTCCGTTAAAATGAGGCTTTGAAGGTTTCCGGCCATGGGCCACGAGTAAAAATCGGCTAAAACATTTGATTCCTATCTTTCTTCCGCATTTTATCTTGGCAAAAGTTACAGGTACACGTGGTATTATCAGGGGAGAATGAAATGATAAGGACGTAGTATTTCTCCCTTGGGATGCCTTATCATAACTTGCCATGCTTAGAGAATACGTTTGAAAGACATTGATAATGCGTACTTCCTCGTCTTGCGAAGAGTTTTCTTTCACGCCAATAAAAGCTCTGTCGCTATGGGACTTCATGCAAACTCGTTTTCATATCTCTCATAACTATGGGTTTTCATAACTATGGGTTTTCATATCTCTCGTAATATTACACCAGTGCTCCTTCTTTCCGTTGCTTCTTTCTTCACTTGTGTTTTTTTGTTTTCTTCTTCTTCTTCTTCCTTCATTATCTTATTTATTTTGTTCTCTTCACCATCACGGTTTTTCCACGTCACATTCTATGCCTTATTTTGCTGGCATTCTCCTAATCACTTATCTATCATTGGATATTACCCTTTGAATCTATTGACCTATGCTCGATTCTGCTGCTTTCCTTTAACCTGATAAAGAGTAAAGCTCGAAACGTTGTAACTAACTTATTATCTTCGTACAAAGTCGAATATTTGACAAATTTATACTTTTATTGATACAATCGACGTACAACACGCTCAACAACTTGTTTTCTATTCATGCAAACAACACTGTTTCCTAAAGCCTGATTCACAGAGTAGTGCAGAACGACCAAAAGAAAAGGGATTCAACTTCTGAGTCTTTGTCTTTGGTTCTTTCTGCACGATCTTAGCTACTTCAGCGACTTAACGAGTGTGAACCAGGCTCAACTTTTTCAGTTTCCCTTGACAATTCAACGTGTACCTGCAACTCTGGCTAGGCTAAACAGCTGAAGGGGCTTGGTCAAAGATTTCAGAAGCTTGCAAGACTCCCATAAAGGGTCTTACGAAGAAACTCTTTTTCTTAAAAATGCATCAAATGACCGATTCGGTTGGGGAATGGTTTATGATTTAGACTCTTGGCTGCACGGAAAAATTTAGTTTACGATAACCGAATGGCTCAATGCGACGCCACAGTCCGTCAAAAGCCCCACGTTCTTTCTGACTCACCCGGTACTTACAAACGTTTTACAATGAAAAGTTTACTTTGAAGATCTGAAGCATCGTTCTTGCAAGCAACTGATTAGGAAACTTTGCGTCTTCTAAAATAAATTTACGAGTTAAGGTGGATCTTCACTTAAGATGGCTCACTACTGAAAATTTCAAAATTACGAAATATTGAAAGGTAATTGTGTACGAAGTAAAAACGAGCTCAAGACAAAAAAAAACAATAAGTTAAGGTGGCTCGCTACTGATATAAATTTAAACTGCTATACACTGGGTGTCCTATCGCTCATAGTTGCCCGCCAGTTTCAAAATCGGTTGAAGGGATTGACGGATCGAGGTCTGGGGCGAGGAAATTTGAAGAACAAGGTCATTTGACGGACATTTAACCGCCAGATTTCGAATGAAATGGACGCATGCAAAGAAGGAGTTCATCGAAAATTCACTACCAATTATTGTCAATATTAAAAGATTACAAGCAAACATTGAAGTCAAAGATTAATTTTCAAATTCTGAAGATGTGATTAAGGAGTTTTTGCTGTTCTTTAAAGAAATCGGGCTTTTGAAAGATTTCTTAATTTTGTTTTGTTTTGAAGCTGTGGATTGGCCTAACTTGATAAAAAGACACTGGAGTAAGATGGCTAAAGACGATACAAAACAAAGATGTTCCAGTAATGTCAAGGTGGTTGTGCGTTGCCGTCCTACCAATTCTCAAGAGAGGGAAGGTGGATTTAAAACAGTAGTCAGGGTTATTGACGATCATATGCTCGTTTTTGACCCGAAAACCGATTCCGAAGCTGTGAGATTTGGAAGGGCTCCTCCAAAACGCCGCGAAAGGAATACGATTCTTGATCGAAGGGCAAAAGACCTGCGATTTGCATTTGATCGAGTTTTCAATGAGCATGCTACGAACCAAGAACTATTTGAAAACACGACATACTCCGTCGTCGACAATTTGTTGGAGGGGTATAACTGTTCTGTCTTTGCATACGGAGCAACGTCAGCTGGAAAGACACACACGATGCTTGGCAGCCCTGAGAAACCTGGTGTCATTTTCCTGACTATGATGGAGTTGTATAAAAAGATTGATGAGAGAACTGAAGAATTTACTTGCGATGTTTCTGTATCGTATTTGGAGGTAAGGTTTGCTTGCTTCAATGTGACCAAAACCAGCAACAGAAATAATTAGAGCACTACTTACTGGTTCATGACAAAACTTAAAGAGGGAAGCTTCCCAATTTCCATTGTGAACTGGAAAGAACCTTAACAGTTTCGAAATCGCATTGTCAATGAAATAAGAAAAACCAAAAAGAGCTATTTTCACCAGTACTTTGATGAACATAAAAATGATATGAAAATGCTTTGGAAAGGTATAAAGAACATAAGATAGCAAATGAGTTTAATAACTTTTCACTAATGTTGCCGATAACATCACAAAGAGGATTCCAAGAACACCAAAATCTCCTTTAGACTATTTATCCAATCCTAATTTGGACTCATTCTTCATATTCTCGTGTACAGCAGAAGAAATATCCTCCCGTATTCAATCTCTGAAAAATGGTAAATCCAGTGGGCCAAATAGTATTCCAGTCAAGCTACTAAAAGTTCTTGATATGCCTATCACAAAAGATCTTGCTGTTTTAATAAATGAATCCTTTTTGACAGGAACCTTTCCTGTAAAACTAAAAATAGCTAATGTTATTCCTAATTTTAAAAAGGGACTTGCCACCAGTAAATCAAATTATAGACCAATTTCACTCCTATCTGTCTTCAGCAAACTTTTTGCAAAATTAATGCATCAGCGCCTGTCCCAATTTCTTGAAGTCTGTGAGGTATTATTCTGCATGCAATTTGGTTTCCGCACAGGTCACTCGACTGATCATGCTGTTATTAGTTTAACTGAAACTATAAAATTTTCTTTGGACAAAAACAGATTTGGCTGTGGCATTTTTATTGACCTTCAAAAGGCTTTTGATACAGTTAACCATGATATACTTCTAAAAAAGTTAGAACATTATGGTATCAGGGGCACTGCTTTAAGCTGGCTCCAATCTTACCTTAGTAACCGCAAACAGTTTGTTTCAATTAATGGCCATTCTTCTTCCCTCACTAACATATCTTGTGGTGTCCCCCAAGGATCAGTTCTTGGGCCACTGCTATTTTTAATCTACATCAATGACCTACCAAATTCATCACAGTTTCTATCTTTTTTCCTTTTTGCTGATGATACCAACATTTACTGTGACTCTGATAACCTTCAACTTCTAACCAAAAAAATCAACAGAGAATTAAAGAAGGTTAAGCTCTGGCTTGATTCAAATAAGCTTTCACTAAACATTGAGAAGACAAACTTTGTACTCTTTCACTCCCCAAGGAGGAAATTGTCAGAATTCACCAACCTCAAAATTGGTAAACAGTTTATTCAAAGGACTAAGTATGTAAAGTTTTTAGGAGTTCTCATGGATGAACATCTGACTTGGAAGTACCACACAACTGAACTTTGTAAAAAACTTTCTAGAACTGCTGGTATTTTCTTCAAAGTTTGGCATTATGCCCCCTTGCCTACTCTTGTCTCTCTCTACAACTCACTTTTCTTGTCCTTCCTCAACTATGGTTTTTCAGCCTGGGGAATGACTTATGAATCCTACCTAAACCCATTCTTTATTCTTCAGAAGAAAATTCTTCGCTGCATTAAACTTGAACCCTTCCTTTCTCCTAGCACACCAATTTTTCAGTCAAATTGGTGTGCTAGTTTCAGTCCACTTTAAACATTGTTGATTTTCTGCACCTGAACATCTTAACCTTTGTTTATAAATCTGTTAATAAGCTATTTCCTTCCTGCTTTCATGATTACTTTCAGCTAAATTCATCTGTTCATAGAATTGGGACTCGCCAGGCTACAAGAGGCGATCTTTTTAAGTCTATTAAAAATACAACTCTGTATGGTCTGCAAACAATTCAGTACTTTGGCTCAAAACTTTGGAACACCCTTCCACTGTTCATACAAGTTGCTTGCTCTACTGTGGTTTTTCGTTCAAAACTAAAAAGTTACTTCCTTGATTCATATTTACAAAATAAGTTTTAGCTCAACACACAAGACCTATCCCGTTGAGGTTCATCTGGTTCTTGGTTATCATCTGTCTTTGTTTTTAAAATAATTTTGGTTTCTTTGTGTTTTATGGAGGGCTCTCTCTCGATTAGTTTACCTACTTAGAAAGCTCCTCCTTAGTCAGTCAATCTTAAATACAATTGTGTAAAGTAATTTTTCTTCTTTTGTTTTCAGTAGTGTTAGTTTTAGCTCTTAGTGTTGTAATGTATCTTAGGCGTAGAGTTTTGTGTATGAATTGTATTTAGGATTGATTGATAGTGAATGAAACTTGAAACTTGAACTTGAAACTTATGAATTGGCAGTAATTGCTGCAAGGAAGGACATCTTTACTCACTCATAAAACTGCACAAGATATTTGCAGAACAAAAGGATTTTCAGTGGCTTAATGCACAGTGGTTGGGGTTATAAGTAGTCCTAAGGGCCCCTCACCCTGTGTACTTTCCCGGCCATTAGTAAATAGAAGATCATTGTGAATCAAATAGAATGCATAAATTGCAAACCTAACAGAACATCCTTAATTATCTTTCCGAGAATATGAACATGCTTAGAAAATTTTCGCCACAAAAATCCCGCAGAAGCTATCCAAAAATCCTGGAAAAGCCTGCCGTCGATCACAAACCATAATGTGAGATGCATTTTCTGACAGTCAACACAGAATGATGCAAGCATTTTCATGGGGACCCCAAAGTTTACTTGCTTTGCTCGCATTGGACTTTAGCCGCCCTTCAGTATTTGTCTGTTACCAACAGGCCTTGGCATAAATCCTTCATAGCCCATTGCAGAGAGTTTGCTATGCTGTGCTTACCTTTGAAATTATTTTGACCATAAAACACCATTTGCCACTTTCCAGATTTGACAAATGTTTTTTAATCTATTGGCAGGCACCTTGATAGCCAATTTTCTAAAGGCCCCAGGCTCTGTTACACCACTGAGGATCTTTACGGATCTTTGAAGGATTTTTCTTGAAACCAAGAGATTTTTTGACAATGACGTATGGGATTTTTGAGAGCGAAGTGCCCCCTGTATGGCTGTATGCAATTTTGGATTTTCTGGGTGAGAGCAATTAGTTTCTTCATAGTTGCAGCAATACCAATAAGAGCATATAAGCTAACCTTGCATATGGTTGCAAGGGAAATCTTGCTCTTTCCAAAAAGCGTAACTTTAACTTTCCTCCACCTTTTTTTTCTCTCTTTCTACCTATTAGCCCAAGGTAGTTTTATGATGCCGAGAAGCTTATCTTATCAATGAAGTGTCCATGGTCCTGCCTTTAAATGTGAGCACATCTCATGATATCTGTAGCGTGAAATTACAAAGTTGGTGACTCTCCTCTCTGTTCACTTTGGGACTCAACCATCAACCTTCAGATTGGTTGTCAAGTCTGCTGCTACTCAGCCATCCCAGCTTTTCTTAATGTCTCAACTTAAATTAATGGCATCTGCTAATCATTATGATACTTAGCAAGGTTCTAATAAGAACATCTTTTTCAGATATCAAGAATGCTTCACAGTATGGCCTTCCACCCAGATGGGAGCAAATGATTATTTTTGAAAAGATAGGACCTCCTTTATCCATGTAGTCTTTAAACGCTTTGTTTCAGCTTTGTCTATTGTGTTCCATTTGAGCAATTTTTTAACACATTCTGTTTATAGATTTTCCACCCTGAGTGACGACTTTGAGCATAGACATCAGGTTAATCATTAAAAGGCCTAAAGTGACAATCAAGCTTTATGAGTATGGGATGATACTGCCATCTTCTTGAAAATGCCACTAATTTTGAAAAACATGCATAAAAACACTGTTGTTTATATGCATGCCAATGAATTTTAACTTGATAAATATGTGTTTTTTTATTCTTTAGATTTACAATGAAACAGCAAGGGATTTGTTGCAACCTACTTCAAAGACTTTGGCCGTAAGAGAAGATCCCAAGCAGGGTGTCTGTGTCACTGGTTTATCATTGCACAAAGTAAGTTTGAAATTGATATCACCATTAATTAGATTAAGCTTTATGCAAAAATCAGTAGTTCAGTACATTTGCTAAAAAGCTTTCACCATCTAAGCATGAAGGTAGGTTGAGTGAAACAAGTTTCATGTGTCATTGTGGTAATTCATCACATTTTTGCATACTTTACTAAGACTGACTTTATATGTACACAGGAAAAGGCATGGCAAGTTGATTCATAGACAGGCCACAAAAACTTACACATAGCTGATTTTGACACAAAAATCTAAATTATACAATATTTGTAATTATCAACTTAGGACATGTTGTTTTTGTTGCCGTTGGGCTTCTTCTTTCTTGAAGAGCAATTCCTTGAAAATTTGTGGTTTTCAAATCGTAGATAAATTACTTTCTTAAGGACTTACAAGAAGCTCTCATACAAGAGAACAATGTCATGTACCTTGTATTTTCTCATAATTTTTCATTGCATGGTATCACTTTGACTCACCAATGTTGTTGAAAGGGAGGCTATCCAAGTGCTTGGCGCTGAAAAACTACCCCTCACCTTCACAAATCGTGTAAAATTGTCACTCCCTGTGTTCAGTGTCTTTCTTGCTTTTGCCTTTCACAAATGAAAAAGTAGAATTTATGTCGCTTAATCTCCTTAGCCAGTAAATGCTGAAGAGCTCCTGAGCATGCTTGAATCTGGTAATATGAATCGAACACAACATCCGACTGATGCCAATAAGCAGTCTTCGAGATCACATGCAGTTTTCCAGGTATGCATGCAGCATTTATTGATATCTGGGTAATTGTAACGATTTTGCATAGTGTTTTCGCGGTACCATATTTTGAACAAGTTTGCAAAAACAAAGACCCATTTTTGTGAGCATGAAACTTTCTAGTTGATCCAAGTTGGTAATGTTATTCATAAACTGCATGTTCCAAATTCTAAGATTTTCTCAGGAAATCAAAAGTACTGACATGAACAAGCTCAAGGCTGCTGGGGCTTCGCTGCCCTTAAGATGTATTCAACCTTTTCGTAAACCTTTACTCACACATGTTGTTTTACTCAAACATGTGTTTTCTCATCATCACTAGCTGAAAGTGACCATCCTTTGACAATTAATGGCAAGTTTTTTTGTTTCAGGTATTCGTAAGGCAACGACCGAAAGGATCAGGCTTGAGCACTGATGTCAAAGTAGCCAAGATGTCTCTGATTGATCTGGCTGGCTCTGAAAGAGCGACTGTCACAACAAACCGTGGTGCAAGGTTCCGAGAGGGTGCCAACATAAACAGATCGTTGTTGGCTCTTGGAAACTGTATCAATGCTCTTGCCGAAAATAGACCAGTTAAGGTTCGTCTTTTTTTGAACTGATGTAAAGGAGCATGCGTACATGTTGAGGGAAGGTGGTGGACACATTTTGAATACAAAGGATTTGCACAAGAGGAGGAAATGCCATATTATTTTTAATGCGGCTTCCTGTTTGTTAACTTGAACAAGACCTCCTGCAATGCTAGTTTTGAGATGGTCATTGTCGATCACCGTAGGAGTTGGCTTGTAAGCCACCTGCTCACAGCTCATACAATGGTCTATTTGGCCCCCCTCTCTAATAAGTCCTTCCCCTCTGGGCCAAAGTCTTAAATGAACCGCTTTCCATTAAGCCCCCCCCCCACTTATATCAAATTTCAGAGGCTACCAAATACGAAATATTTGCCGTTTTTGGCCGCAAGATTCCTGAAGGGTCTATAGTCTATAGTCTGCCGCAGACGTGTGTGGCGTCATTTTTCTCAAAGCCAGAACAAATCTCATCTGGCGAGAACGAGGAGCTTCTATAGCGAGGCTTGGAAGATCGTTCGGGGATGTCCAGTGCAATAGAGTTATACCCTTTTCCTTGTTTTCCCAACAAGGGAGTGAAGCAGCTCTGAAGAGCTTCTTGCACTTCATGGATAATGATAACAAAGTGGCAAAATTCCATCCGAATTATCACTTTCCACATTCGTTTATTTTATCAAGAGAAAAATTCGCGCACAGCAGATTTGCCACTTGGCAAAATGCCATTGAAAGCTCAAGGTCAGTATTCGGTAGGAGATTTACGTTGACAACCAGCTTCGATCACAGTTAGTTAAGCATATCAGATATTGTGCGCTGCTTGTTATCAGCCAATACATTAGTTGCTTTTCTATTGCCTTTGCTGAAGCAACCGGACATTTTGTGGGAGAAGTCCTCCATATGTGCAACTCATGAAGTTTTAAATGGAATCCTCAAAATATGTGATAAAAACTGTCTAGCTATCAGATGTATCATTGTCATTTGATTTTGTGAATAATTCCTCCACTCTGATAGGCCTTAGTCTCTTTTAAGCTCGCTTTGGAGTTGCCCGGAAATAAATAACCCTCCTGGAGGGGGCTTAATAGAGGTTTAACGGTATGCAACACTCTTTAACTCAGTCGAAACTTGTAGAGAAAATGTTTTTTTTTGCTGATACGAAAAAGCATTATTGCCACAGCGACAAGCAGGTTATGAATTGTACTGTGCGTGTTGCACAGAAACGCCTCAATTCAAGCATCAAAGGATATTTCTTTTCTTTGCTGCTTCAATCCCATCTTTTAATAAAACCTTGAAAAGTCTGCCCTTAAAATGGCATGTTTCGTTTGAAAAGAAATTGACCTTGAGGGATCATCGAACAGAACGGTAACTATCGTTTGGGAGCGCCACGTTCCTTTACGGGTAAGTAGCATCAAGGCCACTTGCGCACTTGCGTAGGTAATTATTGATGACCTGGAGACATTCTTGCCAATGCAAACAATACTTTTGTAAAGCTCTTGAATGGGACGGATTCATGTCTTTGGTCGCTAAAGGTCTCCAAAAAATATAAGGTGAAAGGTATCTTGTTCTAGATCTTGCATTTTGGTATCGGTCTTCGCCGTTCACTTCTGTTTCTCCCAAATTCTTATAGGTTTGCTTTCAGATATCGGTGTTAAACCACAATTTGAAATCTACTGATGTCTACCGGGTGGGTACTGATGTCCATCGGATGGGTAAAACAGACTCAACACGTCTTGCAGGCAGTGGAACAAAATATATCTGACACATATTCAAAATTGAGCCTTTATATATCTATCATTCGAAGCCTAACGTAGACGTGAAAATTTCTTTTCGTAAAATCACTCCGCTTTTAGATTCTGAAATTAGGAAAATGCTGGAAAGGGGTTCATGGGTGGGTCTTAATATTTTAATGGTTCATGGCATTGAAATTCAAATTCTATTTTGTAACTGACAGTCGCATTGAACCTAACTTTTAATGGGAAGTAAGTCATAATGGGACATGGAATTCTCGTTTCTTTTCCAGTATTTTCCTTATTTTTGAGTGATTTTGCTCAGCAAAGTTTCACTTCTAAGTTAGCCCTTGATTCATGGATTAACACTTCAGTTTTGGATATTGCCTGCGTACTTTTTATTCAATAATCTGCCAAACGTCTTAGCTTTTTTATTTTTGAGTCCAGCAGGGGGATTTGTTGCTATATATTGTTCACAAATGGACACATTCAAGGAACTACAGTGAAAACCCGCAGATAAGAGCCTACAATTTTGCAAGTCAGCTTGGGTTCTTAAAACATAAACACAATGGATAGGTTCTCATTAACAATTGATACTAAGACAGTTTACGCATGTAGATTTTTCATCCACAAGATTCTTATACGCGGATCTTTACTGTATATCACTCTTCGCTTGATAGGGAAAGAAAGAGATTCACATCCCATACAGAGACAGCAAGCTAACCAGATTACTTAAAGATTCATTGGGTGGAAACTGCAAAACTATTATGATTGCTGCAGTCAGGTATGACGCTATGTGTTTATTTCATTCCTTTTTCAAAATGTGTCATTTCAAGTACCTTGTGAGCAAGAACGGAATTCCCACTTTCGAAAGTTGGTCTGCCTTGAACATGGCACCCTTAGAATAAAATGGCTTAAATGTAAGGCTGACTATTCTGTACTGAGGTTTAATGAGCAAATTAAGGAGCTCGACTGAATCCAAGCTTCAGAATCAACATCAGGAAGATATAAGGTAAATTTTGAACTGTAATTTTACTTTGGAAAGTTAAAGGCAGTCTGTCCCCTATTGTTCTGACCTTAGCAACGGCTTTATTTACCTTATTTACGTTGGAGTGAAATTCATGCATCACTGAGTCTCTATGACCTTGATTTTTTTGGATAAAGCGAATTAGCACAAACTTGTGGAGTGTACAATAGAAATCCTCATCGAGTTTATTTTCATTCTTCAAAGGGGACAGACTGCCTTTAACAAAGTTTTCCAATGTGAATGCCCAAATCGGACTTATTTTGTTAGTTGCGGGTGATTGATCACTCCGAAATGAAAGCTTGGGCGCATGCCTGGGTACTATATTTTCATATTTTAAACATATTTATATTGCGTACCAAGTCAATAAGTGTATTGTTTTACAACACTATATTTTCATATTTCATATTCAAAACATGTTCATATAGGGTACCAATTCAATACGTGTATTGTTTTACAATAAAATATTTTCATATTTCATATTCTAAACATGTTCATATAGGGTACCAATTCAATAAGTGTATGGTTTTACAATAACATATTTTCATATTTTAAACATATTTATATAGCGTACCAATTCGATAAATGTTTTACAATTTTACCCTGTTCAAATTATATAAAGTATGTAATGAACAATTTACAAATAAATTAGATAAAATACATATATACATCTGACGACAATAAGTTATCTGCAAAATTAATGATTTTCGTACCCCAACTGTCTCAACCTTGATTTAAATGAGTATACTGAGGGGGCCTCTTTGATATTGTCATCAAACTTGTTCCACACTATTGTACCACAGTAAGAGTGCCTTTTGGCCACTTACTGTTCGCATTAACGGCACTGCAAGATCTTTTTAGTGTCTCTTAACTCTTGTGTGTCGAAATCTGATAGCGTAACGAATAGGTTGCTAAGGCATTGTGTTGGAAGATCATTTAAAGATTTAGTAGAAGTTCTCACGCGAACATATTGTCGTTTTGTGTAATTTTTGTTTGCTAGACGTTTTGTATGCTCAAGACATAATTCAAACTCTTAGATACTCCGCAAAGATACCACAGGGAGCATGGAATTGCATAACAACCCTGTGGCATTTTACAATTAACTTGCAGACTCATGTCTCGAAAGACATTTCAGGTGAAACAGCGTGAATTTATCGAATGTTCAGTTCTTCATAGGTCATGGCGAGCCATGAATTTTGAGTATGCAGCACATGATTTCTATCTTGATACAGACTGTCATCACAAGATGGTGGATACCGAACACAAAACTATAAACACAAAATTACATACGAACAGGGATAATCATTGCTCACCAAAGGATAAGGAAGGAACGATTCATCAAAAACGTTGCGACGCATGAATTCATATAAGGGTTGCCTTGATAATTTCTTTATTAGGTAGAAACAATTGGTGGCCTCCTATCACCTTACAAAAGGAGTTTAAGAAATATTTCGGCTGAAAGGTTTGATAGGACATTTGAAAACAAACTTGGGCTAAAACTCCTGAGAAGATCCATACAAGTGAATGGACAGCATACAGTGTACCGTATTCTCGTGCCATCGTTTGTTGAACTCATTGAAAATTCGTCTGAACTAATGGATCAAATGGGTGTGCTGGGACCAACACGTAACTGGGTAGGAATTGCTAGACTTTTTGCACCATTAACACTAAAAGCTGGTTTGCAGGGGGGGGCAATAAAGTGATGATAACTTATTCTTGAATGCACTTTCTATAGGTGACAGCCTAATTTCGAGTGTGTTTCACTAAGATCAATGAAAGGGGTAAAAACTTGCCTTGTAACCTACTACTAGATTTCAATAGCTATCAAAAAACAACTTTTCATGCATGATTAAAGAAAGATTAAATCTTCACATGCCTATCTCCAGAGGCCTAGTCTGCGGTGCGACCTCTACGGATGGAGAGTTGACTTGAATCCCCAGTTATGGTCTGTAACTTTAAATATTCCATGCAGTGACCACAGGGTAGCCATACTCTTTTGCTTCTCGTGTTATTGATCTTGCAGGGTAGCTTTCTGTAATTGGATAAAATTTCATGTAAATCTTTTAATGGAAGCGAGAAAAGTCTACTGTGAAGGGTATGTTTGATTGGTACCCATTCTGAAAACGGTAGCCTTGGTAGACTTACAATTCGTGTTTGATTGACTCCCATATTCCGAAAGCGGCAGGTTTGGTGGTTTGGAAGGCCTCCTAAGAGTGTGTTTGATTGGTACAAAGTCTGAAAATGGTAGACTTGGCAGACTCCGAAAGGCAGGGGGTTTTGCAGACTTTGGAGAGATTTTCGTTTCCATTTGCGAAATTTTGAAAACGACGCGAATTTGCTCACGTTGCTACGGTAAATCGTTAACTTTACTCTTTGCTGCCAAACATCAGACTCGTCTTCGTGTTTTTCAACTAGAACCTCGTGGAAGCCAGATGATTCTGAAACTTGCTGTTCTGCAGAATTTTGTTTTTGATTGGAAAAAGTTCAAAGTCTACATTTTCAGAATTTGGAAGGTCTAGAATTTCCAATCAAGCAAACCTTAAAGAGATTTCCTTTGGCAGATTGAAAGTTAAGAAAAAATGTTATTCTCTTCAATAGCTCAGAATACACTAGTCCAAAGTTTCAACTTGTTTTGCTGATGCTTGATGCCATCTTGTTACTCCCATTCTCTCATCATATCTCACTGAAGAGAGATCTGATTGGAACTAATTTTTTTCAATTAATCTCTGCAGTCCATCAAGCATGTGTTATGAAGATACTTACAATACACTCAAATATGCAAATCGCGCGAAAAACATCAAGTCGAATCTCAAGAGCAATGTCATCAGTGTTGATTTCCATGTCAGCAAATATGCTAAAATTGTCGAGGAGCTCAAACAACAGGTAATTCTTTGTGATTTTGTACTTACGATTAAAGAGTCACTGCTAACCATGATCCTTTGTGGCGCCCAATTCGACTTTCGTATTATATGAAAGTCGTTTCTGGCCTAAATTCTCTTTGCCTTGCTTTCATTCAGCAGACAAGGATCACATTTGACAATTAGTCTTATGCATAGACAAAGGTGTAGAGTCCAAATTTTGATGTAAACATCCGTTGCTTAGGTCCCTTTTGAAATTGGATAACGAGAAACTTCTCTTTATCCAGTTTCAAAAGGGGCCTAAGCAACAGACATACCTCCTACGTGCCATCTCCTGCTGTTTGTTTGCCCATGACAAAGAATGGGCGCAAAGCTAAATGGCTAGCAGAGGGTCTTTAACGGTATGACCAAAATCATAGAAGTAAAATAGCATACACTGCATAGTATATTGGAGCAAAGCTATTGTTTCTGTTGAAATGATTTGTTTACGCCCATTGTCCTCAAAGAAAATGTTATTGTTGGCTTAGCATTGGAGGGACGCAGCTGTTATTTAATTGCTAAACGTTGCAAAGCAGCTATTGTTTGAATTGACATATTGAGCAGTATACTATTTCATTGCTGATTTTCAAATCATGTGAATAGGAAAGACTAAAGTTCTTGGAGTTCCTTTACTTCGAATTTTCAATTTTCCTACGAAGTAAGTGCTTAATCACGCCTCCATCTCAGTATAAGCTCATAAACGTCACCTCTGTACTCATTTTACAAACATGCTCCACTTCCTTGAATAAGCTCGATTGTGCTACTTAAAATGCATGTAAAATTGAATGCTACATATATCACCGTCCCTAGCCTGGGTCGAATGATCCTGAAGAGCAGTTAAGGTAATCAGCAAATATTTCCTTCCTTTTTCATCGTCATAAATGTACATGTAGCAGATTGCTGGTCCATTTTCTCTCCGAACTGGGTTCAAGAGGAAAGTTTTGTGTCAACTGTTTTTTGTTGTTAATGTCTTTAAATTGTTACCCTTTTCATCTTCTCTCAGGTCGAAGACTTGAAGAGCAAAGTTAGGCATTATGAAAACGGAGATGCAACTCCAATGAAACAACAACAATTGCGATGCACCCAAAAGGATCAACTCAAAGTGTAAGAAAGTTTATTTACCTGCAAATCTTAAGCTGGGCACGCCTGAGGCGATTTTTGGTGTCATGCGGCACCCGTGGCACAAATCTCGTTCTGTTCTGGAAGAGTTTGTTACGTTGTTTGTAAGCCAAAATGTCTTATAAATAAAGAGAAGATGGATGGATTTTTATCACAAGCGTTCAAGAGGATATGCTTAGCTTTGTGATAAAGATTCTGAGCTATTTATGCAGAGAGATTGCACCCTTTATGCCTGTATGAAGTAAGGCACATAGTTTCTGAATTTTGGCGGAGGAAGACAGATAAGCGTGCCTTCGAAAAGTAAGCAAAATCATTTATTTGATTGAAAATTGCCTCAAGTAATTTGTTATTTGTTTGTAATATTTAGCTAACCTAATATTTTTTTCGGCAATTTCTATTTGTTCAAGCAAAGGAAAACAGCGATTTCTGTCATGCTGTGCGGCTTGCGCATATACAGTCATTTTCTTTTCCGTCCTGATTTATGTAGTCAATCGCATTGATTGCATTTAAAAAGTCCTGCTAGATCATTTTAGGTGATTTAATGCAATCCAGAAAATCTTGCTGCAAGAAAAATTTGAAGTGTTGAAGGATTATCTAAAACATATGTCGTCAATGCTGAGTGCGAGCACAGCCCATGTTAAAATACTCCTAAACTCGTCCTATTTGCCCACGCGGAATAGCGATTCCTTGTAGGTTTGTAGTCTGCCACGGGAAAGTAAGCCTGCTTGAAAGATCGCTATGAAGTCGCGTCAGCAAAACTTTCCATCACTGGGTATTGTGACGTAAAACAATTCAGGGCTTTGTTCATATGTTTTCATGATATCCAGAGCTCAATGACAATCGATTTCATGACAAGTGATATTGTACTGGCTGGTCAACAAGCAAGCATTTGTCCGAGTCTTCAAAAACTTCCGTTTTCTCGAATTGCCAGACAGATTTCAAGATTTCGTTGTTTTGTTGTTTGGAAATTATTGATGCGTAAATGGCTTTGATATTTTGATTGGGGGCCCTCGCAAGCAGTCCACCTTGTTATGCAAGGGCAAAGCCAGAGTTCTCGCTTTTTTCTTATGTGATTCAGGCTTGCACCGAAGCGATGAAGCGTGGGCATTGGTTAGCGATAGCTACTTCTAGCCATAATCTAGAATTCGTTAGGATGACGCTTAAGTATTAGTTCAGCTCTATTCGTACCTGGTCACGACGAAACTTGAACAGTTTGGAAATTCGTGTAACTCAAAATACAGTGTCTGAACTTTGCGTTCTATGTGATGTGAACGAATCATGCATATCTTAACCAAAAGATTAAAGGAACTTAAGGTTACTCCCCGCCCTCGCGGTGACCAATTTTGTTTTTCTCTCCTTAGCATTATACCGTAAGAGAAAACAGCAAACCCACATATCAATCGATGTATAATTTTATGATGAACATCGATATGTATAAATCAAGTTGATTGAGATTCCAAGTAAATCGATTATCAATGACATAATTACCTCCTTTGAGTGTTATTTAGGATCCGCCCAAACACGAAAATAGCTTTAGCTGAGTGGTCATTTCCTAATTCGTATGTGTCCCAAAATTTCGATACAATGTCTTGTCTACACGCTACATTTTTCAGATTATTGCTTTTATATTTGTTGCCTGAATTGAACCTCCTTTCCATCTAAAATGCAGACCAGTGGATGCTTCACTAAGTCCAGACACTTATTTGGACTCTGATGTATCATCTCCCAGTGTGCCAAATTTACGCTCATTTGATTGGTTCTCTGAGTCCTATATATAACTTAGTGCCCGCTACTACGAGATTTTTAGTTCCAAGAAAGCTGACTTTAACTAAAAAGTCTATAAAGCGTGGCTGGTAACGCCGATAATACCACAAAACAAGCAGGGGTTAAGCGATTAGAAGCATGCAGCATGGCTATGCACACATTCCATGCAAATCTCTAGCAAATGCAAGGGATGCCGCAGATCAAGAAGGATTAAGAGGCCCTCGTTTCGCTTTGGAGGTTAAGTGACTCTGGTGAAGTCTCAGAAGAAATTCTCTTGCAAAATTTCCAGTTTCCCTTTTGAATCCAAATTGAAGAATGAGGCAAGCGACGACGATCATTATCAGTATTTTCATCATTCATCAGTTAGAAAAAATTCAGTTTGACAAGTCCATGATATTAAGACACATCCAATTTGACGAATCCATGATATTAAGATAAAATTAAAGACAACATCGGTAGAACGTTTCGAACCATACTTGGTTCATCTTCAGCAAATGATTAAGCGTTAAGCGGTAATTTATGCCGTAAGACAAACAAGTGATTCAAAGTAATAAACAAGCGTGAGTTACATTTCCTACGCGAGAGGGAACCCGGTACCAAAGTCCCAAGTCAATAAAATGAGGCACATCAAAAAAGTACTAATGGGATAGATGACTGCTGGGAATTGAGTTCAAGTCGATCTCGTAAAATCAAAAGGCTTTCGTGAATAAGCAAGTCAAAATCATTATTGGCTCTGTCCAAAATAGAGAAATCATTAACCGACGCGGCGTGTTCTGATTGGTTGATATGATCCCGGATGGTAGAAGAACTCCCTTTTAGTTGAAGATCAGCTTTGTTAATTTCCAAGTGCTCTCTACATCGAGTAATCAAATTACGTGATATTTTCCATTGTACGAGGCATGGCAGGCAGGACACTGAAAATTGTAAATCACAGAAGAGCGCATGGTAACAGGAAAGCGGTCTTCAAACGGGAAGAGCGATCCAATGCGTTTTGGGGACCGAAAAATAACCCTCAGTTGGATATTAGGATAGCACTTTTTTATAATTCTACTAGTCCGGAAGGTGAAGGGGGAGTATTACCACCCGACGAGGGACTTTACGGGACGAAGTTTACTTAGATCAATTTTGGACGTAGATTACGAATCTGGGTGTTGATCGACGATTTTGGGGGGCTTTTTCAAGATACAGGGGGTTTAGGCTAAAAATTCTGGGATTATTACGAAATGGGAAAAGCATAAGAAATGATTGTGTTGTTGCGTGTTTGGCGACAGAGGCTATAATTTTTCACGTAAATGCTAAATAGATAGGAATTCTAATCAAAGGGGGTTCCTCAGTGGGAGTCAAGGGGTGCATTAGGGGGTTTTGCTGAAAATGTAAGAGGAGAAAGTAAACCCTTTCTGTGTAGTCACTTAACGTCTCTAAATTGTAATAATGAAAAGAATAATAAGCGAGCAGAATTTTGATGTTTGTTATACCAGTTTCCCTTGTCCCTGACACTCCAGCTATACCAGTCCTCCTTTGGCCTCCCGATGCAAAATTTTGTTAACACATGCATTTTGTCACATTTCGTCAACGCTCCATGTCATGTATGTGAGTATCAGCAGTTCACGTGTTTTACGTACATTTATTTGAAAGTCTGCATCTTCCTTGATTTCAGCGGCAGTAGGTTCACATTGTTTGTTGCTCATATCTGCCAACAGTTGTATGATGCCTTTAGGGAGGAACTGTTATCTAATGCTCCTCCAGATATGAGAGGAACTGTTATCCAACTCTCAGTGAGGTCTTCCTGCTGTCCATAGAGCTTTTTATCCCTCATTTTCATCATGGGCGTCAAAGCCTGTTGCCAAGAAGTCTTGCCACGTTGTTTGCTCTTTTGATATGCAGCAATAGACTGCTTTGACAATGTAAGCAACAGTGACATTTCATGTTATCCTTTTTTCCAGAGACTAGTTTTTCTAAAGTATTCCCCTTTTCTATTTCCCTTATAAGTGAAACGAGATGTTTCTCTCCGTAAAGCTGGAAAGTTAACCTTTCTGCACTGTTTACAATGTTTCATTGTGTTCATGCTTCTTGCCATCTTTGCTGAATGCTGTTCAAAATCTTTGATTTTCTTCACTAATTACCAGCATGCCTTTTTTCATATTTAAAGATGCATCTACATCAATCTTGAGAACATGGAAAGCCGAGGGTATGTGCCTTTGACGATAAGGTATGTAGGCAAGAAGGTGGCAAATCAAGTAACTTGCTTTTCTTACTAGTTCCATTATCTGTGAGGGAAGAATGGGTCTACTGCAACAATCGGAATTTGTAATAGAGGCAATTTCACACTGAAAAAAGTTGTGCCTACTGCTCATCAGCCACTGTTTGAATGTACTGTTATTACCTGTAATCTAACTGACGGTTCTTATTGCTGCAGTACCTTACTGATTCTTAGCACGAAAAGCCTCACATTTGGACCCAAAAGTAAATTTTCAGATTTCTTAAACGATAGTTGTAAGCCTACGCTCCATTTGTGCCCATTGCTAAATCAAGTTCAGTAATGTAGTAAGAATGTGAGAATATCTTCTTATGTAAGAATATCAAACGTTAGAATATCTCTGCAATATAATGGTTAACTTCCCAGCTTTACGGAGAGAAACATCTCGTTTCACTTATAAGCGAAATAGAAAAGGAGAATGCTTTGGAAAAACTAGTCTCTGGAAAACAAGATAACATGAAATGTCACGTTGCCTACATTGTCAAAGCAGTCTATTGCTGCATATCAAAAGAGCAAACAACGTGGCAAGACTTCTTGGCAACAGGCTTTGACGCCCATGATGAAAATGAGGGATAAAAAGCTCTATGGACAGCAGGAAGACCTCACTGAGAGTTGGATAACAGTTCCTCTCATATCTGGAGGAGCATTAGATAACAGTTCCTCCCTAAAGGCATCATACAACTGTTGGCAGATATGAGCAACAAACAATGTGAACCTACTGCCGCTGAAATCGAGGAAGATGCAGACTTTCAAATAAATGTACGTAAAACACGTGAACTGCTGATACTCACATACATGACATGGAGCGTTGACGAAATGTGACAAAATGCATGTGTTAAAAAATTTTTGCATCGGGAGGCGAAAGGGGGACTGGTATAGCTGGAGTGTCAGGGACAAGGGAAACTGGTATAACAAACATCAAAATTCTGCTCGCTTATTATTCTTTTCATTATTACAATTTAGAGACGTTAAGTGACTACACAGAAAGGGTTTACTTTCTCCTCTTACATTTTCTGCAAAACCCCCTAATGCACCCCTTGACTCCCACTGAGGAACCCCCTTTGATTAGAATTTCTATCTATTTAGCATTTACGTGAAAAATTATAGCCTCTGTTGCCAAAAACGCAACAACACAATCATTTCTGATGCTTTTCCCATTTCGTAGTAATCCCAGAATTTTTAGCCTAAACCCCCTTTTTCTTGAAAAAGCCCCCCAAAATCGTCGATCAACACCCAGATTCGTAATCTACGTCCAAAATTGATCTAGAAGAACGTCGTACCGTAAAGTCCTTCGTCGGGTGGTAATACTCCCCCTTCACCCTCCGGACTATACCTAGCCTAGTCTTAATTTGCAGACTATACTGCCCAAGAATAGGTATACAAAATAGGAGGGGGCTTTATTATCCGCCTCTTTTAGGGGGCTGGGCCTAAATTTGCGATCCAGAAATTTCTTAATAATACGATCAATATGACTCTTAGGGAAGCAATTCTCAGTTTAAGATTTTCTTGATACGAACAACCTCTTCATGAAAATTGCGGTATGAAGAGCAATTGTGAAAGGCGCGATAAACTAGAACCCTAATTAGATCAATCTTATACTTCGTGGGAGTTAGGCTAGAGCAGTCGGTATAAAGACCAGTAAATGTCTTTTTCCTGTATAAGCTAGTTGAGAAAGTGTTATTATCATGAGCAACAAGTACATCCAAAAATGGCAAAGCATAATCCGACTCTAATTCATACGTAAATTTAATATTAGGATGTTGACGATTTATAAATTCAAGAAAACTATGTATATGATCTCAGTTTCTAAATAAGCAAAATGTATCATCAACATACCTACGATACAGAACAGGTTTATATTCAGAAGGACAGTTTGCTAGATATTTCTTTTCTAGAACATTCATAAAGATATTAGCAAGGGTTGGCCCAAGAGGTGACCCCATAGTAACACCATCATCTTGGTCAAATAGTTGTTTGTTGAAGACAAAATGAGTGTCTTTAACTGCAAAAGTCAGTAATTTACGGAACTGCGAAGGATTGAAAGAACAGTCCCTATACTCCAAGTTTTCTGTGTCTGCAAACAATAATTCAATACATAAGTCAATACATTCATCCAGTGAATCCAAATTATTGTAACTCTCAGTGTTCAGATAGCGATGGGAGTTGGTTTAAACTGTAGCATGTAGAATTGGTTATCGATATTCGCAAAAAGCGGAAAATCGAATTGTTCGTCAGATTAGGCAGGGCAGTAATGAATCATTGATCTGGCAATCATTATATTTTGGTAATTTCATACCTTATTGTTCAAAACCATTATTGAAAACACACTTACACGTTTTTGTTTTCCTCAAAATTTTCACCGCCCTTCGGCGGCCTCTTCAGTGAGATCTGTCAATCAGTGAATAAATAAACAAATAAATCTATCTATCAATCAATCTCATCTGACTATTTGCTTTGACCACCATCAGACGAAAATGTTTCAACAATTGGTTTCAGTATTCAATGCATGTTCCAAGTTCTACACGGCGACATTACGGCTTTTGAAAGCTATCTAGTTTTTCATTATTTGTTTTTAAGGATTCAAGATGAATTGTGTGGAGTCTACAAAGACAGGTGCCTCATTCGCAAGCAAATTATTGACTGCGAGGCTGCTGAAAAGGAACTGAAAATCAAACTTTTTAAGAGGGTATGTTCATTATTTCTCGTATTTTTCTGGGATGTTTATGTAAATTGTTGCATGACCAACACGTTGAACAGAAGCTGGCAAATGTGTCATAGAAGGGCCCCGATCATCAGCATAATCATGGTTAATTTTTCTCAAAACCATGATGCCACGAAGTGATAATTATTTGCAGGGCTTTGTAAAGAGCAATCGTACAATATTTTAGAATATCGTCTGCTCGAAGTACCCTTGATGATACAGTACCGTATTTGATCAGACCATCCATCCTGGCATCGCCTTGCGCTATGGACTTGATGCTTTTACCTGTCTTTTTGGCGGTGGTGCTTCCTCACCAAGCCTCTAAAACTATTCTTGTTACAGAATGATACCTTGTTCAACATTGCAGTCTGCAAGAGCCAACTAAGAGTCTGAAATTCATATCCTCCCCCAGCTCATTAGTTTTTATCAAACCCACCATGATACGCCTGCTTGAGACCCTTCGTTTATTTATCTCGTGTTTCCTTGGAATTTGAAAACAGACAAAGACATGCTTCCGTTAAATGTGACTAGAACTGAATTTTTAGCTCTTGACTGTGCTTCGTGATTTTCAACTCGTTTGATATAATTTACGATCAAACGATTTGTGCGTTTCGACTGATTACAGGGAATTCCCATCAACTTCAAATACTTAGACTGCGTTCACACGATGCCGGCACATTTTGAAAACGGTGAAAAATGTGACGGATAGGCCTCCCGTTCACACGAAAACGGCACATTTTTTGCCGGCAGATTTCGAAAACGTTAGATTTGGAAACGGAACCCTAACCGGCATTAATTTGAGACAGCATCATGTGAATACTCGACAATGATGTAAGAAGAACATTTTTCGACGCTTTTGGATCGAGAATGGTCTATTCTTAGGGTGTAGGTACTTTACTTTGGCATCAAAGTCCTGCAACGACTTTTTACCATGAATTTTTCAAATTATGCCGGTATCTTGTGAACACTAGCTCAAAATTTGCTACCGTCACAATTTTCACCGTTTTCAAAATGTGCCGGCATCGTGTGAAGGCAGTCTTAGAGCTAGAGAGAAGTTGCAAAACTTCGATAAGTTCCACTAATCGGTACTGAAGGGATACGTTCCCTCAGTAAATGTGAAAAGCCTAAGAGCAAGATAACTCTGAATAACTCGCGACTCTCCTTTCCTCGTTGAATATCATTTCGGCATGTAGAAGTAACGTGTAGCTAGATAGGTTTTTGCTGTCACAAATATAGATAAACACACTAAGTAAATTAGCGAAAACAACGAGAAACGAGGGAAAGTGAGGGATTGTCTCCAAATTATCGTATAGCTTTTGTATGAATTGATACGAAGTCACTCGTATACGTGAAAGGGTGTTATACGATTTTATTCGTATAGCCGCACAAAAGATAAGAATTTGTATACGATTTGTTTGATTTCTATACGAATTATGATACGAATTTGATACGATTTTGATACGATTTTGATACGAATTGTGTATACGAATTGCTTATACGATTGTGTTACGAATTGTGTTTACGAATTGCCTATACGATTTTGATACGAATTGCATACTAATTGTATACGAATTTATACGAATTCTAAAAGGTGACGATACGAATTAATTCGTATGCGGCTTATAGGATATCGTATCATTACAGTAAAAACTCGCGTATAAGAACCTAGTAATTAAGAACCTACAGGCTGAAATTCTGAAATATAGACGCCCAATATATAAGAACCAATTCAACCTGAAAATTGAAATAGGTTCTTATTCATAGAATTCACCAAATTCAGATAAAAAAACTCCAACTGTTTTGTCATCGAGCCTATATGGCCTGATACTGTCATATTTGCAAATTGCAAAGAACTCTACAGATGCTTTCAAAGCTTTTCATTGCATTCTGTAAAATTTCTGATTCTTCCGTGGACTGTCGTTATGAATGAGGCTGTTTGAAGTTTCAATCTAAACAAGAGAAATACCTGAAAGCCCTGGATAAAAATAAGAACCAATTTAAGAACCTGAACAGCCTAATTTCCCACTAAATACTCAATATATAAGAACCTAATCAGGCTGACTTGCATAATTGTAGGTTCTTATACGCGGGTTTTTACTGTATCATATAATGCTACGAATTCCTTATACGAATTTATGTGAACATTTGGAGACGATCCCTAAATGAATTATTCGTACACTGGTGCATTTACAAATATTGTACATTGATATCCTTAATCGTACTTCGAAATATCACGTACAGGTCTATCGCCATTGCAAATTTTGACAACAGGAAGTAAACATGCAGTTAACCCCTCCACGATCCGATTCGAGCTGACAGTTATAAAGGTTCTATTGTTCAAACAACAAAGGGTCCGAACTGAAGAACAATTAAAATGAATCGCAATTCATTTTCACGTTTGTAGTAACTGTTTTCTGTTCTACGCAATGGGTCCAAGGGGTGCTACAAATCGCCCGTCTCTTTTCAAGCAAAGGCTATCATGCGAGTTGAGACCATAATAGATAAACTAAGCAGTGCTTGTAAAAATGCTTTTCTCAATGCAGCAGAGTTTTAGCTGTAAAAACACTTTGCCAGAACGGTCTGAACAATAACAAAATTGCTCACATTTTTCAAAATTAACAGTTATTGGATGAAGGTAAAGGGCAACTAAACAAAAAAATTTTATTGACTAATTTGAAAGAGAATGGTTTGAAATGTCGAAATATGAAAAAATTTTCTTTTTACCATTTACCCTTTAAGCGTTATTGGGAGTTTTATAGCGCCCCATCGTGTTTCACGACCGCGTTTCTGGTAGGCTGGGTCCTAGCGACGTTGACGTCATGCTGGGAACCACGCGGAAGGCCCACAAGGAAAAAGCTCGCACGCATATTCATCTCCAGCAGTCAAGTCGGTAGATTTACGGGAAGTTCCTCCTTCACCATTGGTTTTCCGCGACGCAATTTTCAGATTTAAGTTCATCAATAGGCAGAAGAACTTTGTCTTCATCGTTTCTCGGATTTTGCGATATGGAACTGGAGGAAGAAGTGGATTGAGCTTCTGGCAAGAGCAGAATCTGTATGGTAGGCTGACGACGGGCCTAAATCGTCTCGACCCAGCCGCAAACGATGTTACAGTATCCGGGTGAACAGAATCACGAGCGAGACGAAGACTCTAGTTGTCGAGGAGGAGAGGATGGGCGAAGTAGAACCACTTTCGACATGGTATGTATACCAGTACCGCGTAAAACAAACATTCTTGATATTTCTTCTATGATATGCATCGTTTGGACTTTGGAGTCGCATCTGCTGGTCATAAAAAATCAGACAAATCAAGATGAAATCTTGGACAAAGAAAATCGTTAAAGGAGGAGCATTTCTCCAATATTCTTGATGATTTAATTTGGAATTGGAAAATTTTTATGTTTATATTTCCAAGACAAATTTTCTCTGAGTTGATTAGGCCTGCTAATAGTAATAATTGCATTAAGATTTTTGTTGCATATATGGTAAGTGCTCTCTAAATGGTTATTTGTTTCTTTCTCACATTTTCTCTTTTTATCGTAGATACATATATTGCACCATTACTTCATGCAAATTTACATGGTTGATGCATGGCTACCTCAGTACAGTAACAGCAGGATGTCAAATGAGGCTGTGCATACGACCTTATGATGACCAAATTTTGCCCAGAATAGGATATGATGCCAAAGTTATTGCACAGGAAGAAAACCAAGAAGAAATGTCATATTTATTATCATCACTTATACTTCATCTCTTGTCTTAGGCTCTTTCATGTAACGAAGAGCGAACAATGAAAAAACAGTTACATCAATATCTTAAAGAGAATACACAACATGTTTTTATACGAAACTAAGAATTTGTCAGTTTGGGCCATTACTGAAAGTTTCTTAGAATTATCAGATTTTGAGTAGTACTCAGAGTTTCTTGAGAGTTTCAAAAAAGCTTCAGAACAATCTTCATGTTCACTACCTATGCGGTCCTGGGCATTCAAAACAATGTTTATTAAAGCCATACCAATGTCTAGACATCAATCACGTACCTTTCTCAGTAACATCATACAGGAAGCAAGTGTAGATAGAATAAATATGTCAATGATTTCCTTTATCAAAACCCATAGTTTCTTAAGTTTTATTTCCCCAGTACTGGAGTTTCTCAATTTCTCAGCAGTCTGAGAGCTGAGTTTCTTATATGCACTGTCTTATAAAAAAATATGTGTACACTGTTTATTGATTACATTTGGCAGTCTTTGATTGCAGCATCATACAAGAGTGCAGACCTTGGATGAATTAAAAATTTTAGCCATTGCCTTTTGAATACTTTGTTCTTGTTTAAACATTTGACACTTTCCTGCCCACCATTCAAGAATTCTCATCATACTTTAAACAGATTTTGAAGTGTTTGAATTTTTCAGAATTCCTGCAATGTAATCTATGCGAGGCCTGGACCTGAAGGGCCCAGGGGGTACTTGACATAAATTTGCACAGTGATGTGCCCACAAAAAATGTTTTACATGGCTCCAGAATTTTTGCCTTCAAATGATACCTGATTCTAGAAAAAATCCATGAAAGTATACTCCGAAACACAAGTATTGGGCTAAATAAAAACCCGATCTAACAAAATTTCCCCCTTTGACATGTCCTTTTACAACTTGCTCCAGAAAAATTGCTTTCTTTTGATACCCCGTTCTTGAAAAAATAGGTGAAAATGACACCCTGAAAACAGCACATCCCTGTTGGACAAATATACTAAGTACCCCCCCCCCTCCACGCTGAAGGGTCATACCAGTTTACATGTTTTAGCAGTTCTTTTGAAGTTCATTCTTTTCCTTTGTTATCACTTTGGACAAACCACTGGGGGAGGTTCTCTGCCAAACTTTGAAATTGGCTCTTTCTGGCAATGCAACAGTACTTTCAAACTTTGGGTAAGGGTGTGCCAACAAATTCTCATGATAGTTTTAGTGGCCAGACCAGTTTTGTGAAAATGAAATCCTTGGCTACAGCCTTATATACTAACTTTTAGACCAACAGTTCCAAAATTTGGCACCTTTGGACAAATTTCACCACATTTTTTGGCAATCTCTAGAGCGAAATCACAAAAATTTCGCATTTTTAAGACACAAACTACCAAAAGTGCCTTTGCTAGACCACAACTACCAAGGTGAGCTCCCCTATGAAAGTCAAAATTGCTATAAACATCCCATCCAAGAACAGAAGTTTGAAAACATTTTAGCCAGAGAACAAACTCCCCCTGTGGAACAAAATTTCTTCCCTCCAGTTTTTGTGCCATGGCTTGCAAATGTTCCACTGAAAAGGAGAGGAAATTTATGAGCGTTGCAAAAAGATTAAAACGATTTAGGAAAATTGTTAAACCCCTGTACCGTAAAAAGTGGGGTCCACTGGTGTAAAATGGATAAGTAAGGCTGGGGTAAAATGGGTAAGGCTTGGGTAAAGTGGGTAATGTTGATTGCTTGAAAAAAGTAGGCCCAGAACTGGTAAATCAACATTTACTTTGCCAAGGAGGGCACTTCGAAAAATTGAAGCTTAAAGAAGAAAGCCGTGTGAACAGAGATTTTATCAAAATTTATCCAGATTTTTCACCTTTACATGTTAGCCCCAAACTCACCCATTTTAATCCAGAAGACCCTATGCAGTTTCATATTCAACATTCTTCCTCTGAAATTATCAATATCAAAATCGGAAACCTTCCTGTCAAAGAGACTTGCTATGTAAAATTTCTTGGAGTTCTTTTGGATGAAAATCTTTCATGGAAGTATCATCTGACTGAACTGTCTAAAAAACTGGCTAGAACATGTGGTATGTTCTTCAAAGTAAGACACTTTTTACCTGTTGATGTTTTAATCTGTCTTTACAATTCTTTATTTTCACCCTTCCTGCAATATGGAATTTTAGTTTGGGGTCTTACATATGAAACTTACATTAACCCAGTGTTCTTGTTACAGAAAAGGGTTATAAGGGCAATTTCTTTTCAACACTTCTCACTCTACTCCTATCTTTTCTGATTTGAAAATCTTAAAGCTGCATGATCTTTTTCAGTTAAAATTGCTGTGTTTTGTATATGAATCTGTTCATAAAGTCTCTCCTATTTGCTTTCATAATTTCTTTAAATCTTTGGAATCTGTTCATCAATATGGTACAAGACAGGCTGGCAAGGATGACATCTTTCTAACTCGGAAAAACACCAGTCAATACGGTCTCAGATCAGTAAGCTACTACGGAGCAAAGTGCTGGAATGACATTCCTGTAAATATAAAAAGGTCACCATCTGTTAGTGTCTTTCGTTCTAAGCTCAAAACCTACTTTTTTGAAAATAATTATTGAAAGGGTATTATAGACAAATCATAATTTATCCACATAGTTCCTTAAATTATTATCTAAAAAGGGGGGTGCTCTCTCCTCGATTAGCTTTGCTACTGAGAGAGTTCCTCCTTAAAGAATTCCCCTTCATACAAATCCTCTAGTGTAGTGTTATTTATCTTTGTTTTATTCCATGTGTATCACCTTATGTATTTATTATAATTGTTGTAAGTAGTTTAATATTAGAGTGTTTGTATGTAGTGGAATTTAAAATGAAATGAATGAACTGAACTGAACTGAACATACATAGGCATAGCACTGCAGATTTCAAGACTCTATTGCATTTGCCTACCAACAGGAAGTACTGTTTGGGCCTAAAGTGAGTTTCCTGTCTATTCTGGCTCCTGTCTCCTTGCTTTTCACGCTATTTTACGGCAATAGAAAGGTTGTGCTGGTTAACAAAAGAGTGAGATGCAAACCAAACGTTCTTTGGACGGAACTTTTTAAAGTAAATTCGTGTCACTACTGACCTTTGAGCCTTGACAGGATGATTGGCCTAAGACGGGCAGAAGCCCTCCGCTTGGCATGACACTGCACACACATCATTTCGATAGTTTCTTCGGGCTGGGATAGACTCTCGTACTGAACAGCTCTCAAAAGTAAAACTGTCATGTTCTTGAGGAACAAATGCATACCCCATTTCCATTCCTCCCATTTCAAATTCTCGTACAACTGCGAGTCCACTTTGCTGTTCCAAATCACTGTCATTTCTTCCTTGTTTACTTTCGATCAGTTATGTGTCATAACTGATTTCTAGTATCTGATAAAGCGCTATGCATCTCTCGTGATCTAATACATTGCTATATTGAGCCAACAGGCAGTTTCAACGCATAAATTTGGTAGAAAAGTATCAGGATTTTCGCAGAAATACTCACAAGAAACGCTTGCATGCACTGTCTTTTGAGGTCGCGTGCAACTTCCCTTCCAAGCATGACATCACATCCGCATTAGCACCAGGCCTCCTTCGAACGCAAACCTGTATCACGCAAAACACCCAAATTCCCAACTTTGAGAAGCCATAAAACCGTAACCCCATGTCCGATTTCAGAAATTTTTTCACTGTTGACATTGAAATGATAGCGGCTACAAATAAATGAAATAACATTTTTTTGTTTAGTTCCCCTTTAAAGAGAAGTGTACTGGATGCGCTAAAATGAACGTATCATTTTCAGGCTGCTATTCTCAAATGATAATTTCATAACCATGCAACTTTATTACTTTTTCTCATTTCCAAAGAACCTAATTCAATGTCGCAGTTTGGTTGCTCCTAGCATTTCCTATTCCCTTTGTTCTTCAAGCTCTGCATCGATGAATGGTATAGTCTAGCGTATTTCTGTATATGGCAGCCTTCACAGTATCGTCGTAATTCATTACTACCCATTTTTGACAGTTTTTAAACCAGTTTAGTCTTGGTCTTCCTCTTCTACCCTCAAGACATCCTTTCAGTGTCGGATATTAGTATGGCCAAAACACTTCAGCTTTGGCGTTGTAATGATATTTGCTTTCTTCCTACTTTCGTTCATTTCATGAATATTATGAGTCTAGTTTGCAGGTCACGTTGCAGATTATGTGCTTTCTTACTTAACTGAGTTAGTTCTTATTTCCTAATGTAGATTTTTCGTACACATTTCTAATATAATTTCTATCGAACAGTACATTAAGTCAAGAGCAAGACACATAGGGGAAGGGTCAAATTCATAAAGAAACGCTCATGTTCTTTTTTCCAGGAAAGAAACCTCGAAAGAATTCAAATTATGCTCGGGACTGCAGATCCGACCATTGCTCAGGTATACTATAATTTGGTTCTCTGTAAGACTAGGTTCCCATGGCGAAACACCATTCAAACCAAATTACGGTTCATAAAAAGGCAGGAAATTTACTTTAAGCCATTTGTACAAAATGAGTGACATGGCAGATTTCGACAAAACGAATATGCGCGTCTAGTTTAGCCTTCCAGTCAGAGTAAAATGTAACATTATTGAGATTGGTGTATGAATCATGATCGCATATTAGCAAACACCCTATGATTAAAAGTTATCCGTTTAAATGTCCTCTGTTCCCCTATATATCAATACTATATTATTGGGAAGTATATCATTCAATTGGTAGAATGTTCAAATATCTTTTGAAATTTGCCTGACGAAAATTTGCCACTCTTTTCAAAAATTTTCCAAAAATTTTCCTGACATCCACAGTTTTTATTGATGACTCTCAAGTTGAAAATGTTGACCGAACAAAGTGTCTGGGTGCGATGATCGATAGGGGCTTAAATTGGGAAGGACATATTAACAATTTCTGTACCAAGGTTTCTTGTGCAATCGGATGTTTGTTTGAAATATTCCTGAAAATTTTACCTGAAAAGACGTTGATTGATTTGTATCGAGGTATCGTCGAGCCCCATTTTCGGTTCTGCTGTTCGGTATGGGGTTGCTGTGGGGTGACTAAGCTGGAAACGTTGCAAAAGTTGCAGAATCGTGCAGCTAGAATTGTAGTTTAAAGGCATTGAGTCCGGATAAATAGCACTCTCATGACCAATATCAAGTTCTTTTCAATCATGAAACAAAGGTCGTCACTTAAATCCCTATTGAAATTAATCCAAAGAAATTCCTCAGGATAATGCAAGGATTAAGAAGTCTTTTGTCTCGACTCCTAATGACTTTAGCATTATTGTGCGATAACAAAGGACCGTCAGCGGTTTGTCAGCGAAAATTGAGGACAGCGTTAACGCTCAACTATTTATAAGGATTCAATTCCTTTAAAGCAGTTTTGATGCGGCTGGTATGCCAGTAATTCGCAGATAATTGGCCAACTTTCGATGACACTATTAGAAGCGAAGCAGCCACAACAATGTACAAATCGTTAAATAGGCTCGTCCTAGAGTACCTTTCCAACCCGTTCGAAAAAAGTTTAACTCGAAATGTTAGAAAACTAAGAAATTCCGATACTGATCTTTCGCTACACGAAAAACAAACAATGGGCAGAGGGTTATTTCTTTTCTTGGACCTAAGCTTTGTAATTAACTTGAACCCGATGCCAAACAGGCACCCTCCCTTGCCACCTTTAAGTGAAGAATCAGAAACTAACTATGACGACCATTCCTATTTCGTAGTATCTATCTTCGTCTTTGTAAATGTTTTTGCCACGGTCCCCTGAAAAGCAATTCTCGTGAACTGACAGGGCTACCGTGCCTAAATAGGTGAAGATTGGATGAATTGAAATGAACCCTGTTCTGAGTATTAAAGGGGTTTTGTTGAAAAAGTCTCTTCGCTAAACCTAAAAAAGGCATAGAATCACGATCACATCCACCTGATGCTTCTGCCTCACATCCACATCCATCTGATGCTTCTGCCTCACAGCAACAGCCTAATCATAATTATTGCGGGCAATGTCATTGTCCCATTATGATAACGGGTGCTGAAGTACGTTCATATCATTTCTGTTTAGCAGAAGAATTGGAAAAATTTGATTGCCATTTCAAGCCATTTTTAGGGTTGCCTAAAGGGGCTTAAAAAACCTTTAGGCTAACATCTACAGCATAACTTTTTGCAATTTGATTAAACTAGAAAGAGGCTGCTGAAGATTATCGGGCGCTGAAAGCATCTATGACATAGAACAACTATTATATTGTCACTATTCTTACATCGTTAACTTGTTGGGGAGACAAGATACGCTTGATTGAGGAAACTAATATGTCCCTTCGTGCAGTGGGTCAAAGCTCATGTGCCCGTCAGAGCTTCAACCCTAAAACGCTACTGCGCATGAGCTATAAGCTACTGCACGGGAGGACACGTAAGTCTCCTTGGACAAAGCATAGCTCGTCTCCCCAACAATAACTCAAGAATTAAGAGCTTTTGCTGGGCTACGTTAAAACGGGGATGGTTCTTATTTAAGTTCTGTTATCAGTCCATTGGGAGGCTAGGTATTATTTAACTTCAAACATTACCTTAGTCTTTATGTCAGAAGAGTTATGGATCTATTCGATTTACCTTTGCAGTCAGTCCAGAAACTAGACAGATTTCGCTCAGCAATGCAGTCCAAGCAAGCTCAATTGAGCGCAAAGGTTCAATCCCTTGTGAAGCAACTTGCAGACAACAGTGAGAAGATCTCAGTTGTTAAAACATTTGCTGATGATTGGATGAGCTCAGTGGTCGATGAATCGCTAAAGGAATCCTACAATGTGTTCCATGAAGCACGGATGCTTGATGTCGAGAAAGTATCTGCAAGGGCTCAAGCTAAGCATTTGAGAAGATATGTTATGCTACAAGAAAAAGACTCGCATTCAACTGAAAGGTAATTCGATATTGTTTTTTAGTCGGAACAAAAATCAGTTTCGCATGACTTGTTAAAAACATAGTAATTTTAGACAAGTGCAAAGACTGATCTCACTGACCGATTTCTTATCGGAAGATCATATCTGTTTTAAAGATTGCTTTGACCCTTACAAGGTATATTAAAAGAGGCTTTCGGTCAAAGAATTGAATTTTTAAAGCTAACGGTCCGAAATAAAGGAGATATTGACTTTCTGCAGCCCATCTCCTGTGGTTTCCTTTTATTGCATACTTTTTCAAAAATTCCTCTTCGGGGAATTCGTAAAAAGAAAATTTTCGGTCATCTGATTTTGAATGAAAGCAGGAATGTTGATCATTTAAAAATGACTTATCATTTTCGATAAGAACAATGTTGTTAGCAAAAACGTTTCGACAGCCGAAAGTTTCCTAGGACTATGGCTGCACCATATTTTTCAGAAGAAATCTTTAAAAGCAAGCATTTCAACTTGTGTGAAATAGTTTTGACGAAGGGCTGCTTTGAACACAACCATCTTACTTTCTGCTTCCTTACTCCTTGATGACATAACCAGTGCAAGAGATTTGCGTGATGAAAGGAAAGTAGACTGACTGACTTTAGATGATTCAATTAGAACAATTTAAAGCTGTTAGGTCTAAAGTTTGCAGTGGTTTGTCTGCCTTAAAATGTGAAAAAATATCATACGGCAGTAGCAATGGTGTAGAGAATTCCACGCGATCGTGGAAAGTCATCTTTGCTATGAAAATATTATTCAGGGGAGTCTATCAAAAACAAGATTGGGTACCCTCTCACGTTTTCATGACAGGGCTCATTCAATAATAGAAAATGCATGCACAAAGGACGACTGGTCATCTTATTGGCTAAGTGCAGAAAATTTTATTCGATTTGATCTTTCTGTGATGGCATATAAGATTCTGAACAAGTTGAGCCAAGAAAGCTTTTGGGATATGTACCGATTTAGATCCGCGCATTCAAATTATGAAACAAGGACTTGTAAGGATCTGCAGATCCCAAGGCTTAGAACTGAACATGCCATAAAAGAAGGCTTGGATTAACATCCAAGCTAATATTAGAGAAATGCAAACACTCTGGCGCTTCAAAAAGGCACTAAAAGCGCACCTGACGAGCTGAGAAGGCTGAAAAATACACTAAAACACTGCCCTCTGGAAGTACAGCCCATTTTTTAGGTATTGCTCGTATTTGTTTAAGTATCGAAACATTGTAAAAGGTTTATAACTGAACAAGTATTCTTGTATGAATAATAATGAATGAATGAAAAATGAGAGAACGGTGGCCTTTTTTATGCATCCTATAGAAAATGATTGTTAACGTTTCGGTAGCTAGAGTCTTCGGGAGATTTTTTATGTTTGTTAGGGTAACGTTTGTTATGACGTTTGAAGGTGTTGTGGCGCAGTGGTGTTTTGGCGCAATCCTGTGACTCTGCAGCCAGAACAGTCAGACGGAGTGGGTTCGATACCAGGTAGGACTCCACCACTTGAGAGTCATGACAAGGGGTCACGGACTCGATTAGCGCTTAGCTACTTCTGAGATCCCAGCGCTTGGCGTTAAAAGCCGCAACTACGCCTTCACCTTCACCAACAGATTCTTGATTTTTCGGATATTTGATGGGGAGTAGGGAAAACTGGATCAAAGGGGGGCAGGATAGGATATTTGACTAGATTCTAAATGGATATTATCCTTACTTTTACATTGAGTCGCCACATTGAAGAAGGTACTTTTTAGAGCCAAGCTCTACCAGGTTCTTATTCTAAAGATACTCAGACGAATTTCGGGGTAGAACGGTCCTTGAAGGGCTTACTTTCATTTCATTTGTCATTTCATTTCATTTGTCATTTCATTTCATTTTCAAATTTTTAAGGAGGGTAGCCCTTCATCAATATCTATGATGATTTTCAAGGTGCCCTCCACTATCAAATTTACAAACTGCAATATAATAAAAAAAGACTAAACTAAGTTAATTACAATTTTCATAAAGTACTAATAAAACCCTATGATCTAAAATAGATATCAACAATAAAACGAAATCCAAATACATATTTACACCTGCTGTTCGTCGAGTTTTTTGAATTTATAAATCTTGGATGCCTGCTTACGCTCGGCTGAGAGGCCATTCCAGGATTTAGCACCTCTAAAAGAGAAACAATTCTGCCCATTTGTTGAATTTTTCTTTGGTATCCTTAGATCAGTTGCCGAATTCCTAAGATTCCGCGAGGTTAACTGGGATGTCTTTGTGAATAGGTTGGGCATGTATGGTGGAGCAAGGCGGTGCAGGGATTTGAAGACCATGATAGTAGACTCACTATTGATCAGCTCATCTATGATCTTCCAGCCAAGTCTTTTTACAAGTGGCCGGCCCGG
This sequence comes from Aurelia sp. 4 Dawson et al 2005, assembly GCA_964019985.1. Lineage (NCBI taxonomy): Eukaryota > Metazoa > Cnidaria > Scyphozoa > Semaeostomeae > Ulmaridae > Aurelia > Aurelia sp. 4 Dawson et al 2005. The sequence goes on from OZ026510.1 coordinate 2,634,435, forward strand.
TGAATCAAAGCGACTGCCAGTTATAATACGTGCAGCCCGGTTTTGTAATTTTTGTAACCGGTTAATCTCAGCAGACCACAACAGCCCCAAAGAGAACAACAATAGCGAAAATGTGGCTCAACAATTCCTGTGTACATAGTTATCAAAGTCTTTTCTGGCAGAAATGATTTTGCATGTTTCAAAAAGCCAATTGCCCTTGAGACTTTTGAGGAAACCGTCTTAATGTGTTCCTTCCAATCCAACTTCTTGTCAATCTGCACCCAAAGATATTTTGTTTTTTGCACAATATCGAGCTCGTCATTCCGAATTTTTAGCTTCAAGGATTCACTTTGATTTTTTAGAGTTTTATGTTTCGGTTTTGTAGAAATGAGCATGGCATGTGTTTTCATTACATTAAGAGAGAGTTTATTACCTTTGAGCTATTTTTCAACTTGTGCAAGGTCACTGTTGATGGCTTCATTCAGCTGAGAGATAACGAATGATTGATGGCAGATACTCGTGTCATCAGCGTACATGGACACTCTTGATCCCGGGACAGATCGTGGGATGTCTTTAATATAAATGAGGAAAAGAAGGTGACCAAGACATGAGCCTTGTGGTACACCAACATTGATTTCCTCAACTGATGAGTCAATGCCATTTACCCTAGAAAATTGTTTGCTATTGGCAAGGTTTCCTATTACTCGAAGAGTTCCTTTTGTAAACATTTCATGGGTCATCACCAATAGTTTTCAAGTCCTGTATTTGTTTTAGCAATTCTATTCCAAACTGAACAACTAATTCTAAGTTGCCAAATAGCAATAGAGGAGGTCCAGACTTTAGTAGCTAACTGGGACACAAATCTGTTTAGTAAGGACCATCAACCATTCAACTTTATTTCTCTTGTATATAATTAGAAATATTTCTTGATCAAACTGAAGCAGCTTCTTGATTGCAAGATAGATTACTTATGTAAGTTACTTGTAGGGTTCTTATTTTTCAGGTTATCACTTTTACCGTTAACTCGCATTCTTTCATCAGCTGAAACGAAATCACAGTGAACTCTGTGCATTTCTAATTGATTTATTTTGCCCCACTCTGACCCTTCGCCCCTCCAGCCTAGTGATTAACATGCTCAAGACTCCATAAGCTACGATTTCGTTTTCTTCTTTGTCTCTCGTATTAAGAACAGACATATAAGTCTTTAACGAAAGAACACTGAATACCCTTGCATCTCTTGTAATTGTTAGGTGTGCTTTTGTCTTAAGGAATATCCAAACTTTGAGTCACTCGAGAAGAGACATCTTTCCCCTACTCCAAGAATTTACAGTGCAAAGTGAACGAGAGCGAAACCATAGCTTTTCGTGCAGTCAGGACTTCTATCAGAATTCTACCCTCCTTTGCTTTTTTAAAATCTCAAGGCTGTTTGAATAAATTTGGAATTCCCTTTTTTTCTAGGTTGTTTTCAAAGCTTCTGAGCCTCGTTTCCAAGCAACAGTTAAAGCTCAAAGAAACCAACAACCTCTGTTTGGAACTTGAGCAGGAATACACTTCAGTAATGAATGATTTAGAGGGAAGCAGAAGAATCACGTGGGCTGATGAATCAACTCGAGAAAGCCTTGATGTATCATCGATTCTTAACTTTTCCTCGTGCACTCCAGTGAGGACACCAGCTCGATCAAGATGTGTTTTGCAGGCAAACACCCCACAAATGGCCGGTAAAGTTGTTGATATTGACGTGGACGAGGACTATAGCTCAATAACAGCGTTGAATTCTGTGTACAATAGCAGGATATCGACAGTTGTTGACGGCCTAAGTGATGAAGCATCGACAGTCATTTTGTCTGCATCGGTTGGAAGCCCTCTGCCTTCAGTTTCTGCTCATCCTGCTCCAGGAATGCAGGAACAAACTGTTGAAACTATCCCGACTAATAAGGTCTTTATAGCTGATTTGGAAACAAAATTGCATGGGTTGCAGCAAAATGTGACAAAAAGCCTTGAAATGGAGACTGATCACAGAATTATCCACAGCGTTGAAGCTGGACAAAGTGCGATTGTTTCAGATAATGGTGAGAACAATGCCAGCCCATTGTCGCTTTCCAGACGAAGAACAAGGACACTGGATGGTGACTTTGAAGTTCGAAACAAAGTGCCAAGATTTGATCCAGAATCACTACCTATTGTACCAGAAAATGAATTAAAATATCCCGCTATGGATGCCAATCAGCACCAAGGTTGTACTCCTGCGAAACTGCTATTTTCTGGTGCAAACTCGGCCCAAAATGCTGGCAGAGAGAGGCGTGGCACGATGATGATACAGAAAGGGCCAGGCAAGGTTAACAATTTACCCGTCATCAAAGAGAATGAGAATGTCCACAAAGATGTGATGGTTTCCACTGTAAAGAAAGAGGAGTCAACAACCTCAGGCAACGAAGAGATAGTTTTGGACCAAACTGATAATATGAAAGCAGAACATTGTACAAATTATGACATAAAATGTGAACAGAGCTTACGTGCTCTAACTGTCAAGACAACAAAACCCATGAATAACGATCTCAATGCTACTTTTGATGTACTACCCGCAAGACAAGATGCACTAAAAGATGAGGTTGGCCTCGATGTCACGTATACTTTCACGCAATCAAATGAAGTTGAGGCGAATTTGTCAGGCATTGAGCCCATTGAAGAAAGTCCTACCCGGCAACCACTTTCTGTGCTGTGCGAGAACAGCCTTAAGGAGAGCACTGAGACGCCTAAGACAGCTAGTTTACATCAGCATGGTTTGCCTTCGATGAGAGATGGATCTAGCCTGAAAATAAGTAATGCTGTCACTCCAGCTGTCACTACTGTCGTAACAAGGAACGTAGCTGAGAATATGAAGATTGAGCCAAAAGATCATAAAACGCCATTTTCGGCCTCCAAGACAAGTGCAAGTGCAAGTGCAAGTAAGTTATCCAAATCGTTTTACTCCTGCCAATTCCCATTAAATTTGTGTTGATACTGTAAGGTTTGCTGCAAGACGGAGCCTCAACCCTATTTCAACCGAGGGGGTGCGTTTTTCGCGCCCCTCCCAAACATTTTTCAATAGCTAATAAACAATGAAAGCTATAGCACTGAAACTTCCTGACTAAAATCTAACTGGCAATCAGAAAATATAGATTTCGATACCTATTGTTAGACTACGTAACCACCAGATAACCATATTTGGAGAGTGGTCACAAAGAAAATCGTTAAAGTTGCTCTACCAGGTGACCCAAAACTGTGATCCGACGCGATCTATTATAGAAAAACAATTAAGAAGCTGATTGAAATGCTTCAAACGTAGGTCTGTCGCTCAAAGACTACGCTACATTATGAGTATTATCGCAATTTTTTTAAGCACGCTAAAGTTCCAGAATCAAGGATTTCCAGGAAAATGCCAAGCTTGAAATCCTGGAAAAGTTGTAAAAAGACAGGGGATCGATTTCCAGTCATCTCAGATCTTCACCATAATGAGGAACGTGTTTTACTTCGGGCTGGGAATAGGCAACTCATTCGAAAGTTTTCAGAGCAAGTTTATTGTCCCTGGGTACCTAAAGTATTCTTGTCTCAAGGGAAAAGAATACTCCTGCTTTTTCTGCAAGGAATTGAATTCTTTTGAAATTCCATGAGTTTACAAGGCACATTAATTTCAAATGCTTAGGTACCTAGGGACTAAGAACTTCCTCTGGAAACTTGTTGCCTGTTCCCAGCCTAAAGTTTATCACGCTGCTCATTGTTTTCAAGATCTGAAGTGGCTTTAAATCGATCCCCTGTTTTGGTGACCTTTTCAGGATTTCAAGCTTGCCATTTCCCTCGAAATCCTTAATTCTCGAACTTTACCATGCCTAAAGAAATGCGAAGAATACTCATGATGTAGCGTAGTCTTTCAGCGACAGAACTACGTTTGAATCATCTCAATCGGCCTTTTAACTGTTTTTCCATAACAGATCGTGTCGGGTCACTTTTTTGGTTCACCCGGTAGTATCTTCATTTTGTATCGAATCTCATCAACATATATACCATTCGATCTGTCTCGATAAGTTATTTCATTTGATATGTAATTTTTTCTATATTTGCTGACGTCAGCAACTTATAGTTTCTTTGACGTCATAAATCTTTATCTTTGATATATAATTCATGTAATGACTTGAAATATTGATAAAACTGTTTGATTTCACCCAAATTATGCAAAGTTGATGATTTTTGAACATTATTATTGAGAAAGCAGCTTTGCATTGAATCGAATTACCCTTATTTATTTAGTTAATTAATTAGACAGTCGAGGCACTATCAGGCACGAGACAGTCAATAATTACACATGTTAGTGACAATCGACGTCTTCCAACCTTAAACAACATTGATATGGGCGTGGGGGGAGGGCACTTTAAACCAGTGAAAGCTTCAAATTGCTTTGTTGTTCCATAACTTCTGTCCAGGATGGTAGGTCAAATTCTGGTAGTTTCTTGCTGTTATAAAGCAACTATCGGTTGCTTTTTTTATCAAGATTAAAAAAAACTGCAATATATAAAGTTATGTTACACTGTGCTATTCATAGTGAAAAAAGACAAAGTCACCGGGTCTTCACTATGGATGGCACTCACAAATCAAATTAATTTTCTATACAAAACAAACAACAAAACCACAAAACCAAGACACAATACGCACAGACGACAGCAAAACAACTGAGCCATCGCAGATTACTTGTCAAAGAAATTAGAGCTATTCAACTGGTAGCTGTAAAACGAGAGAAAATATTGCAATGCTTGGTTTATCCCAGTAATCTACCTCAGCAATGCCGAACAAAACAAGAGAAATAGAAAAGAGCACAAACACGAAGATGGGGAATTAGGAATAGGGAACTGCTGCTGGTTTGATACTGTTGTATCAATCAAATCGGCCAGAATTTTTTATGAATGAGATCGTCGCTTCCAGTATTACTCTGTTTTCAATAGTGCCTAGAGATGGATCTCCAAACAAGAGTCAATGACATTATTATTTTTATTATTTTTTATGACTATCAATTTATTTATCGTTGGATAATAAAATACAATAGCTAAAATAAAAAGTAGCTAATTAATTGCAACGTTAAAAGATGCATATACAATATTAGATAAAAAAGTAATAGATAAAGTATTTACAAGTCATCAGAAGATACAATTAAAACGGATATCTAAAAGCAATCATCATAAATAGCCCAAGTTTGGAATGAAAATGCGGCATAATTTGCAGGGACAATTTTCTCCGTACCAATTTGTAATCTCTTTTTTAAATTGACAAAGGGTTTCTGAATTCCGTATGGTTGGTGGCAACGTTTGTCACAGTTGCGGACCTTCAAATCGGACGCTTTCTGTCCCGTTGCTTTGCTTACTAATCTCACTCTGGGTTGAGTAAATTCGTTATTATTTCGCAAATTGTAAGGAGTTCTATTTTCACGGAAGATTTCCTGCATGAATGAAAGGTTTAGCTCATTTTTAGTTTTGTACATCTCAGTCATAAGTATTTGCAAGCTCTTTGTATGAATAGTAACTGCACAGTCCTTCTGTAATAACTCACTAAAAGTAGATTCGATATCCTTATAAGTAATTCTCAGAGTCCTTTCCTGTATTTTGTTGATTTTCTGGTTAAGTTGCCTACTGTGAAACATCCATATTAAAGGACAGTTATTGAAACTGACTGGTAATAAATGCCCTCATCAAATTTCTTAGTTTTCTTCTGATCCATATACCGGGATATGCGGGCTAGTGCATAAAGTTTATTGCTGGCTTTTTGGCAAAGCTTCGAGACGTGATGGTCAAAGGAGAGTTTACTATCAATATGAATTCCGAGCAATTACTCTTCAGAACTAGTAACAATATCAGTATTTCCAATCTTAACTGTAACTGGATCGTCACATCGCTACCCAAGAACTAGAAGATGGCATTTATCTGCGTTTAATTTCATAAAGTTGTCAGCAAACCATTTTAAAGCCACGTTACAGTCATTTTCAAGCGTATGAGTAATGTTATCAAGTCTCCTATTGCAAGAATAGATAGTAGTGTCACCTGCATAATTGCAGATATCTGAGTTTTGAATAAAAAGTAAAAGGTCATTAATGTATATGTTAAACAACAGAGGTCCTAAAACTGACCCCTGAGGAACACCACGTGTTAGGTCTTTCCAAGAACTGAAGGAACCATTTACCTTAACTTGCTGTTGTCTGTTTGTGAGGTGATTGTTAATTAGTGTTAACGCTTCGTCAGAAAAACCGTAAGCATGTAAGTTTGCGATCAAGAGATCATGTCTAATACAATCAAACGCCTTGGAGAGATCCATCAATAGACCTTTTCAAAGAGGTCTGGGGCTGCGTGCCACTTTTCTGGAAGATGGCTGATAAGAGGGAATCCTTTCCGTGATGCTGAACTGGAGTTACAGTGGGAGAAGTTGTTGACAAAGCATGGAATTTAACTCCAGTTATATGGTTCATACAAGGCCAGAAAGACTTAAAAAATGACAAAAAATACAATTCTATCATATTAGCGCAACGTTTGGCACCTTTACAAGGACGAGATGTTTAAATCTTCGAGTCGTTTCAACGAAGTTTGGCCCTCGTTATAGTAGATGATGAAGGCCTCAGACTCGGTCAGATAAATTTTTTTCTGTTTGCAAGTCGAGCTTATTCCCCATTAACTGCAGAAATAGGAACTGTCTTTGTGTCGAGAACTGTTAAAAAACAAACAATCTCTCATTCCAATAATGCTGAGGTTAAGCCTTTCCAAATCAAGTCAGCTAAGGTTGTGAAAAGTTTATGCGATCTTTCAGTTGGTTCATGCACCAAACAAAGTTTCGTTTGGGATGTTTCAAAGCAAAGCATTTCTATTTGTACTCGTAAAATAAGGGAACTTAACTGCTCCAAACAACTTAGCTTGCATGTTTCTCCAAGGTTCTCATTTACTTATTTGCAAAACTTTAGCTTCGATTGGGAAAGTCAAACACAATCTGTACCTAGTGGCTTGCAACCAATATGTCACCAAAGTACATTTGCCTCCAAGCAAACAATATAATTTAGTAACTCTTTGACTTGGCATTCTCTTCCGCATTATGCAATTAAGAAACGATAACACTTTTTCAATGTCTTCATTCTATAATCCACGAGCGTTATTTTGCAAACCAGCTTCTTATTCTTTGATCCAAGAAGCAGAGCAAGAAATGACGAATACAAATTAGATTACGAATATTTTCCCGCCAAAGTCTCTGCTCTGCTACGAGGCTCAAAGGATCCAAGAGAGAGTGGTGACCTTTGCCCATACATATTTGTACCAAAAGTCCCTTTGTATTTCTTTAGTTAAAAAGGCAATAAATAAGCACCATTTATTCATAGACAAAAATCTAAAATTAGCAAGTGATGATCATACAATACAAATTCCATAAACTCGAAGAAATAAACGTTTCTTTATAAAATATCACTTTGATAACTAGCTCTTAGCTTGAAATTGTAAGATTTTTTGGGCCTTTCTTATCCTCTGAGTGCACAATAACTTGATTTTATTTGGGTTTTTTGTTGCATCATCTCGCCTACTGCAACTCCATGTCAAATTTTGCAGTGAGAAGGGGATCCCCTTCGCAGCTAATCCGCCATCTTCCTGAAAAATAGCGCGCCGTCCCAGACCGCTTTGAAGAGGTCTATACGGCCCCTGCCTTACCACCCTCATCAAGGCTAATTTTGAACTTTTCTAAGAGTCTTACCAGAGCATGTTGAGCACTGTAACTTGTCGAAAACCACATAGAAGCGAAGATAAAAAAGGTGTAATATAAGCAACTATCTGTTTATCCATTATCCTTTCAAACAACTTAGAGACCGTTGGCAGAACGTTAATTGGCCTAAAGTTAGTCCTGCTATTGGTTGATCCATTCTTGGGAAGAGATGAGACATCCGCACACTTAAGCTCATCAGGAAAGGTTGACTTTTCAATGCAATAATTAAATATTTGTATCAAAGGCTCCACGCATACGTCAGAATTGGATTTAAGAATTTTGGGAGGGATATTTTTGTGCGTTGTGGCTTTCTTAGCATTTAAACTTCTAACCTCCTTTCAACGGTATCAGGAGCAACTTCTTGAAAAACGAAGGGGGCAGCATTTTGATAGTGACCTTTGATTTTTAGAATGCTAGGATGATTCGAAAATTTTTTACTGCCTTCTGAACAGGGTCTGTGATTCCGTCTGTTGCATTTTCATCATTGAAGTTTTCATTTATTCCAAGAGAGTCAGTTACGGTTACAAAAAATTCATTCATTGTCTCTGCTACTTCAACATCGTTGGAAATTATTCTTTTACCTTTGGTCAGAACAATTTTATTCTGAGATTGTGATTTGACGGAGAAAAATTGCCTGAATTGTCAGAGAAGAAAGAATTGACGGTCTACCAGAATTTCTTATTATCCGTCACAAGTGAGATGTCTAAGTTATTGCAATAATTTCTTTTCTCTTTTCGAAATAATTTAACACAATAATTTCGCTGTTTACGAAAGTTGTTCCAGTTTTCAGCAGTTCTATCTTCGTTGTATTTATTACATAATCTAGAACGCAGCATGGTCGCTTTACGAAGAGCGCGGGTCATAAATGGCTTATCATTTGCACGGACATACTTCTTCTTAATCGGAGCATGTTTGTCTAAAACTCTATCAAAGGCGGTTTCAAATGAACTGTAATTCAAATCTGATGGATCTATCCTTTGTAACTCCTGTTGAAGATCATTTTTGAATACATTCTCATGATACTTTTGTAATTTCTATAATTAATGACAGTTGGTCCTTGTTTGGGGAAAGCAGTTTTAAGGACAGTAACAACCATTTTATGAAAATCTGACAGACCAGTTTCGACAGTTGTGGTTTTTTGTACACTCCTGTTTCTATTTGTCAATACAAGATCTATACATTTTCGAGTGTGTGATTTATAACAGGTTGGCTCTTTGACTAGATTTTTGAGACTATATAGGTCCAGAAAGTTGTTGAGCTGTTCCTCAATTTCAGTCATGCTAAAATCCCCTATAAACATAAAATTCTCATAGTTTTCACTGTAGTGGTCAAGCGCACGACCAAGAGTAAGATGAAAAAGAGTATCATCATCCATATTACTGATACTGGCGATATCTAGACCTGGGACATCAGAGAGTTGGTCAAAGAGATCTCCACGAATTACATCGCATAGGGGGCAGTGCAGAAGAAAATGTTATTTTCATTGTCTTTACCACAGAAACAAACTGGGCTGAGGCAGTCAAAAGCATGTTTGAAGCGATGTTCATTTAGGGCACTAAAATGCACACGGAGTTTGGTCAACAGCTTGACACCCGAAATGTCACAGATTTTGTATGTGGAGTTTCCTAGTGGTCTAACAATTCCATAAAATTTACGCTTAAACTGAAAAGAAATTTTGAATTTCTTGCCTCATCGTCGAGTAAATTCCATTCGAATAGCGCATTATGGAAATATGTGCTAGCCAAACGAGCTGTTCTGCTAGTGGTAAAGCCATTAATCAACAGATCTGAAATGTTTTATGTATTGAAATGGTCTCATGCTTATAATCGCAACAGTGATGCGAGTAAGAGCCCAAAAATTCTCTATCACAAATGAAACAATATGATGATTCTTCTTAGCTCTGCTGTGGCCAGTATGCAACGTTTTGGAGAGTCGTGATAAAAACTTATGAGCTACAGTCTTTTTTCTGCTAGACGCATGGTATTGAATTAGACATCTTTCTCTTTCTACAGCAAAATCGCGGTACGCTTCAGTTGCACCAAGATTGTACCAAGAGAATCCTCGATATGCAAACAGTGGCGGTAAAGCCAGATCAAGGATGGACAAACGTAGAAGATCAAATACTCTAAGTAATCCGATACGACTCAGAGATTCAAGGAGGAGATCACGTTCTAGCACTACAGTAACGCCGTATAATTTGCAGGCAGCTAGAAAAAATGTTCCGAGTCATGTCGTGGGCATGCGGAAAGCTATCGAGCAAATGCGTGTGCTAAAGGGGCCGAAAAGTGCACGGAATTTCAATCCAACATCTGCAAGGTAAAATTTTTTTATTTTTTTTCATTTATTTGCAGTTGGGGATGAGGTATAGGCTCGACAAAGGCATCTCTGTTCGTTTTTTATGGTAATCGACTTTCTCAGCTCTTGCAAGTCCCACTGCGTAATCTACAATGTCAGTGATCTCTAACAGTTCCATCGCTCTCATTAATCATGCCCTTATCACATGCCCATTACCAATTTTTTCGACCTTATCTTTTACCGACGACTTGATCAATGACAGAGAGCTAGTTTTGGAAAGCTGGTAGGGCATTGGCCTACGCAAAACTTTCAACTTTTTACTTTACTTTCAACTTACCCCATAAGATTTCTCAAAAATATAGTGCTTTCATCAATGTTTCACTGTCCCGTCATCAGAACACTACCTCCATAAGTATAAACTCATGACCTAGAGCCTCTTGTTTCCCTGTGCTGTTTGACTTGATGATGGTGCTTTGGTCAATAGAGACGCATAACATTACTCTGAAAAACCTGGCCCTATTTAGGCCTAAACTCCGCGATTCCTATAGTACCAGTCAAATTGCGAGTTTTGTGAATTACGATTGTTGCGGTGTAAATGTGATAGAATTTTTGATTCGATTGAAGAATTGAAAACGTTCCCATGGGATTGAGATTCAAATCCGTGATTCCATCATAGTTTCATTGATGACTGCATAAAATGGGGTCAGCTTTTTCACTGTTTCATCGTGTGTCCCTGTTGAGCACGGTTTACCGCAGGGATACAAGGGGCTCATCGTCATACGTCTGATATAAGTATTGCACCACCACAAATGGCGGCACAGCCACAAAATATTTTGATTGGGCCAACATTCAAATTGCCAACATTCAAAATATATAACTTGCAAAGTGATCTATAATTTTGGAGGGAAAATATGAGCAAATTTGCTGATGCCATTTTTGGCAATAGTAAACAAAAGTGAGCTGCGAAACTTATTTTCTAACTTTCTGGCAAAATTGAGAATTGAGTTTTGAGCAAATTCTCGCTGTTAAATGTTTACATGAAATTGGAAGAAAAATTTGCTGTTATCCTTCCACTGCCTTGAGGATTGGTAAAAAACCCGTTTCAACTGGCTCCGTTGTAAAAAGCACTGGCCAGGACGCCCAAGCAAATTCGATGAAAGGGGAGAGAGGACAATTTTTGCGGCTGCAAGGAGGCTGGGATTTTCAACGCGGAAGACTGTCGTTTCTGACATTTGAAGTTCCCATTACTACCGTATTGCCACTGTATCTTTGGTGAGAAAAATCCTCCAAAAATCCGAACTCCAAAGCTTTCAAAGGACCAGGAGACCATATGGTTCAGCAAAAATCGTGCTTACCGTCTTCAGCAGGTGAAAGCTCTCAGTGAATGGCCGGCTGAGTTCCAGAATGACGCCATTTTCTCTGATGAATGTTACTTTGTACTCGCAAATGATTCCAGAGCACTGAGGGTTTGGCGAAACTAACCAAAATTCCAGGCATACTTTTAGACTGCACTCACCGTCATGCTTTCGTGGTTCATTGTGCCTAATTGCATCGGAAGGTTGGTGATCTGTGACCTGAAAATGAATACCGCAAATTATGTCTCTCTGCGGCGGGAAAAGCTCCCCCGAAGCATTTCTGCATTCTATGGTGATGAAGATAGGCCATGTATGTTCTAGCAAGATAAAGCACCCCCACATCGAGCAAACATCACCAAAAATTTTTGTCAACAGCAGGGAATCAATCTCCTCCCCTGGCCAGCACAGAGTTCTGATTTGAATGTCATCGAAAATGTTTGGCATTTCATGAAAAAAGATAGATTTCGATCCAAGAAGTCCTCCAACAACCAAGAACGAGTTAATCCAGCAAGTTGAGAGGAAGTTTGGCAGCAAATTCCACGTGAATATCTAAGAAAAGTCTATGAATCGATTCCAACAAGGCTTGCTGCACAATCATTGCGTGGTTACCCAACAAAATACTAACAATGGAACAATTAAAATGACCGCTATCAACATTCAGTTTGTTTTTTCTTTGCAAAAGATTGTTTTTTCATTGGTAGAAATATCATTTCCGCCCGAACTTGATGCACTGCCCAAATAGTTGTCTAGTTTTCATAAATGTCTTCTTTCGGTGCTCAGGCCGGCCCGCCATTTTGGATAAGACGGTGAAATACTTATGTGAGATAAGTTCATTACAAGAAAAAGCTCTTTGATTGGTCAACGCAATGTATGTTATTGATCTGAGAAGTTATCCTTTTAAAACGAAAAACACTTTCCCTCCTTTTAGAACCTAAACAGTTCGCACTTTTGAAAATTCGTACCACTGAGTTAGTGCATTGATTTGAATGAATTGAATTCTGCCCAAATGCGGAAGACCGAAATCTTTTTGTCAGCATTCTTGCATTTGTATGGAAACTCTACATATTCGACTTTTCAACAGTTCTATGTAGCGAAATGCCTGAAAAGGGGCCTAAAAACTTGATCTATTCGTGTGGCATCTCGTCATACAGTACAATACACTATGTCATTTCAAGTGTTTACGTCCCGTTTTCAGAATTTTACAGCCAAGCAATTTTCGTGAAGTTGAATCTGCCCATACCTTCATTGCTCATGAACATGGGAGAGAATGACAAAGAACTTTTGTCGCGCGTTCGGTTGAGCAGAATTCAATTAATTCCGCTCCATCCATTACTTTTGTGGCAATGGATTATTGAAAATGGAATTTTTCTGACTCATCTTTTAGTTACGAAACAAATGTCTTCATGCAATATGATGTTTTTATCACTTCATGTGTTATCTTGATGTTCACACGATGAAAGTTTTCTCAAATGCTTCATTTTCAGCTGTGCTATGAACAGCATGCCATCATCAACATTATAGACAGTCAAACATGAGAATCCACACACCAATATCGATGAATACAAATGCTGTTAGCAATAGACAGCAATAGACACAGGATGCACTGCAGATCTCATTTAGAGGCACAACGTTTGTAGAGGTAGCACTGATCTAAACTGACTAAAACTGTAATTTTTTGACCCTATTGTCTCTGTTGCAAAACAAATCAAGATCGAAAACTTTCGGACGGATAAGTTTCGGAAACACAACTTTGGACAAACACTTTCAGACAAATACGATGCCAAAATACAAGCATGACACCTAAATGTATGTTAAAACTGACTGTAATTCTATCATACATATCAAGTTACGTGCATGATCATCATCACATCTACAAGAACATTTGAATGACTTTTTGACAGATTGAACGATGGAAAAACAGCTATGAACAAATTAAATTGATAAGGTGCTGCCATACGAGATCTGATTCCAAGAAACTCTTCAAGGAACCAATATTTTGTATACAAAATCAAGGAACTTGAGCACTACTGGCGAAACGATGATTAATTGACTATGATCCGTTGAACTTTTCTATTTCTAATGAATTTTAAACTTTCGGACGAAAAATTTTGGACAGTTGAACTTTTGGACAAAATTTTTTTCGAAGGTTTGATGGTCTGAGAGTTCTCGATTTTGATATATTTAGATTGCTCCACAGAATATTGCAGGCACACATTCTCATTTTTATGCTTATTTCTACTTTGACTTGGTATACATATTGTTCATTTCTAAAAGGGCATTTCTTGCTCTATTTAGAATACCTAATCTTTGACCAAGGGCCGTAGGAAGAATTCAGTGTATAATATAAAAAGCCATACCACTATTGTTTTCGTGCAGTATTGTTTTGTAATGGTCCAGTATTGTTTGTCTTAATTGCCCTCATGTCTTTGCTTTTCAAACGACATAGATCCGTCGTTGGCAACTGTTTGTTTTAGGTTGCCATATCTCATATGATAATATATCTTAGCAGGGGGAGGGGTCGGAATCTGCCTCTCCCATTGCATTGAGTGTTTTCAAAGCGCCCAGATCAGATAGCGTTAACTACTGCCAGTCACTGTCATGCTTGATACCTAAACGAATTCGCTGATGCTTCATTGGCATTTCAAGTCAGTTTTCAGTAATACGAACAAATTGAAACTGATCTAGAGTCGTTGATTTGGAAAAATTTTGATCAAAACCCACCAATCATTCATATCTCTATCAAAAAATATGGTGTCATATATGAATAACAGAATAGAAATATTATATGTCAAATGAAAGAAGACTTCAAGGCAGATTGATTGGTACTAATGTCATTCATTGAACTCGTATGTGTACAAGAATTGCTATTCATGTTTTAGTGATTTTTGGTGAGACCTGTTGCTAAATAGGGGCATGTCATAGTCACGTCACCAGTCATATGACAATCACCTTTTGTTAATTTGATCAATATGAAATTTAAGATTCAAGAAAGCTCCAGGCATTTATCATGCATAGTTGCTCCTTGTAGTCTTACGTAAGTCATGTCGGTTGGTGTTTGCAAAGTGCCATCACATCTGAGATTCTGCAAAGATTCTGCCGAGATCAAGGAAGATCTTTGTGATTCTGCAAGATCCGAGATTCTGCAAAAAAACTAACGTAGGAACTACTTCCACAGTTCCATTTCTTCTGCTTTTTTGTCCCTTCTAACAAAAATCAAAACTACCACTTTTAATAATAATGCTTCAATTATCGCAGTTATCCCTACAAACAGGTATGTTTCACAGCCTCCGCACATCCTACTTTGGTTCCCCAAACCTTTCTGCACCGAGCTGTTAGCACGATATAAAATAAGGTCTCCTAAGAGAAACTGTTCCAATGTTTTCTGAAATCTGTAAACGTGAGTTAACGATCAGCGCTAACATATCATGGGTCATGGGATAGTGGAAAGGCTAATTTAGGCATGATAAATTATTGCATCAAAATTGCTAATTCCGTTTTAGGTAAGTTGTACTTTTCTTGGACGCTGTTTCTGGAAAATCGTGAACAAACGGCTACCATCCTGGTCAAATGTATTTTCGAGATGTTTCTTAAGCTATCTAGGCGAAATCTAGACGAAAATGTTTAATTAGGACCTTCTGATCCCCCTTCCCCCCATCTCAATGTTGAGAAGCTCGAATGGCGTTTGGTTCAAGCAACTTTGAAATGTGGTAGGGGGGTGCACGTAATCAAAGGCTGCAGCAACGCACTTTTGTGGCTTGTCCCAAGAATTTTGGCCAAGATTTTAGATAAGCTGAAGAAATTTGTTTGGTCCTAGCTTTAGAATGACTGGTTTCATCATTTATCCTTCACAAGCATGGAATAAAGGAATATTGTAGTTTTTACGCAAGGGACCACATTTGTCATTGTTTTGTCCTGTTTAGTGGATGTTCCTGCTTGTTGCCAATGTTGCCAGCGTTTCCGAATTTGTCCAAATTTTAAAGGCGTATTTACACTGAGCGAATGAATCCACGTGAAGCGAATTTTTTGCCTCAAAGTTTTCTTTTGATTGCTTCTAGTCAGAGAAATTTTTGCGTCAAAACAAGGGAAAATATGACGGGTGTAAGTGGGACGTTGCCTTTGAAAACGCTGAATTTTATCCGCAATGTCGTTGTTGTTGCTGTTTAAAGGTGTTCTGATTGGTTGACCTTGCTGTTTGTCAAAATTTGCCGCAAAGAAGTAGAAATGGATTCTACTTTCTGCGAAGCGAAAAATTCGCTGAGGATCCTCTGAAATGATTCTATGCGCAAATCTTGTCTGCATTTACCTCGAAAACTTCGCTTCGCACGAATTTATTCGTCATGTGTAAGTCCGCCTTAAACGCGTTGTACAAAAGCATTACTAAGGCTAGGAGAAGACACAAACATTTCATCATATGAAAGAGTCAAATAATTTTACAATAAACACAAGATCCTTTTGGATGATTACAAAGTCTGTCTTCAGCTATGATTGAGCAATTAGGAATTCTGCGTTTTCTGCGAGTTTGCCTGCCAGATTAGTTTGCATGGGTGAAGAGAAGGAATTTTTTATCGAAGCCTGAAGTCCGTAAATGATCCATGATGTCAATTTTTCGCATCCTGGCCAGCAAAAATTTCTGTGCCCTTCATAGTTTTAGAATGAAGCCGCGCATAAATTAATATAATGTTCGAAAATAGGCACATACGCTCTCAGCTCTCATGCTAACGAAGATCTTGCCAAAAGAAGCACTAATAAGAGAGATCGCTCAATTTTCAACTTGCTTTAGACGTAATTAAGTTGCTAATTAGGTCGAGTTCGTGCCAATTCAGGCAAGCGTTGTTTTTCTATCAGTGAAAACATCATAGCCACATGACAATCTTATGGTGTCAAATTTGTCGAACATTAAATGAGCCAACGTCAATTTTTGCCATAGAATCGCAGGAAACTTCTATGTTATATGCGCTTTCTTTGCGCTTTCTTTATTTCAGTACTAATTAGCACAAATAAATGGTTAATCGATTGCATTAACGAGCTTGACTGACTGACTTTCTTGCTTACTAACATCGAATCCCCTCTTAGATTACAAAGTTGGACAACCCCTGACAAGCAGTACTTCCATTAACTTTGAGTTATCCCCACCAAATTGTATGTATTGTTTGTTTGTTGTGAGTATTGCTTTAATCACGTAGCTTGCTGCAATATACCTTATCACGATTGATCATAGTCACTACCATCCTGCTCATCCTTGCTTGATTTTCTGTGCATTGGTGCATCGATGGAACTACCAACAATAGTGCAATTATCAATGTAAGAATTGTTTAGTCCGAACATGCTTGCAAAACATTGCAAAAAGAATTAGAATCCTTGTCGAGTTTTGAAACTTTGCATTACATAATATGTCACGTAATAACTGATGAAGAAATTAGTAGAAATCAAATAATCATAGTATTTTAACATCTCAGAGGTTTTCTCACTCATGTATAAGAACACTGAAGTCGTTTCAAATTGAAACATCGAAGTCATAAATGCTCGAGCAAAGAAAATTTTGTTTCATTGAGCTGTTTCACTTTCAAGATCCCAAGACAGATTCCTTCTGATGATATGATTTGAAGGAAGATGAATTCCTGGCAGACTAAAACTCTTCATGCAGAATCAATCCATGTTGTGTCACAGTGCTGCTGACAAAAACCAGATGATGCAGCATGATTTCGTCTGTAGTAAGCTTTCCATCCTAAAAATGGTAATATTTGCAATTACGAAAACGGGACGATTTGACGTGATTCAGAAAATTATCGTAGAGGGTGTTGTGGCACAGTGGTGTAATCCTCTGACTTTGAAGTCAGAACAGTCAGGCAGTGTGGGTTGGAAACCCGGTAGGACCCGACAACTTGAGCGTCATGACAAGGGGCGCTGGACTCAATTAGCGCTTAGGTACTCTTTTAAACCACAACTTTTTTCTATTCATGATAAATTAAAACTAAAATTAACTTAAATGCATTAATACTGTACCGCTCTTGGTGTAAGAAGATACAAGGTCATCTGGCCTACACCAAGAACGGCACTTACAATTTTCAAATACAACTTCAAAAGTAAGGAAGAAAAAACAGCAAAAATTAAAGAAAGAAGAAAGAAAGAAAGAAAGGGACTGGCAGTTCCACACCAACCTCAAACCATGCTATGGGTCTAACCTTTATATCACAGGTCTGATATCAGTTTTGTACCATCATATCGAAACTGATGGTACAATGACGATGGAAGTAAAGCACTATGGGAGCATTTGGATGGTTTGGTGTGGAAATGTAAAGAAGATGGAAAGGAGAGCTGCTAGGTAATTGTGTTATGCCAAATTTATTTCGTTTCTGATCAACAGAGACAAACGTGCCACCCAAGACAGGACAAGGAAACCCCATCCCCCACCTAGGCAACACGCCAGCACCCACAATCAATTTAACCTGTTTGTTTTCTCGATGTACTCAGTCGTTGCTTCAGTTATTACCCGGTTGTCAATCATATTCATATTAGAACTGCCATAAAGAAGCAAGTTGCACAAGTATTCTGAATCCAGGTTTGCGATATCAATACGCGACACTTCAGTGACAGTGTCAAAGAGATCCTCTCTCAATTGATTAAAGCGAGCGCAATGCAGGAGATAATGCTCGTTGTTCTCGTCAACCACACCACAATTACATATAGGCCTAAGGCACTCAAAATTGAGATGAAATTTGTGCGCATTTAGATCACTGAAATGATTCACAAAAATTTTGATGGTTTGGTTATAACAGAAACAATATTGGATGGGACCTTCCTTATAAATTTCCGAAGCTTTAAAATTGTACGCGAAGCGTTAATGTACCGCAAGTTTAAATCACATACAAATGTTGAGCGAGCCTAGTTGTGCCACTCGTAAACTTTCTTATCCCTAACCAATTGGGGGGGGGGGGATTCTCAGCTTAATTTCGGGTGGGGCTGCGCTGAAAATGATACCCTTAGCTACAGGGTGTCTCAAAAAATTTTTCGACGTTTGATTAAATACTAAAAAATAACGATACACTTAATGCACCCTTGGTCAAGTCACCCTTTTCCTGAGATTTTACATTAATTTTTGACACAAGAATCTTGCAAATCCGCTAAAACTTCATGGAGTAACAAGCTTTTGCAGTTCAAGTTTGTGCGAAAGCTGAAACCAGAGGCTTCAAAATGGCATTTTTGGTAAAAGCCCCACAGGCCGTCGTTTCTGTTATTTCTCAATTGTTTCAGGACGAACCAAGTGGGATTCAAACAGGTTTTCGATAACTTAACTGTCAAGCATATGGATGCTTTGAGGAAACAGATACAGTCTCTCGCCGATTATGTTTTGAACCACTGTTTTTGGACTTACGCAATGTTAAGGAATTTAGAGAATGATTGCAAGAACTAATTTACTTTAGAAGTCCTATTTGGTTTGCTCTGATATCAACGAGAGGTATGACATTGGATAAGCTTCTCTTACCTCCGTCTTCGAGCTTTTCGCAATACCAGTAATCTGGGGGGGGGGGTCTCTGGCTTCAGCTATCGCATATTTTTGATTTTCGAGAGCTTGCAACTAAGTGAATTTTCAACCGATTTGCACGATTTTAGTCTCTAAGATTATTTCATAATCTTGGGAACAGGGTTATCTTTCCATGAGCCTGTTCATGTTGTCCTTATTTTTCAATACTTTATCAAACATCGAACAATTTTTTTGAGACACCCTGTAGACTAAATTCCACTTCAAAAGTGGCATGAGTTAGTTTTTACTATGCTGAAATCGCCAATTTTCGTCTTCTTCGGACCAGCCACCGAAATTTTGAGATTTTATCAAGGACTTACTTCAAACAAAATAGTTATAGAAATTATAGTATCTGATATGATAATCCAATATTCGAAAGTGACTTTGACTAATTGGCGCTTATTGGAGAGGTCAGTTCATTCTTTTCGAAGTTCTACTACATCATCCCAAAATCCTTCAAAATTCAACAATAAAATAAACTAAGAATTATAGCAAGATTGCGTACGAGAGAAAACACAGACATTAGATATTACAAAAAATAGGAAATTTGCATGGTACATGGGGAAGAATTTCTTTAGCAGGAGCTCTCTCTCTATAGGTAAAAACTAATGGATGAAAGAGCACCCCTTCTGTTGTAAAATCCTATTATCATATTATCCAGAGAAATTTCAGATCAAATGATCAAAGTTGATTGATTCAAGAAACATTTTTTGGAAATTACTGATTACTTGTGGAGAACAAGGTGTAATTCTAGTCTTTTACGGAAACTAATTAATGTAGGAGACTGTTTGATGTTGAACGGGATGTTGTTCCGAAATTTTGCCGCAGCATATATTGTATGACAGGTCTTAAGCCACATTGCACGGTGTTTTGCTCTGTCATAAAAATACCAGCTCCATGAGTATGCAGTGGCGGCGCCCCGGGGGGACTGGGGGGACTTTTCCTCACAAAGTCCCAAAAGTCGGCAAAAATTGTCAAAGAAAAATTGCATAAGATTAGTTCGGTAAACCTTTAGATTGAAAAAGTACGTCAAATTCCCCCCCCCCCACTTCTTTCACATTTTTCAGAGCTGGCACCGCCATTGTGTGCGTGCCTTGCATCATTCTGATTAACATCTGAAATCATTGCAAACAATTATGAAAATCAGGTGGCGAATAATACCTTTTGGAAGAATGAAAACAGGAGAAACATGACATTTGATTTGGCCTAATAAACTAGGCAGAGAATATGGGAATGTTTAATGGATGACGTTTATGGGACCGGGGCCATCAGCCTCGTTTCCGTATTTGAATCAATGTTTTCGCATATACGAGGGAAGCCAGCAACAAAACAGTTCTAATTAGAGATGGTTAACTTTTAAAGTACAGTAAGCTTAAGTCACGCCCGACAACCCCTACTGACGTGTGACGTCACATTGAATCCTCGAAGCTGTGGAGACAGGTGGAGGTCATGTGATTTTTGCGTTTGGGTGCCCTTTTCCTGATTTCATCACGCGTACGCACCAAAAAACATCTCATTTTGTAAAATCTGATATTGAGCGTGTTTAGTAATAAAAACTGTGCAAAGATTGAAGATTTTGATGATTTGGGAGCAGAGAAACAAACGCTATGGATGCTAGCAGGTAGGCAGATCCTCTTCGATTTCACGAAAATCTCGCAGGCCCGGAATTGCAACTCAACATTAATCTTTGAATTTCTTATCCATCTGCTGTGATATTCCCAAGATGTTTGATTTGTTTGGAAGGACAGGCTTCACATACTTAATTTTCTTTTGTTTGGGATATGTTGAATTGAAATTATCCATTTTCAAGAAGCGTTTAATCTTTAGACTCCCTTTAGATTTTTCTATTGTTTGAGAAAGACGAAAATTCATGATTTTCACTAAGGGTTGTTTTCTCGGGAAGTGACGAGTTTATTTAACAAGCGAACTATCCTATACCATGCAAAATTCATTTTTCTTTCATTTGATATGGCACTTTGCATCTTTCTGGCTTCCGTTTCAGATCCTTTGAATTAGGCGCGGATCAACCTCGCATTGCAACTCCATTATTTTTGTTAGGCCAACAAATCTCCACCGAGACTTTTTGTCTCTTTCTCAGTCATAAGTTCTCCATTTGATCGATAAGTTGGCATTTTCTGAAACAACATTCATACTTTCTTCCAAACACCAATTAGATTGTGATTCTGTAGCTTTTTCTGAACTTAGAGTTGCATTCAACTTGTATGTTGAATTGCTGCAATTCTGTTCGTCGAATTTTACCAAAATTTCACTTTTTCATTCAAGGTCTATTTTCTTCCAAATGCTATGTCCTATGAGAAAGAAACCCTTCCTATGCCATGCAAAATTCATTTCTCTTTCTTTTGAGCTAAAGTTTGGTATATTTTTTGTAGTTGTTATGAAGCCTATAAAAAGGCGTGGACCAACTATGCATTTTGTACCCATCATTTTGGTTAGGCCAGTCTGTCTCCATCTCCATTTTTAACGTTTTCACGGCTTTATGCCGCCTTGGCATCCAATTTTCTTCGATTTTATTTCACTATAACCATATTTCCATGCAAAAATCACTACTCCCATGAAATTTTGGCTTTATCGTGTTTCTAGCGTTTCTTTTAACTTGCTCGCCATTCAGTTACTTATCGCTTCGTCAAATTTTACGGAAATTGATCTGATCCATTAGAAGTGTATTTTCTCCCAGAAATGACAAGTTATAGAATGAAGAAACGTCCTAAGCCACGTAGAAATCCTCTGCCTTTCTCGTGATATAAAATATGACTTGCTTATTATTGGATTTTGTGAGCCTATCAACCAGGCGCTGGCCAGGTTCATCTCTTGCCCCGTTCATTTTGGTTAGGCCAGTCAGTCTCCGTTCCAACATCTTATGCTCTCTCAGGGCTCAGAAGTGTTCTCTTAGCCAGCCGCTCATGTATATATCATCAATCATCTTACAGCTGAATATACAATATGAAAATCCTAGATTGTGTAAGTAGTAGTGTCATATTTTGGAAAATTCAGTCCTGTGACAAGAAATTTCTCTTCCCGAAGCGGCTCGTCCACCTGCTTGATATTGGAAAAGTTGTGCCAAATAAGGATGAGCCAATACTATATATGGGGTTTACCAGAAGAATTTATGGCCGGTCTTCAAAAACACTTGATACCCGATCATTTATTTAAACTTCTGGAATGAAAACAAAGTTCCTGAGCAAAATCTTTGATAAATTTGCTACAAGTTTTGCTCAGGTTCGTTGACACAGGTCATATTTTTCTTTTGCAAAAATCAGGCCAAAGTTCGAGAAAAATTATGCTCCTATAGAAACACCATTACCATCAGAACGAGGCTACGGAAGTTGAATGATGGGTTGTCGGGCGTGTAAGTGGGCAAAAATGGATGAAATTAACCCGATCTGACCTGGGTGATTTGAAACACTTAATGTCTGGGAGGGGCAGAATCCGCCCCCCTGTTGATCTCCGTCGTTGCTTGAGACATAACAACTTAATTTGGTACCAAGGTTGTTCATTATATGAACAATGAATTTTTGAAACAATGGTTTGATTATCATTGTTGTTGTTGTTGCTAGAGCATAATTAATATTATGACGTCAAATGACGTCATAAAAATGAAAGCGTGTTAAAAGGTCGTAGAACTTTAATGTTTATGTAGAAATGAGATATATAGATCAAAATAGATGTAAATTCATAGTTTCGACTTAACTGGACAAATTAAAAAGGATTAAGAGAGATACAATGTGTATTTTTCACAGAGTGGTGCACGAAAACTTGTTTACCATGGAGACAAGGCTAAAAATAGAACACCAAAATTGTTACTGTTTCATTGCTGTATGATAGAATGTTAAACTTGCTAGATCTCAGAGGCATCCAGCAGACAGGGAAAAATGTATAAATGAAAATGTACGAGTAGGGGGGCGGAATCCGCCCCTCAGGTCAGATAGGGTTAAGTGAGTAGATTTGGGGAGTAGAGTAGTGAGTAGAGTAGTAAACAAATTTGGGGCCTGTGGGGTGCCGTCCCTCTGGGTGTTGCGGGGCCGTGGGGATCTGGATGCATTCATCTACCTTGGCGGCAATTAAAGCACGACCCCTAGGAAGAGCAGCCTTTTAGGGTTTTTAAATTTCTATCATTAATTTTTATTATACTTTGTAGTAGCTGATAGGGCATCGTGCCTAAACATTTATGATATGATATGATATGATATGATATAGTTTCTAGAGCAATAAGCGAGTTTCTGAAAACTTTTTATTTTGAAAACACTGAAAACGTCAAAAAAGTTGATCAAATTTTCTAAGGACTCAAGATGAATTGACCAAGAGAGAACAGTTTTGTAGTGATTTGAGGATTTAGAAATTGACAATTTATGATACACTGCAAGTTTTAGTTCTATTTTAGAAAGAATGTAAAAAAATACTCTTAATGATGCAAAGAAATTGTATTTCCTTCTGAAATTTCATTAAGATCATACACATATGCAGGTATTGCGTTCCTGAGTCAAGGTGGATTAAAAGAAGCTTGATTCACTGTTTTCTTGGAAATTATGTGCTTGTGTGCCACCTGAATCGCACTGGTCAATGGTGACTCTGTGTAATTGATTGTTCCTTCATCGTCGGAATAATCTTTCTTTACCACCGAAAGGTGCAGGAGTGGTTCTGCTGACTCTTCAAAACAGTAAATAGTGCGTCATTACGCAGACTTACCTTCTTTCTGTAAAGTCTTCATGCAGGCTAATGGTAGTGTGCAAAGGAAACACATTAGATCACAGTGCATTTTCAAAATTGAGACGAATGCCCTGAAACTTCGTAGATTTATTGTTGCAGGACTGGCTCACCCAGCGAAAGGGGATGGTGCAATAGTAGACAGAACATTTAGATTCAATTTTTTCTTTTTAAAGTGTTGTTAATGAAATTAAGTGCCGGTCATATCTAGAATCAGATGATGTCGTGTTTATTTCTGCTATCAACAGCACAGAAGATTGTATTTGGCTATTGTTTGCTTTTGTTTTGACACTGATATATAAAATAAATAAAATTCCGCAAGGAGTACCTTGTTACTATCTGCCATTTCAATGAGATGTTTTGCTTCTAAAGCTGCTCTGTTGAAATCTTCAGGCCTCTTCCATATTTCAACCTCATCCTGCAAATGGAAACAGGTTTTTGATATATACAGAAGGTTTTATGTTGTCTAAAGTTTGCCTCAAACTGGTCATATTCATTATCTTTTAAACAATATGCAGATATGGTAATTTGCAATCGCACCAAGAAGTCAAGTTGAGGTATGGATCTTGAATTCCCACAAGTCTTTTGCGGTTCCCATTGCACTGGGGACTGGCCTGAAGTCCTGGAGTGATGTATCCTCGCTTCATCAGTTTACAAGAAATTTGAAGAAAATATCTTTGAGCGAGGATAAAAGCACGATAAACTAAGCATGACTCGCAGGAAGAACAGTACTTCATTTTATTGTGTATTGTGGTGTTGTTATTCTTCTTTTTAACTCAACTGAAGGGATATTGTGTGTAACCCTATAGTGGTTGGGCTATTTGATAGTCCTATTTTGGTTGGGGGGGCAAAAAAGCCCCCCCTACCTAACTCTTGACTGGTAATAGGTAGAGCCACCAAATTTGGTGTGCTAATAGCCTCAGGCATGTACTTTCTGCAAATATAAAAATTTTGCTAAAATTAGCCATAATTTTTGCTCACATCAGCATTTTCCTTTGTGTGGTCAAGAAGAGCGGCAGAATTGGCCAAAATCAGGAAAATCGTGATAAAATTGAATTTGGACCACGCTTTCCATCCAAACATGATAATTGTGGTAAAATGCACCAAATAACAGTACACTACAAAAGAAATTTGCAAGATATTCAACTTATGCTCCTTTTTTCGCGATAATTCCGATTTGAGAATTTGCGATTTTTCCAGGGTCAGTCCCAGAAAATTGTCTCCCACCCCCTCATTTTTCAAAATATTTTAATGAAACTTTTTGAAAAGTTGTACAATAAGTAGTTGCAAAAAGTCAAAAAGTTTCATGGCTATAAATGTCTTCCTGGCAGAGTTATTTAAAAAAATCCACTAGGGGGGCAATTTGCCCCCCAACCAAAATAGGGGTAAAGAAATGTAATAAAAACAAATCACGCTTATTCGCTTGCCAACAGAAGGATTTCTGATACGCATGATTGGTGCGTAACTCTTGTAATCGGTTGACCAAGATTTCTTCCTTTTGTTATCGAAAAATAAATAGACACAGAATTTGATTGCAGGAAATCTACCGTATACATACGTAAAACTAAAGCAAACGGTTTCCTCGGCAAAGAAACGCATGTTGCCAAAGACTGAATGTTAAAGGCAGTCGGTCATGCAATTGATTCGGTGATTTGGACAATACAAAGAATAGGAAATTTCAATGGCTGCTAATCCCCTGACTTTCTACGGCCGTAGAGAGTCGAGACGGTTATCCCTCCTTTGTTTCCAATACACAGATTCACAAAGAAATCTGTTGTGTTGAGAGCTGACTTTTTCCATACAAGTTTGAGTGCAACTGTAGATTATGCAAACTATCTATTCAAAATTAAAGGTTTTTATGATTGTTGTATGATTGATACCGTATATTTAAGTTTTGGTTGGCGTTAATTAGCCAATTAACCGGCTAGACGAAAAGCCAACCTAAAATAAAGTAATTATTATTATTGTTATTATTATTCTTATTATTATTCGCGGCCAATCCGAGACGTGACAGACTGCCTTTAATGAAAAGTATAGAGAATCTTGATAGACCGATCGCTTCCCGAGTAATTAATGACTCTCTGGCGAGAAGGTTTCTGATAATGTTAACGGGCTTCCGTGCTCATTAAGGCGTAAAGTAGACTTAACTTAAATTGCATTTCAATTCATCAAATTTTCTCAGAATTGATGTAAGGGAAGAAACTTTTACGTTGCCCACTTCGCAGTTTTGCTATTGTTAAATTTGCAAAAATTATCCCCACAGAATACCCTAAGATATGGAATCAAATTTCTTATAATCAAATATTGATTTCTTTTCTTGTTCTTTGCAATGAATTTCAAAATGATTCTGTTTCAAACCTTTTTGAACTGCGATTCTAACGAGCTTAGGTATGAAAGATTCAAACAAATCATTGAAGTAGAAGAATATTTGAGGCTTTACAAGGTTTGATAAAGGAACTAATTCGTGAAGTTTTGAATCTGCAAAACCTCCCCGTTAGGCCGATTCCTTCATTGCAAATTCAAAAAATTTCGTCTGTTTTCCAACGCGTAAAAAGCTCTTCCCGCAAAAGTTTTGCCTCTTAAAGTACAGATAAATTCTTCATGACAAAGTTAATTTAAGTCAAACTCAGTGCAAGGTTAGTGTTAAAGGGTGGTGAGTCATTCAAGCATTGTTACTTACAAGATCTATCTTCCCATCATTATTGAGTCATTCAAGCATTGTTACTTACAAGATCTATCTTCCCATCATGATTGAGTCATTCAAGCATTGTTACTTAGAAGATCTAGCTTCCCATCATGATTGAGTCATTCAAGCATTGTTACTTACAAGATCTAGCTTCCCATCATGATTGAGTCGTTCAAGCATTGTTACTTACAAGATTTAGCTTCCCATCATGATTGAGTCATTCAAGCATTGTTACTTAGAAGATCTAGCTTCCCATCATGATTGAGTCATTCAAGCATTGTTACTTACAAGATCTAGCTTCCCATCATGATTGAGTCGTTCAAGCATTGTTACTTACAAGATTTAGCTTCCCATCATGATTGAGTCATTCAAGCATTGTTACTTACAAGATCTAGCTTCCCATCATGATTGAGTCGTTCAAGCATTGTTACTTACAAGATCTAGCTTCCCATCATGATTGAGTCGTTCAAGCATTGTTACTTACAAGATTTAGCTTCCCATCATGATTGAGTCATTCAAGCATTGTTACTTAGAAGATCTAGCTTCCCATCATGATTGAGTCATTCAAGCATTGTTACTTAGAAGATCTAGCTTCCCATCATGATTGAGTTGTTCAAGCATTGTTACTTACAAGATATAGCTTCCCATCATGATTGAGTCATTCAAGCATTGTTACTTACAAGATTTAGCTTCCCATCATGATTGAGTCATTCAAGCATTGTTACTTAGAAGATCTAGCTTCCCATCATGATTGAGTCATTCAAGCATTGTTACTTACAAGATCTAGCTTCCCATCATGATTGAGTCGTTCAAGCATTGTTACTTACAAGATTTAGCTTCCCATCATGATTTTTGTCAAGTTTTTCCTTGAATTCATTTTCGTAGAAGTTTCTCATTTCTGGCAAATGAATGGAATCTGCAAAATGAAAGTTTAGTATTGTTTTCTAACTCACAGTTTCAATGTTAATTCAAGTGCAACGTACAATAGCTAAAGTTTCTTTTGTTGACGTTCTATGAGGACTTTGTTATTTTTATTTTTATTGCCGGTACTGATCCCAGGACCGCATTTAAGTCTGTTGGGGCCCTGGGCCCAAAACTGAATTGGGGCCCTTAAAATATACCTAAAAACTTGTGCTCAACGTGCATGGTACTTGGCACCGTATTAGTATTACTTTTTATGGATAAGGGCCCAAGATTCAGTCATAACAACAATTTGTTAAAATCAACTTAATACTGTAATTTGATGGAGAAAAGATCGAACAAATGAATAAGCTGGTACAAATATAGACATTTTGGTACAATCCCAATAAAACTACCCTTGTCCCTTGGTTCATGATGCTAATGTCTTTCGTGACCATACTCCTGCAAAATTTTGGATGATTTTCGTGGGGTCTAAAATACTCAGAACATCAAAAGTTGCTGCAATTTGGCATATTAAGGCAACATTGAGCTCTTCTGAAATTGCGGACCTTAGTTGACTCTTGACCCGCACAGCCCCCGGGGGGGGGGGGGGTACTTGGCCTACGAGCATACGGGGACGTGCCGCTAGAAAATCTAAAATGATACCCTGTCCCGGAGTAAAATTTTCTTAAACAATACCCTGTCCTATAGTTTCTTTGGACAAAGTAGTGCTCTGCAAGGAAAATTGTAAGAAATCTATCGAAAAATGTGGAAATATTGCCATCTAGGCGATTTTTATCACATCCGCAGAGTGCAAATTGCCTAAAACGACCTTTCGGAGTCAAAAATGATAAAAATATGGACCCTGTCCCGGAGTTGGAATCCTGAAAATGATACCCGGTTCAGCGGCACGTCCCCGTACGGAAAAATATATGAGTACCCCCCCCCCCAGGCGTACAGCATAGAGAAACTTCAGTCATCCGAGGAGACTCCGCATCCGGCAAAGTGAGCAACAATCTAAGTGAAGTCATTGCACTTGGGAAAACTCCAGCTACGTACAACTCCTTCACAATTTGCTCTAACAGCTAATTCGAAATATACACTTTTGTATTTCATCAGCTCGACAGTCATTCGAAATCTAAACCAAGTTTACGATTGATCTACTGGATGAGCCAGAAAAGAGGTCCCACTTTTGCAAATTTACAGCTCCGACAGTACCTCACATTTGAATGATTCAAATTCTAGATAAAAGCCAAAAGATTGAAGTATTTTTTGTGACTTTTCTCTATGTCCTACTAGCAACAGAAATATAGGTAAATTCAACTTTGCGAAAATTCCACGGTTAAGAATTGACTGAAAAATGATTTAAAACATGGATCAAATCACAAAGGACTCCTCGTGCAGATCAATAAAGAAAATGTAATTCTTCACGGGTAAGAGGTATCCACTACCAATGCATTGCTCTGGCACTGAACATCTATTGTATTTGTTTGAAAACTGACCCGTACAAGTGAAGCCTGGCAAAAAGCCTGGAAAGGCAGGAAATCCCTGGAAGCTCCAGGCTCGCAATCCTGCCAGGGCTGGAATAGGCTGGAAAGTCGGATGGAAAAGCTGGTGCCTGTTTTGCGACCCTGTAACAGCCAGGATTATCTGGAAATTTTCCTGACTAGCCATGAAAGCTTGGACATTGATTCCAGGCTTGTCGGGAAAGCGAGGTGTAATGAGATTTTGCAACGATATCAGGCTGGGAAAGGCAGGAAAGGCTGAAAATAGAGTCAAAGGGCACGTGACTTTGCCTGGAAAGGCTGGAAATCTTCTCACGAGGGTGTGTTAAGGTGTTGGCCCCGTTTATTAGAGAGAGTGAAAGGGATATTTTTATGTTTTACATAAGAAAAAGAGTTCTCCCCATGCGCTAAGAAACAGGCTTTCACTGGCTGGATTTGAAATTTGGCGGTAGCAGGTGAATGTGTTGTGATTTCAACTTGACGGTGCAGCCACAAGAAAGTTTGAGTTGGTGTTCATTTTACGTTACAGTTTTATCAAAGTTCACAGTTATTACAGCGATAGTCTCTGTAATTCTTGGTCGTTACAAGGAAGAAGGTCAAAGAATTAGGAAACCTGGACACAATGCAAATGGATTACCAGTTACAAGGCACAATGCTCCAGTGGAATGTATGCCTATTTTGTAGTTCTGAATAGACCTTTTAGCTATTCTGAAAACGAATGTGGATCGAACGATATTTCATTACAATTTGTAGAATTTTCGAACGTGCACAATTGCAATCGAAGCTCTAACGCCACTCTATCGAACCTCGCGTATAAAATTGTATAAAAATATCGCTCGATCCAGGCTCTTTTGTAGAATAGCTAAAAGGTCTATTGTACAAAGATTAAGAAACACCAAAACATAGTTGCAAGAAAAGAGAGAGCTTGAATTTGTACAAACTGTAAACCAATTGGTATTGCTTTTTCCTCTTTATGACAGTTGCCTAAGAGCTCGGTTGCTTGGCTTAGGCCCCTGCAATGAAGCAAGTGCGGTTGATCACAAGGTAGTAACTTCCTTGAGTACTTCGACTGTAATAGAGGACAGGATTAAGACCTAATTTCTAGTTCATCCAAGAGAACAGAAGCACTCACTTAACAAGGTCTCATAACTTTAAAGCTCGTCATAGAGGAAGAATAGTTAAATTTAGACGACAAGCAATTTGATAAATGGCATCAAGCTGTTGGGCCGTACTGTTCGCCTGTGGTGAAGATGAAGTTGCAGTTGTTCACCAGATTTTAGTGCAAGCGCTGCGCAGGGATCGCACAAACATAAAGTATCATGATTGCTAATCATCCGCACCACTCTTTAGCTTGATACAAGTCATGGGGCAAACTTTCTCGTGCATGCTAGACCTCTGAACGAAGACAGTAAAAGAGAAGAAATATATAGAATTCCTGATAGTTAGGCCAGAACCACGATGAATTAGGCCTTTTGCATAGGGTTGGTATGAAAATTGCTGTGCTGGGTTGCTACACTTTTCCTGCTTCCTTTTTTACAAGCCTGTCTGCTTTCCCGGTATTTCCAAGGTGCTCCTGCCTTTTATTTGTTGAAGCCAGCCAGCCTCCTTCCAGGGTTTTGCTGGGTTTTCCTGTCTCATGATTGTTCAAATTTGCCTGCTTTCCCAGGAATTTCAGGGTTTTCTTGCCTTTCGTTAGTTCAAGCTCACGTGCCATCCAGGCTTTTCCAGGCTTTTCCTGCCTATTACATCCTGCCTTCCAGGGTATTCCAGGGAATTCCTGCCTTCTATTTATCAAAGCGGTAACACCTTTCTAGGGTTTTCCAGAGTTTTCCCGGGCCTAAAGACAACTGGAATTGAATAGATTGTGAAAGCGTGAAAGAAATATACCAAAACTGTGAAAATCGATGCTGTTTCTTATACCAGTATGTGGAAAATGGATACCGTTCCCAATGTCACATCCCCCGTACCCAAAATATTTGTGCACCGCCCGGGTACTGATCTCATTATCAGTTATCAACTGAATTTGCAGTTTGACAATAAAAAAAAGAAATGTGGCATGCAAGGTGAGTCAGAAAAAACGCACGCTGTGTGAAAGGCTACCTTTTCAAAACAATGATGCTTTTCATTGTTTAACAGCCGGCATGTTTCATTGAATTAGAAAATTTTCTTCCTATCCGAATTAGAGTGGATTTTCTGGAGGAGTTTCTCTGAAAATTCTTTGGGAAATTGCGTAAAATCATAATCGAGTTTCCATTATACTTCTACTTTACAGCTGTGACTTGAACATGTTCTTGCAAGTTCATGTGCTAATACCACCATGTTCTGATGCCGTGAGCTTCGAAGGAGTAGGAAGTAAAATCCCTCACTTAAGCCATCACTTATAGCCTTGCCATATTGACCTGATGGATGAATTCTCCGCTCGCCTATGAATCTGTTCAGTTGAATGATAAGCCCTCCGTCCGAGGATATTTTGGTAGAGCTTTCATGGTATTATTGCTGTCATGTTTGCCCTTCTTTTGATTAGGAGTGACATGATCTTCTCGCTGAATTCGTTTCTCTATTACGACCATTTGCATGTATCAATCCTTCAAACAAGGTTCTTATGGAGCTATTAAATTTATGGTGTTAAAGACCTTCCACATGACGTTAGATTTATATATTACAATTAACCTTGCAGTACATCCATAACACTGGTCAATCTATTTAACCTAATTCCATGTGACAGGATCTTCTCGCTGAAGTCGTTTCTCTATTGCGACCATTTGGATGTATCCATCCTTCAAACAAGGTTCTTATGGAGCTATTAAATTTATGGTGTTAAAGACCTTCCACATGACGTTAGATTTATATATTACAATACAATTGATCTTGCAGTACATCCATAACACTGGTAAATTTGTTTAACAAAATTCCATCACCTTCCCCGTCTACTAGTGATCTATAAGTAGATTGTATGTAGTTCTAATTATTCTCTTTGTTCATGTCGTATGTCGTGTGTGTCTCTTGTCCTGTATTTTGATAATTTTATTTCATATCTTTTTTATCATATATCTATATGTTAATGGCCTCGGGGTAGACATTGTCTTTTGCTCCTCGGGATATCGATGTAGTATTATTGTAAAGTAATTTATGTAATGTAGTGTAGCTCATTTTGTAGAGGAATTCTGTAAGTAGTTAATGTAGCTTGTAACATATATTGTAACTTTTTATTGGAATATGTAAAAAAGAATATTAGGGAAGGAATGATAATTTTTAAAACGCCTTATGCCGTGCCCTATTTTGGTCACCCAGTGGTAGTTTTGAAATTTTGTTAAACATAGATCTATCCTTTCTCAGTGCTTTGGAATACCACATGGAATAGCATCGTCAACGGATGTTTAATGCAAACTAGATCATCTTTTACATACCAATATACTCCTTCATTGATAGAAATCCATCTTTGTCAATATCTGCCTCTTCAAGCTCTTCCTAAAATTGTTTGAAATATTAAAAGCTCATCATTTTCAACCTTCAACAGCAAATTTGGCGATTTTGCAACTTTATGGCTACGAAAAATTCTTCCAGAAGAATGGTACGAACCTGTAATTACATCAATCGGTGCAGAATTTCTTTTTCAACAACCAATCTAAAATCTGCTTGAATCTGCCACGAAAGTGAAATTCTAAGGGAGGATAGGCGTACTGTTCAAGTCTCCCTGAGACTTGAAGATGTATTAAAATTCGAGAAGCGTTTTTTGAGACATTGGATTTAAAGATGAGATCGTGATGGGTAGATTCTAAAAGTTTAGTTCCTTTGCCCTATTCGGTCAGGCAAAGTTACTGTCGGGTGACCTATGATAGATAAAAGCTTTTGTGTTCATTTGGTGATGAAAAACGCAACTTGCAGAACTTGCCCGACAACTTTTTCTTTGATGCAGATTCAAGCAGATTTTGGATGTGTTGGGGAGAAGGAGATTTTTCTATCACTTGACGAAAACAGCATTTTAAATATTCTTTCTGCACTCCCTTCTAACCTTCAAAAGGAGGCTGAGAAAGAAATTATAGAGGGTTGTTGGTGTCCTTGATTTGATTTTACATTATTTACCCATGGTAGCCCCTCAGTTAGAATAATTGATTTACAGGGGGCCATGCTAAGAACTTAACAATATCAATAATTTACATTAAAACCAGTAAATTTCAAACTAAATTAATATTACAATTTGTAAAAAATCTACAATTAAAAACGAAACGACTTTAGTGCTCATTTTTGCACCTCTCTCTTGAAGGCTCTCAGGGCTGAAGATTTTTTTGCCTGAGTACCAATACTGTTCCAAAGCTTAGCGCCTCGGTACGAGAAGCATTTCTGCCCCCCCCCCCTCCTGCTGATTTCAGCAATGGCAACCGGAGGTTGACTTCAACATTCCTAAGAGAATGAGCAGTGGCATTGATGACTCTCGTGAACACGTCATTCATGTAGGAAGGCGCGTCTCCTTTAAGAGATCTGCAAACCATTTTCTGTGATTCAAAGTCAATAAGTTCCCTAACAGTGGGCCATTGAAGCGCACGAATAACTGGTAGAGCGGGCCACAGTGATCCAGAACACGCAAATTTTGGAAAAATTTACAGAATATCGGAAAAATCAAATCTAATCAAAACATAAATGGTGATATATGGTCTTAAAGAGGATAACTTAAGGATCAAAATAAATCAAAAAGTAGACTTTTCTGACTTTTGAGTCCGGAGAAATTTGCTTGCAAAGTAGGATGAAATTGACATTGTTTACTTTTTATGTAATTTTTGGTTGATTTCTACAGAATGCTCTTTTCAACAACAAATTCTTTTGCTAATACATCTGCCCAGGGTTATCCGATTTTGGCTCTGTTTATTCTAATTGATAGAAGTACATGTCATCTTACAGAGAAGTCAAACACAGCCTCTTCTGGCTCACATTTTTTTTTGTTTTCTTGTTATTTATCCTATGCCGACTTTTTTCTTGAAATTGACACCAAAAATGCATATTTTAAAGTTAAAAGAAAAAAAGAGAAATTAAGGAAAAAAAATGTCTGCCAAACCTAGATTTTATCAAAGAAGCACAGTTTAGCAGGTTGTCTTCCTTAAGAAAAGTCTACTTTTTCCTTTATTTTGATCCTTAAGGTATCCTCTTTAAGACCATATTTTACGATTAATGTTTTGATTGAGTTTGATTGTTCCGATACTTTGTATTTTCTATCTTCAGCTGGACCCCAGTTGGACATTTTTGTCAGAATGCTTATAACTTCAGCTCCAGCTATTTCAAATGCTAGGTAGCATCCTTTGAGAGGGCGAAAGTAAATAATTGTTTTCTCTGTAGCAAGTCATGAAGAGTCAATAATAAAGGCAATGTACATTTGACTCAAATTGGAAATGATTTGGAAGTTGGACTGTGTCGTTGATGTGTCGATTTCTGAATTATCGTTTAGTTTTGTGAAAATATCTGTTGTCCTGTTGATTACTCATCCTCGATGGACAACGCCGGAGAAAGCTTTAACAGGCTGCAGGTCAGGAAGTTTAGAAAAATTTTGGTCGATACGTACACTATACTTCAAATTCAATAGCTGACTCAATATCTAAGACATCTTTTAATATCTTTTTTCATATTCAGCGTTATAGTTGCAAATTAACTACTTCTAGGTTTAAATTTCTGAAAAATAGTAATAAATTTCTTTCAAAATTTTTGGAATTCATCCCCAAGGTACCTTGCAAAATCATCATACATTAATATATAGTCATAGACACCTTCTAAAATAACCGTAAAAATATATTCATCGATTCTTTGGCTGTTTCTCAAAATTGAGAGAAAGTACTGTCAAAGAGTACACATTTTGAAAATGTCATGAAAATCTTTTGGGTACGTTTCTGCACGGAATCTTTGGTCAATATGTACAAAATATCTCAAATGTTAAAATATAAAAATATCTCAAATAGCTAAACCAATAGCCAAGACATCTTTTGACATCTATTTTCTATTTTCAGCGTTAAAGTTGAAAAAGAACAATGTTTAGGCCTAGATTTGTGAAATATAGCATAGTCTGAATTTTGCAAAAATTTGCCTTGATGATATGTATTAACGAATGCGTTCTCCAGGGGAGTATCAATGGACTCTGCTGGCTTTTAAATAAGAAAAAGATTTTGCAAATCGGATAAGTTCGTGTGATGCAGCAGCATTTTGAAGCTTGTAATTTTTAGTAAACAATGGTCAATTTCTTCCTGACATTGCTTAGATATGATGCAATACAAATTCCTGAAAGACTGACAAATTTTTCTCCGGAACGAATGGCTCGATTCGTTTCAAAATTTTTTGCATAAAGGCGGAAAATTCCTTCTGAACAACAAAAAAAGAGAATGAAAATCATATTACACATCTGAATTTTGGGTATTTTTTTCCAGCCCTGGATCACTGTGGGGCTCATCAAATGCACTGTTGGCAACGAATTTTGTAGTACGATTTTGGAGTTTCTGCAATTTTTCAATGATAGTCATCTCAGCATTTCCCCAGACAGGACAACAATATCTAAAGTACGGCTCCACTAAACTCTTATACATAGTCTTGACGGTTGATATTGGGAGGTACTGCTTGGCATAACGAATCATACCAATACCTCTAGAGATCTTGTTCGTTGTTAAGGCCAATTGAGATGTCCATTTTAGTTGATGGTCAACCTGAACATCAAGGTATTTGACCTCCTTTACCAACTTGATATCCTCGGAACCAACCTTTTTATGAACATTTATTTGAATAATTTCATATTTGTTAAAATGACTGTAAATTAGGTTTTAAGTTTGTAATTATCATTTTGTGGACAAACCCCTGCAAAGCAATCTATGCAGACTGATGAGGCTACCATGGTTAAACAACGAAAAATGAAATGAAACATGATTGAAAGTCCTGGCATAAATCAATTGCATACGCGAAGTCTGCTAAGTCGTAAGGGTAGGCGAGGATCGAGAGGGCAGGCAAGATCGAAAGATTCATTATAGTAGCAATTTGTTTAGAATTTGCTTGTCATTTAAAACTCATTTAGGCCCATTTAGCATGCCGTGGTGAGGCATGGCACCCCTTGTTCAATGTCCCTTCCGAAGAACGCAAAGTGAGTTGCAAGGTCAGGCCTCTGAGGTCTCCCATCAGGAGTTTGACCTCATTCGACCCAGTTTAACTTCAGTTACCTATAGATAAGTAAATAATTAAATATATAAATCTGAAGCTAATTCTCCATTTCGGAGCAGTTACCCCGGATAACTGGGTATCACAAGCTAGTGCTTAACTTATTTTATCTTTTATATCTTATTACTATTATTATTATTATTATTATTATTATTATTATTATTATTATTATTATTATTATTATTATTATTATTATTATTATTATTATTATTATTATTATTATTATTATTATTATTATTAATTGTAAGTAAAGATTCTTTCGTCTTGATTGTCTAAGTGTAATAGATTCAAGAAAAACAAAACAAGAACTTTTCAGTGAAATATTTCGATCTTATGTAGATCTTCTTCAGTCACAATGTGAGTAAATTACAAGAGTGTATTATAACGATAAAGGGAAGAATTATAAATTCGACTTAAGAGTTCTAAAGATTTCCGTGGAATTCTTGATTCTAATAATCTGGCGTCGATTGCTGATAACGAATTGGATAAGCACATAAGAACATAAAGCCAGAAATAAGAAATAAATACAAGGAAATGCTATTACATATTCAAAAACTTGGGAATAGTTTATAATGCGTTTTTGCTAGTTCACCCATGGTGCTGTTCATTCCATGAGGTTCTTTTGTGTCCAGTCTAGTGATCCATTTGTCCTCAAAGTTACCTAAGTCGGTTTCATTTCCTTCCACTTGCTGCAAAATGTGCACTTTCAAATTCCGATCGAAATTACAGTCTTGACTGTTGAAAAAATGTCTTCAATTATTATTACTATTATTATTATTATCATTATTATTATTATTATTATTATTATCATTATTATTATTATTATTATTATTATTATTATTATTATCATTATTATTATTATTATTATTATTATTATTATTATCATTATTATCATTATCATTATCATCTATTATTATTATCACTATTATCATTATTATTATTATTATTATTATTATTATTATTATTATTATTATTATTATTATTATTATTATTATTATTATTATTATTATCATTATTATTATTACTATGAAAATTTGCTATGAAAAAGGTTCTAACACAATCCAAACAGTTTAAGCCAAAAATTTACGTAGACAATATATTGATTAAAAGCATCGAAGAAAAGGAAAGCTTTCGATACCTCGGGCGTTGGTTTAACTTTGACATGGACAATAGTGAGCACAAAAGGCAGCTTCTTGACACTACAAATCGAATCCTCAGCTTTCCTGTGCCAAAAGGAACATTTAAATGCAGTGGTAAGAGATGTCAAATTTGCCCTATTATTCAAGAGGGCTGCAGTTTCTCTAATGCGAATGATTCGCGATTTTTCAAGAATTTTTCAGGGGCTTACGATTGCAGTTCTACAAACGTAGTTTATATTTTGCAATGTACATGTTGCAACAAAAAGTATGTTGGCAGCACTAAAACAAAATTTCGTTAAAGATTTAACGTGTACAAATCATACTTTCGGACTTACAAACAGAAGCGTAATGCTGGTACTCTTGATACAGGAAAGGCGGTCCCTCAGGCAAGCTTCTTCTCTCATTTTTTCGAGGAAGGCCACCATGGTGAATTTTCGGTCGTTATTAGCCTCATTGACGGAGCACAGGATGTGTATTCCCTTCGCAGGAAGGAGCTTTTTTGGCAATACAAATTGGGTTTGTTTACACCAAATGGCCTAAATGAGAGGGCAGCCGATGTTGAGCTGGATACATTTGCTTGTGGCACTGCTTAGTTCTCTTACAATTGCATTGAAAATCATGGGCAGCGTAATGGCAGGGGTGTTGGCTGGCTGACTTCGTGCAAAATTGCACGTAGTGGTGGGGTGGAATTCCCCATCGAGCTATCCTGGATTTAGCAACTTAAGCAAATCCTTGGAGGGTCACTGGCTTACACTCCTTGCCTTCTGTCTCGGGTTGTATAAGTTCTTGTCACGTAGAGCTTTCACTCCCTTTCTAGACAGTCCAAATCCAAAAGCAAAAACAGGGAGGAGAAAACTTTGGAAGGCCCCTTGGGGGGATTTTGTGCATGAAAATCATTCCTGGTTTCGAAACCGCTTTGTTCTTAGGTAAAAATTTCTTTTCATTTCAATAGAATTTTAAAATAATAATTTTTCTTTTATTTGTCTGGGTTTTAGAAATACATTTTTATGCAAATTTTAGGTTTAGAGTATAAATACTTGACTGTCTGGATTTGTAAATGCACTGAAGAAGATTTTACATCGAAACGTATGACATAGAACAGTTGTGTTGTTTTAATTTTCTTTCTGTTTTATTTTGGTGATGGTTTGAGTTTGATATTATTTTTATTATTATTATTATTATTTTTTTATTGTCAAAATTGATTGTTTCTGTTCTGTTTCTGATTGTTCTTTTTCTTGAGTCCTCTATACTGATGGCTAATGCCTAGAGGCAGACTATTTTTGTTGTTATTGTGTCTTTTACTAATTTTTTTTTCTTTTCTAAGATGACATTTCAATTTTGATATTATTATTATTATTATTATTATTATTATTATTATTATTATTATTATTATTATTATTATTATCATTATTATTATTATTATTATTATCATTATTAATATCATTATTATTATTGTTATGCTGCTTTTACACGGTATTGATCTAACAACCGGCAAATTCTCTGAATTATGTCTCTCATCGAACCACTACCCGTGGTCTAGGATGAGAAGCATTTTTGTCCTTCGTCATTCTCACTGTCCTTCTGTGCAGTACTCCTTTGTTCTTTACTTTGTATCGAGAACCTTCCGGATGATTCGCGCTGTCCCAAGAAGACATGTTTTTTGAAGAGCATCAACCCCCAGGTGCAGGTCTACCTTGTCAACGTTTTTTCTTAGATTATTAGTCACAGTCCCCAAAGCCCCTATGACGATTGGTAGGATCATGACTTTATCTACTTCTTTGTTCCAACATTTCAAAATTTCGTATTTCAAGTCATTGTAGTATTCTATCTTTTCTTGCTCTTTTTCTTGATTCTGGTGTCAAACGGGCATGCAATATCTATTACAAGGCACAACTTCTGTTTCTTATCTAGGACCACAATATCTGGCTTGTTATGCTCTATTCTCTTTTCAGTTTGTATAGAGAAATCTCATAACAGCTTGACTTCAGCGTTTTCAAGGACTTTCATCTTTGTTTCCACAAAATGCTCATAGTATTTCTCCGTGCATGCAAAGCCGAATTTCTTGCAATAGTTGC
This sequence comes from Aurelia sp. 4 Dawson et al 2005, assembly GCA_964019985.1. NCBI lineage: Eukaryota > Metazoa > Cnidaria > Scyphozoa > Semaeostomeae > Ulmaridae > Aurelia > Aurelia sp. 4 Dawson et al 2005. The sequence goes on from OZ026510.1 coordinate 2,673,544, forward strand.
AATGGATTATTGCGGCAATTTTATCATGCCTGCACTTCTTGTAATCATTTTGAGCTAACTGTGAGCATTCAGATACAATGTGTGCTACAGTCTCGTCTCGTTCATCGCACATTCTGCATTTGGCTGAACAGTCTTGTTTACCTATCATTTTCTTGATCCAGTTTACCCGTAATGGCTGTTCCTGTGCTGCTATTATTAATCCTTCTGTCTCTTTCTTTACTACCCCCTTCTGTAACCACAGCCAGCTATCCTTGTCGTCCCTAACCTCTTTTGTTTCTTTGAAAAACACTGAATGGAGCTTCTTTTCTTCAGAGTTTGCTTTCCGTTTTTTTGTGATTTCCTGTTTTTTCCTTTTTGGCTCTACTGACTCTGTAAATAACCCATCTCTCACCACCTCCTTAAGTAAAACTTCTTCTGTCTGTTCCAGGTAATAGCCAAGACTTGCTTTCTCTAATTCTACAACCTCTTCAACACTCTTAAGTCCCCGCCCTCCTTCAGCCCTTTTCCAGTACAAACTGTCCACATCCGATTGGGGGTGCATGCTTCTGTGCATTGTAAACAACGTTTTGGTCTTTCTGTCAATATCCTTCAGTTCATCTTTTCTCCAATCAATGATTATTATTATTATCATTATTATTATCATTATTATTATTATTATTATTACCATTATTATCATTATTATTATTATTATTATTATTATTATTATTATTATTATTATTATTATTATTATTATTATTATTATTATTATTATTATTATTATTATTATTATTTATTATTATGGGATTTTAAGCATTTTTGCATTGGCTGGTCTTATTGCCGTTTTTCTTCCTGTTAGGCGAGTCACAACATATAACTAAATGCTAACAGATGTCCTTCTTCTTTAAAGTTCTAGCACTTTTCTCAGTATTCTTGCCGTCCCCAACAAAGCAGTCTTCTGCAGTACTCCAACCTCAGGCACAATGTCCATCTTTTCAATCCAACATTCAAGATCTTTTGTAACGCTTCCGAGGGCACCAATCACTACTGGAACAACTTTAGCACATCGCAGTTCCCACAACCTGTTTATTTCCCTTTTCAGATCTTGGTACTTTTCTATCTTCTCTAACTCTTTTTCTGCAATCCTCGTATCCGCAGGTACAGCAATATCAACTATCAGAGCCTCTTTCTTTTCCTTATGAATTACTATAACATCTGGTCTCCTTGCCTGAATGACGTTATCACATTGTACATTGATATCCTACAGAATTTTCACAGCCTCGTTCTCAACAACACCCTCTGGGGTGTGTTCATACCACTTATCGGAATGCTGAAGCCCGTGTTTCCTACACAAATCCCAGTGTACTTTCTTTGCCACGTTATCGTGGCACCGTTTGTAATCCCTCTGGGCTAATTTCTCGTACTTTGCAACAATATGTTGTATGCTTTCACCTCGTTTACCACACATTCTACACAATTGAGTTGAGTTGAGTTCAATGGCTACCGGACGTGCGTTTTGCTGCGGTAGCTAAGTAATGGGTTAACGAATGAGCTAATGTAGCAGGGATCATGAATTAAGCTGGAAAGACTTGTAATGAATTAGTAAATTTACTTGAGTTTGTTATTTTGTAAGTTGAAGATAGTTTGAGCTGAAAGCTGAATGGAAGAGCTTTTCACACGCGTTGAGATCTATCAAGGTTTCCCCTTGTAAATTTTTCAAAATCTCTGTCCTCATTTTAGCAAGATTAACTAAGTAAATTGTTTCATTGTGATGTTTACGCTTTATTATTTCTTGGCCAATTAGTGACGCACGGAGGGAAAATTCGTTTTATTGCAACATGTTTGACGTTTGCCTGATGGTGCCGCGCGGCATGCACCATGTCTTCTAAAACCAGTTTTTTGGCGTAAACATCACGGCAGTCTCACGGGGGTCTGAAATTTCTTGTTTTCTTAGTGAATAAGTCACAAGGGACGCAAAATTGCTCTTTTTTTGGAAATCATTGCTTAGGGTATTAAAATACCTAGATAGCAAACCAAACATCTCATTGATCCAATCTTTTTGAATTGTCAATGTATCAACAGAAAATTCCCCTGATAGCTCATTCTCAACTGCTCTTCTTGATGTTCCTTAATAGATGCGTTTTTAATTACTATTATTTTATGCAGTTTTCATTTATCTTTCTATTCTATTGTTTCTTTCTATTTTATGGTCATTATCTTTTGTTTTTCCAAGGCTGCTGTTTATCTCTGATTTATAAACGCATTTTCAAAACATCCTGTAGTTTGTCGACTAATGATGAGAATGACCAAGGATATCAAGCGTGCAGATGCCTGTAGGAATTAACCAATGGCGTGCAGGAATCGCTGGGCGCCGAAGTTGGCTCATGTCAAAAGTCCCAAAGGGCCTTGAAATACCAGTGGTCGGGATTTCCTTTTGTGCTCTTCAGTACTTCGCCTACATGTACTCATTCATCTGTTCATCTGTTCTTTCGTTGCCATTATCCCTCGTTGTTTCCTTCTTTTGGACCCACCTCGCTGCAATTGTTGTGCCAGCTACTCCCCCAAAAAGTACAGATGTTTGTCGAATCTTTGCAAAAATAAATTGGCATGTGATTGTTTATCTATGGCTTGCGTTTTCGCTTTTCAATGAGCTACCAAAAGTATGTAAAAACATCCTCATTTACACCAAGGCCTACCCACGGAAAGCCCTGTGTTTAGCGCAGCATATTCTTTTTACTCTTCTTATTGGGACCGCACTAGAGATTTTTCAGGTTGGTGGGTGCAGCCCATTCAGCCAGCTGCTTTTATGTGGAGACATTCATCCTAATCCTGGCCCAGAAGTTCTTTCACTGGAACCTGAATAGCATCTGTGCTAGAGATCGAATAAAGACACCGCTTATTGAAACTTATGATACCCTCTACAAATTTGACATTATTGCTATTTCTGAGACTATGCATGATCAAAGTGTAAAAAATGATGAAATCTATATTGAAGGGTTCAGCAAAGAGATATATCGCAGTGATCATCCGAACAATATCAAAACTGGTGGAGTGTGACTCTATTTTCGCGAAGGGCTACCCATCAAGAGACGAATTGACCTTGAGCTATTACCCGAAATTATCATCAATGAAATTAGACTAGCACACAAAAAAGTTTTCCTTGGGACCATGTATCGTAGTCCAAGCCAAAACAGCGAGCAGTTTGAAGCCTTCGTTGATAGCTTGCAACAGACTATCAATAAAATGAAAGCTGAAAGCACACATTGCATGATTTTCACAGGCGATCTCAATTGTAGATCTTCAATGTGATGGACTGAGGATATTGAACAGCCTGAGGGTACTGCTTTGGACGAACTTATGGAAACAAATGGTCTGTATCAATTGATTGAGGAGCCAACTAACATAAGAAATGAAGGCTGTTCTTGCATTGACTTAATTATTACCGACCAGCCCAATATGTTTGTTGACTATGGTGTTCACCCATCCCTGGACGAACACTGTCAACATCAAATTATCTACGGTAAACTGAATGTCTCTTTGCCATCTCCCCCTCCATATGAGAGAAAAGTATGGGACTATTCCAAGGCTGATGTTCAAATGATTATAGAGTCAATTAACAAAATCAACTGGGCAGCTTGCTTTGATGGGCTAAATCCTACAGAAATGGTAGATATATTTACAAATGTGCTATCTGAAAATTTCTCTGAGTATATACCTAATAAAGTTGTCTAATTTGATGATAGAGATCCGCCGTGGATGAAGCGGGAATTAAAAACTGCTATTAAGTGCAAACACAGAATATATGCTAAGTTTGTTAGACGTGGTAGGAGGCAAGAAGAATGGGACTCTGTTAAAAATGTCCAAAACTTAACATCAAGAATGATTGCCAATGCTAAAAATGATTATTATCTTGGTCTTGGCAGAAAGTTATCGAATAACGTGTCTGGGGCTAAATCATATGGGTCCTTATTCAACAGACTCCTCAATAAAAAGACAGTTTCTAACATACCCCCTCTTATTGAAAATGGCTTATTTATTACTAATGTAGAAGCGAAAGCAAATATTTTCAATGAGTTCTTTGTTGCTCAATGCAGGGAGATAGAAACTGGTAGTACTATCCCTACATTTATTCCGCAGTTTCCATCACCCTTATTAGATATAGATATAAGTAGGGAAAAGTGCTTCGAATCATTCGTTCTCTAGATACTAAAAAGGCACATGGATGTGATGGAATTTCTGTTGCCATGATCAAAATATGTGATAATTCGATAGTAGATCCTCTGTGTTGCATATTCGAAAGATGCCTTGAAACAGGAATTTACCCTTCTCAGTGGAAGAAAGCAAATACGATTCCTGTGCATAAAAAGGGCTGCAAACAGAACAAGAAAAATTATCGCCCAATTTCCCTACTTCCAGTTTTTGGAAAGTTTTTTGAAAAGCTATTATTTGATGCCATTTACGAGCACCTCTGTATAAATGGTCTTATATCGCCTCATCAATCAGGGTTTCGTCCCGGTGACTCGACCATCAATCAGTTACTGCTAATCACACAAAATATTTATGGAGCCTTCGATGAAACTCCTAGTAAAGAAACACGTGCCATCTTCTTTGACCTTTCAAAGGCATTGACAGGGTCTGGCATGAGGGTCTAATTTACAAGTTGGAAATCAATGGCTTACATGCAAATGTTCTTTGGATTGTTAATAGTTTTTTTTGCAGATCGTAAGCAACGGGTTGTATTAAATGGGCAATGCTCAAAATGGGATACAATATCCGCAGGTGTACCACAAGGATCAGTTCTTGGACCGCTGTTGTTTTTGATCTACATTAACGATATAACCCACAATGTTAAATGTGGTATTAAGTTATTTGCTGATGACACGTCATTGTTTACTACCGTTCAGGATGAAAATGTAGCTGCACTTGACTTAAACAGAGATTTAGAAAAAATTAACTTGTGGGCATGGCAATGGAAAATGCAGTTTAACGCTGACAAGACAGAGGAGGTTATATTTTCATGCAAAAGGAATAAGCCAATCCACCCCGGTCTTAAATTGGGAGAGGAGGTCATTGCCTCAAAATTGGAACACAAGCATCTTGGCGTTATTCTTGACTCAAAGCTAAATTTCAAAAGTCATATTCGAGAGGCTATCTTAAAAGCACGCAGAGGAATCGGTTTGTTAAAATACCTTTCTAACTATGTATCAAGAGAGGTCCTCGATCAAACCTATAAGCTTTATGTGAGACCTCACTTAGACTATGGAGACATCATTTATCATAAATATGACCCAGATATGCAGCTGAACTTTACGCAACAACTAGAAAAGACTCAATATAAAGCAGCACTAGCTGTTTCTGGAGCGTGGATGGGTACAAGTAGGCAAAAGCTGCTTGAAGAGCTCGGATGGGAAACACTTTATAACTGAAGATGGTGTCGAAGATTATGTCATTTCTTTTCATTAACCACATCCAAAAGCCCAGACTACCTTTTCAATGAGATACCTGAACAGCGCTCAGTTGAGTACAATTTAAGAAACCCGCGTTGTTATGAGCAAAATGTAGGTAGAACTGTGCGCTTTTCCAGCTCTTATTTTCATAACACAAGATGTGAGTGGAATCTGTTAGACAGATCGGTACAAGATTCTCCTTCTCTCGCAGTTTTCAAGCGCAAATTGCTTCGATTCATCAGACCCGAAAAAAACCCTGTTTACAACATCTACGATATCTTGGGTATCGAGCTACTTACAAGGCTTCGAGATAATTTCAGTCCTCTCAATGAACATAGATTTAGGCATAACTTTGACTGCTTGAGTCCGATTTGTATTTGTGGTACAGGAAAGGCAGATAATGAGCATTACCTCCTGCACTGCCCCCAGTTTACAGCTCAGCGCCAAGATCTCCTTGGTCAAGTCTCGGATGTCGGATATGATGTTGCTAGCATGAACTCAAAGGATCTTTGTCATCTGTAATTATATGGGAACCCAAATGAAAGCACCTTTGTAAACAGAATCATCCTAGAAGCAACTATTTCTTTTATTAAAACTTCTGGACGTTTCAATTAAATTTTCCGGACCAACAGCAGCCTTAGCCTTTTTTGACTGAAGTGCTCCCAGAATTTTGCGCGGCTGTTTGTGCTCATCGGGCTGCTGCCGCGGGGTCGTTGGCTGGGGGAGTTCTATAATTAGTTGGAAGTTTTTTTTCTCCCCGGAGTTTGATCTCTGCACCATAGCTCCATTCTCCCTGCCGGTGCTGCCGTGGTTGTGGTTTGGTTGGTGCTGGGCTTTCTGCGCGGGTTTTTTTTGGGGGGTACTTCAGTTTCGACTTAGTTTTTGTTTTTGTTTTGTTTTTTGTCTTTTTCTATTACCATTGAGGTGTTTGGAGGAGAAAGCTCTAACTTTCTTGATAATTTTGTAAAAACTCTGAAAGTTTTTTCCTGCAACCACCTTAATTTACTGTTGATATTTTGTAGAAAATTGTAAGTGGCATTTGTAGTGAGGACCCGGTGACCTTGTGTCTTTCCTCGCTACAAATGTCACAGTATTTGTATTAAATTGATGTTGTTTTTAAATTTTAGATTGATGGATAAAAAAAGTTCTACACAATTGACTGTCGGTGCTCTTATCTATATAGTGCTTCACGTAGTTGGTCCTTATTGCTTGCTCTTGTGCAGCACATAAGAGAGCTTCCGTTCCAACCTTCAAATCACTCCTTGAAAGCCATTCCCAAGATTTAATCCTGTGTATCTTTTGTGGCTCTCTCTAACAAATTGCCCATGCATCGCCTTTCCTGTTCATTTTTGTTTCAGTTCTTCTGCCAATCTTCTTTTGAATTCTTCCTTCTCCATTTTTCCTCTGTTTGTATTGTTCCTGATGCACACACGCCTCTTATCAGCAAATCTTCTGAGTTTGCTACGTAGAAGCCTAAGCTGTTTTCTTCTCCTTTTACGCATTGCTCCACACTGATAAGGCCACAACCTCCTTCCTTCCTTCTCATATATAGTCTGTCCACATCACTCTTTGGGTGCATGGCACCATACATTGTCAGGTATTTTCTTGTCTTTCTATCGATGCTTATCAGTTCACTCTCTCGCCAGCTTATTACTCCTGCTCTATATCTGAATATTGCAACTGCTCAGGTATTAATTGCAGTTATCTTGTTTCTCCCATTCAACTTGGATTTTAGAATTAACCGCAGCCGTTGCTTATGCTCCTTCATTGTTTTCTCTTTCATTTCATTCTCCTTCACCTTATCTAATTCCACGATACCCAGATAAGTATATCCTTCTTGTCCCACTTCTTTTATTATCTCATCATTTGGTAATTCTATGCCCTTACATCTTACAATCTTCCCACTTTTTAGGACTAGAACCCCACATTTCCTGATTCCAAATTCCATTCCTATATCAGTACTAAAAACGTGAGTAGTTTGTATTAGGGAGTCTATCTGTTCCTCACTCTTGGAATATAGTTTCAAATCATCCATAAAGAATAGGCGATGCAGTTTATACTCCTTCTTTCCCCACTCATAGAATACATTTACCTTTCTGAGTAATGACGATAATGGTATCATGCTCAAGACAAATAACAATGGTGACAAACTATCCCCCTGCAATGTCCCTCTTTTAACATCCACATCACTAAGTTCCTCTCCATTGGAAGTTAAGGACAACTTCCACTGCACCATGCTTCTTTTGTAAGAACCCTCTCACGTTACCAGCTATTCCAAACATTTCCATGCACTCACTTATCCAACTATGGGGAACGAAGTCATAAGCTTTCTTATAGTCTATCCACGCCATAGCCAGATTAGTGTGCCTTTTCCTGCAATCCTTCAGGATTGTTTTGTCGATCAATAACTGATCTTTTGTGCCCCGGCTCTTTCACCTGCAACCTTTTTGTTCATCGGGTAGTAGATGTTCTCTTTCTAGGTAATCGTACATTTGATCAGCTATGATTCCTGTCATCAATTTCCACATCAGTGGAAGGCATGTTATCGGCCTATAGTTCTCGTTCACATTCCCTTTCATTGGATCCTTCTGGCACAACACTGTCCGTCCATGCGTTAACCATGTGGGAAGGGTATCCGTTCCCATCAAAATCTTATTCAATTGATCAGCAATTCTGTCGTGCATGCTGGTCAGATTTTTGATCCAATAACCCTGGACACCATCTTTGCCTGGAGACTTCCAGTTTGGTATTTTCTTAGCTTGTTTTCTGACATTTTCAATACTTATAGTGACCCCTTCCAGTGAGTGCCTCCCTTTAATTTCATCCTTTAACTCAGACAGCCACTCTGCACCTTTGTTATGTTCCTTCTCCACTGTCCACATATCACCCCAAAACCTTCTACTCACCTCAGCATCTGGTACCTCGTTTGTTCTAGCTTCACTTCCATTCAATTCCTTGTAAATTTTTTTCTGGTCAACACTAAATATTCGATTTTGTCTGAACTGGTTAATCCTTTGATCGTATCTTTTAATCTTCGCACTTTTGGCAATCACACAGTGATCCAGAAAGGCAAAATAATGTAACGAATGCCGAAAAATGAAAATTCTCAGAAGTAATCAAGCTATAGCTCATTTGAAAGAGCAATGATTGACAATCAACATAAAAGAAGAATTATCAAAATTGGATCGGTGAGAGCCAAGAAACTGATTTTTGAAGTTTCAAGATATCACAAGTTTAGAAGTTTCACATCAAAAGGCAATGAGCAGTTAATTTAGGCTAACTTCAAAATTCAGTTTCTCCGTCTACACTAATCCGATTCTTGGAATTCTTTTTTTTATTTTGATTGTATAAATCTCAGTATCATTTCTGATTCATACAATCGAGAAAAAAATTAGAAATTTGACGGATTTCGTGAATTACGAGATAGTACTATACTAGAGGCTAAAAACCGATATTTTGATAAAAACAGTTGAAAATCTAAACGACGGGGTCAAACGGTGTCTTAGCAAAAATATAATAATCAATTAGGACATGTCTCGAGTGCATCTGCCAAAGGATATGTTCAGGAACCTTCTGCGAAAAATTTTATGACCGTTTTAGAATGTGTGGTCATTTTCTTGAAAACGACATGTGGTCGCATGTGAAACCAGTATTGTCTATGTTGACCGAATTACAGATTTGAACAATACCTTAAACTCATTTCAAATCAAAGCAAAGCCAATCACCTGAGTCGTAAAAATTCGCAATAGTCGGAAAAATTGAAAATCAAGATGCTTTAACGTACAGTGGATTGAAGGAACAACAAGTCTTTTTTCTTGTTATAATATTACGATGATTTCAGGTCTTCTTCAATATTACGATGAATGTTGAAGAGATGCGGACAGCACGCGAGCATCTGTTGCTGGCAGAAACAAATATTGATATCATTTTGGCAAAGAATTAAATTAAAAGAGCAAAATCCTTAGTTAAAAAATCTGACAGGTGCTTGAGCACCCTTCGCACCCCTCTGGATCCGCCACTGGTTTATAATAATAAGCTCATATATCTTGCTATTATACTGAAGTGTGGCGTCATAGTTCTGAAAAACTACAAATAAACAATAATGTAAACAAAATATATATCAAATGAAAGGTCTTGATGAGAGGAATTCAATGATATAGTTTATAGGATAATTGGTTCGAAATTGCAAGAGCTACAGCCAAATGTGTGTTTTCTTTTGTGACTACTCTCCACATATGGACATTCTGTGGTAATGTGACCAATTAGAGCTAATTGAAAATTTCATTATCTGGTAGTGCATTAATTTTTAGCAAAATTCAATGAGTCTCAGCCTCTTCGGGCTTGTCGTCTAACTGCTACATTGAATTGTTCAGTTGGGGGGGGCGAAAAACGCCCCCCTCTCCATGTGAAATAGGGTTAAGGAAGGTAAAGCCAGGAAAATCAACATTAGATGAAATAGGATTGTCATTAGAATGCCATATTTCAGACACTCCAATGACATCAAGATTCAAATTAGTATGAGCTGATAAGGAGACTAATTCATCATGATGAAGGGATAAGCTTCTAATATTTGCATGAAGAATAGAAAAGTCACTTGAAGATAACTGTAAGGAAGAAAGTTCAGGTAATGTAAGGTAGCGAGAGTCAATATTCTGAGGCATATGTTCATCGATATCAAAGTCACTAAGATTAGGCAAGTTCATAAGATTAGATGTAATTTCAAACATAGGAGCAGAGTCAATGAACGAGGGCAGGTCAAAGTCACCGATGCCTAATAATTCTTCGTTAGGTAATGAGCCAGATGGAAACATATCTATGGTACACTTTTCGCAAAACCAAGAAACCTCATCAAGTTCTTTCTCAAGTTCTTTATATTCTGAAGTAGAGATGTCATTGCACTTAATATGGACATAGAAATTGCAGTTATTGCAATAGATTGCCTTTTGGTTGGTCTGAATATTTTTGTGGCAAATACCACATGGAAAATTAGTTGTACTTGTCATGATTAGAGATCAAATTTAGAACTGATCTGAAAATTAAAAAAAGAAAAGTTTCAGATGCAAGGTTAAACACAAAGTTGATTTTAATGACTAACTTGTAGTTCACAATACCTTATACTTAACTGAAAGAAATTTCATTGTCACTGTTAACAGGCTCGTTAACTCGTTCACCTTCATTGTTGATTGACTCACTGACAGTTTCATTCTCATCTGGCGGCTTTGCTTTGCGAAAGTGAGGATTTCCATTTTTTATAACCAATTTGTCCATGACAAAATAAGCAATTTTGCCTCGTTTTCTTGCTTCAATGAGCTATGGAATTCGTTCCTCTCTTTGAGAAGGGTTCTTCTGGACAGGTCTTGAAGAAATCTGACACCCTCAGGCTTTGTTTGCCTTGCAAGTTTCAAAACTTCTTTGCCTTTCACGCAAAGAAATTTAGCAACAATAGGGCATGGCTCATCACTTCTTCCAAACTGATTAAGGTGAGATCTATCATGAGATGATTGTTTTTTGCCTGGATACCTTGCTCGACGACATCTCTCTATTTCAAAACATTTACTTGACCCCAGCTTATCTTTGATCAGATTTTGTACAAGCTCTTCATTGTCATCCCATGTCTTTTCTTTTTTAGGCCTTCTTCCATTCCAAGAATCTTTGCGTTATTACACCTATTTTGGTTCTCCATGTACTCTACATTGTCTTCCATTGCTTTAATGTAATCAAATGACTGGTTAACAGACTGTTCATTGGCACTGGTTTTCTTCTCGAGGAAGTCAACCTTTTCGCCATTTCGTCATCTTTGGCCTGAGTGAATTGCAAGCTAATTTTCAAATCCGATACTTCTTTGCGCAATTCCTTTATTTCATTATTCAAATCTCCAGTCATCAGCTGAATTGTTGTCTTAAATTCTTGGCTTGATTGTCAAGGAGACTCTGGACCACTGACATCAATATTGGTTTATCCATAATTTTGCACTTGCTGAACAACACATCGGCTAGGCCAAGGCCTTCCCATCAAACCAATTCCAATGAAAACAAATTCGTGTGGTTGCACTTTGCAAATTCCATTCAATGACTGATAACTGAAATAATATATTCTAAAACGAGTATTAAAGCATTCCCTAACCCTAACAATGATTATGAGGACCGCTAGTTCTTTTTTTGTGTTGTCGTGCTCTGCACGTGTCATCCTCATCATCCCCCATATTGCAAGTTGAGTGTGATAAGTGAAGTGGTTCGTTGCTACAATCTTGGTTAAAATACTTGGGACAAGTCACAAAATTGCACTTCTTCAGTCTTTGATTACGTGCCCCCCGCTCCCCCCGTTTCAATGTTGCTTGAATCAAACGCCATTCGACCATCTCAATATTGAATTAGGGGGTAAGGGGGATTAGAAGTTCCTAAACGTAAGTTTGTGCGTCGATATTTTAGAAAACATCATAAAAACACCTAAATTTGCCTGTGTCCCAGCTTATTTTGACAAGGATTGTAGCTAATTAAGAGCAATTAGCAATTGAATAGATTGATTGAAATTTCTATTTCTGATTATTTTTAACTTTTAGACTCCTATTTGGTGAAGATAGTAAGTGCCAAGAAAGATACTATTTTCTGCAAGTTTTGAGATATTATACACTAATTCATTCAGACTATGAAGTCATAAAGATAAATGACGTCATGGAAATTAAACCTTGCTGATACAAGCAAATTTAAACAAACTATGTATCCAATGAAAGTACTCTTCAAGAGAAATCGAATGGTTTATATAGTTTTATGATTTGAATTAGTTGTACATCATTAGTGAGCTTTTTGTGATATTCTTTGTGACCTGTCTCCAAATAAGGTCATCTGGTGGTCACGTGGTACAACATTAGACTATGAAATTTCATAAATTTCATAGCCGATTACATTTTAGAAAAATGCAGTAAGTTGTGGGATCATGTCTAAGCTAGTGGCGGAGATAGCTTAGAATATTTGGTAGGGGGTAAATGCCCCTCCCCGCTTCAAATAAGGTTAAATTCCACAAATAGACTTGAATTAGTTCCTTGTGTCACAGATGAACATTTATGTTTTCATAGACTCGAATTTGCCTTGAAAATGCAACTCATAGATATCTGGGCAAAATATTATCCCCCAAAACAAGGCCATTCAATAGATTTACTTCATTGGGACTTTACAAAAATTCACAAAAAGATATTCAAGAGTCAGCAGCATGATAATCTTTATAATTTCTCAAATGGTACGCTTGCTTATGCAAGTTGGACAATGCATGATTTTGATAAAGAAAAATGAATAAAGAATTTCTTGTAAAATAAGTTTCCCTGGACATTGTTACAAAGCAGGCAAATGACTAAATCTCGAAAACTGTTAGTTGGTCAAAACAAGGTGTTCCTAATAAAACTTCACAGAAAACTCACCATAGCAGTTACTCTCATCATGGCCTCATGCTCCCATGGGTGCCTAAAAAGTTCGAATTCTGTCTTATCGAGCATCTCATCTTTATTGGTGTCTGCATATTTCCATCTTCTTTTGTCTCGCTGTATCAGATCTTTCAAACCCACCTTTCTTGCTTCTGCTAAGCCACTTGTATCTAAATAAGAGGAAGTTTATTTCAGCCATGATTTCCACATTTTTGGATTTGCTTTTGTCAATCTTCATCAAATTTGTCTTTGGGAGTGGCTGGCTGTGTGCTCTAGGGGAGGCACACACTAAAACATTAAAAAAATGTGATGCAAAGTTTTGCGACAGTAGCTTACTTTTGGCTTCTTATCGTTCGTAATTGCTATAGCTGTGATGCAAGCTTATCATGCCCTACGGTCGTGAGACCATGGGTTAATGATAATGATGATGATGATGATGATGATGATGATGATGATGATGATGATGATGATGATGATGATGATGATGATGATGATGATGATGATACAAGGAAAAGTCTCACAAGTCACACGATCTGTTTGTTGCTTTTATTCATTTCCAAACGGTCCAGAATAGGCCATCTCAAGAAATTCTGTCATAACTAAGGCAGGTGAATGGCATATATCTGAATGTACAGATCTGTTGCGAGACAAGCCTTCACAAGCCAAGATAAAGTTTGCTTTTGTTTTCAGGAAACAGTATTTCATCAAATGTTGTGCTATTTATTCACAGAAAGAATTTCAAATTTTTGTTTAGTTTACCACTTGAAGTAGTGAAAACCAATGGTGTGAAGGGGACACTTTAGGGATAAAAACTTGAAAGGAAACGACCGTCCTATTTCACTTCTTCCAATATTTTGGAAAATACTTGAAAAACTCATTTACGATTCCCTATATTCCCATCTTGTGTCACTTGAATTACTTAATCCAAATCAATCAGGTTTTCGTCCAGGTGACTCAACAGTCAACCAGTTAATTTCCATAACGCACACCATTTTTTTTGAAGCATTTGATTGTAACCCCCCTCTTGATGTTCGCTCTCTGTATCTTGATATTACCAAAGCATTTGACAGGGTTTGGCATGGTGGTCTTATCTTTAAATTCAAGCGCTGTGGCATCTCAGGAAATCTTCTCGCTCTTATCAAAGTTTTCTCAAGGACATAAAACATCGAACTGTTTTAAATGGGCAGAATTCTTCCTAGGGAGATATTTCGGTAGGATTATCCCAGGGCTCTATTCTAGGATCCTTGTTCTTCCCTGCGTATATAAATTACCTAACCAAAGACTTGAAGTGCAATGTTAAGCTCTTCGCTGATGACACGTCATTATTCACGATCGTCCAAGATTCTCATTCAGCTATCAATGACATGAACCATGACTTGGAGTTGATAAGACACTGAGCACATGACTGGAGGTATGTCGTTTAATCCTGATCCACAAAAACAAGCTGTGGAATTCATATTTTCCAGGAAAAAGATTAAAGCTGATCATCCAGAACTTCTCTTTAACAACACATCAGTAATGAAACTAGATGAACAAAAACATTTGGGAATCATGCTATATTCAGATTTGTCTTTTCCTGCCCATATCAAATCAGCTATCTCGAAATGAAGAAAGAGTATTGGCTTGTTGAAATATCTCTCCAAATATCTTCCGAAGCATACCCTTAACTAGTTATATAAGCTCTATGTACGATCGCATCTTGACTACGGGGATGTTATTTACCATATTCAGGCGAAAGTATATGAGTTCAGTGGTAGCGTAATTCTGCTGCGCGAGCAATTACGGGAATATGAAGAGGAACATGACGAGTAAAGCTATACGCATAACTTGGCTGGGAACCACTAAGTGGCCGAAGATGGAGCAGACGCCTTACTTTTTTCTACAAGATAATTAATAATCTAACTTCACTTTATACCAAGAATCCAATCCCACCGCTTCAACAGTTACAATACTCTCTTCGCAACCAGGATATCATTAGGAGAATAAAAGCCAGGAATGAAAAATTCAAATCTAGGTTTTATCCTCATTGCTTGTCTGAATGGAATGACTTTGATCCTGGGATTAGACTTGCAACGTCTGTTGCCATTTTTAAGAACAAGCTTTTGTCAATAATCAGACCCCCAATGAGATCTATCTTTGGCATTCATGACCTAAAAGGTCTTTCCTATCTCACTCAGCTCAGGGTTGATCTTAGCAAATTGAAATTTCACAAATTCAAGCATAATTGTAGGGATACCATAAACGCAATGTGCCCTACGAACGATGGTATGGAGGATACGGAGCACTTTTTTGCTTTGCCCTTCCTTTGCAGTACAACGCAGATATCTTCTCGCTGGTGTTTATGCTTTATTACGGCCATTTGGATATACAAATCTCCAAAATAATGTTCTAATGCAGATTTTGTTGTTTGGTGATCAAAACTTTCCCAATGAACTTGATAAAAATATACTCCTGTTAACTCTAAAATTTACCAAAAATCTGGACGATTTGATTAGAAAAATTTGTTACTCCGTTATGAGTCATAAAACCACAACCACCATGTCCCATTTAACCCTAATAATCCACATGGGGGTGTTTTCCACCCCCTCGAGGCTTTTCTTGCCGCGTTTTTCAAATACATCAACTATGTCCCCCAAACCTATCTGACTTTTACTAATTATCTATTTGCCACATTTTGACCGAAAAATTTTCAAACAATAGAGCTCACAGGTCACGTGAAATGCCCATATTTGGAAGCAGGTAGCAAACAAATCATTGTTTCAAATGATTTCAATGGAAAGATTTGATCCTATTATGAAGTATTATGCACCAAATGAATCAGTAAACAAAGAGCTTTAATTTGATACCAGAATTTCTGGAATTTGATGATGTCAGCATTTTTTGATAATTACGTCATAATGGCCGTCATTTGGGCTAATTAGCAAATTTTTTGAATTTTTTCGAAATTTCTCAATTGAAAGACTCTTATGATACGTTTGTAATAGAGTATTACCACTTTGCAGCTTCTTTTTGTGTATTTTTACAGAGAGCAAATTAGCTGCAAAAATGACGTCATTAAAATTGGCTAATTTCTGCCAAAATATCACTCCAAAATCTTCAATTTCAATGAAATTATATTTTCATATCATATTTGAGGCTAAAGTGAGCCATAACCTGCAAAATTTGCATGCAAAACCTTTTTTAAATTCAAATATAACTTGGAAGCCTGATTTTCACTGATTTTCAACTTCATGACGTCATTGTAACGTCATAAGGTGTGGCAGCCGCACCCAAACTACGCTGCATGCTAGAAATTACCTGATCTGTAACTGTGCCAAGTTGTATTGAATTCTGAAGACGCTAAGGCAGTTTTCAGAGGGGGGTGGAAAGAACCCCCCCCCATAAATGGTAGCTCGAAAAAAGCCCATATGGATTAGGGTTAAGTAATACGTAAATTTTTTTTGTTTTTTGTTTGTTTGTTTACTTTTTTGTCATTTGTTTTTTATTCGTATATTTAATAACTGCCTCAAATTAGATACTACGCGATATCTATAATGATGTCAATTACCCACTCAATCACTTTAGTTGTTGATTGATGACACTTCTCGTGGTGGCATGCAATTTGGGACAGACACAAATTTTAATCTCTATGTTAAATTGGCCTCGGGATAGTGATAGCCTCTTTGCTCCTCGGGGTATCGTTTCTAGTAGTATTGTATAGTCGTATAGTAATTTTGTAGAGTAGCGTAGTTTGTAAACTTATATTGTAAGTTTTTAGTGGATATAAACAAATTTGGGGATTTTACCCGTATCAGCTTAGAAAAATACTTTCTGGCTGTTATGCTCTTATGTCAATGCAATTTTAGCGATGTGTACCTGATTCTACGAAATCATACTGCCGTAATGAAAACTCATCCCATGCAACTTGCTTATCATTATTGAAATCTGACTCTCTGTATAATGCTTCAGCATCCTCCTTTATGTTCCATCGTTTCATTTTGTGAACTATCCATGTTTCCAGTTCTGGGAATGTCACAAAACCATCCTTGTCAAGATCAATATGTGGAATGAGCAGCCTGCAAAATGCATGGTAAGTTATAAATTGATTAGTTACTTTTCAAGGTAGTATTAGGATGGGTTTTGCGATAATTGCATAACGTAATTTTCATTGAAATGCAATGCAGGCATCAAACCTTGAAAAAAAGGTACTGTAAATGTTACAGGATGTTCCTTTGGATGGCATTGCTTAAAAGGAGCTTCAAGTTCTTTGCTGTCATTCTGTTTTAGCAATTGTTGGTACCTTGATCATTTTCTGAATTTCCTTTACGTTTTTAGAATTTCGTTGCATCTTTTTATGAAAAGAATTCATACAAAATTTTGAAAGCATTGAATTTATTGTAAATTCAAAATTTGTAATCTAAATTTATGGAATGAGCACCAATCTCAGTAAGAGAAGTAGTTTACAAATATCTACACGTTGGAGTTAAGCTTTTCTCGTTTATCAGTTTTATGACGTTAATACATCAAAACTGATGCAAAAAAGACTCCGCATTCTTCAAAATTGTCAAGAAACAAGATATAAAATTCATCACAACAGAATTTAAAATAAGTGGCTTTCTTTTTGTTCACTACCTTTTGTTAAATGTTTACCCAGTATGCTGTGATATGTCAATACAGAGAGATTAGCAGTGGCAAAGAAAGGAAATTGTGCTGCCCATTAGTCAAGTTGCGACATGAAACAAAGTGGACAGAAGAAAAAGCAGTCTGGAACCTAGGTGGCTCACTCACTCGAGGTGACTGCAAAATGGAGTACTAAGATAGGACAAAAACAATATTTGCATGTCTGTATATCTAATGAAGGAAGGATAGTCTAATTTCTACTGGAGACTGGAGTAGTTTTGGGTATTCTATTCGGATACTGAACAGTAGGAACTGTGATTCTCGAAGACACATTCATGCAAATGACACCCTAATCCTCAAAGTCTGAGAAGCAAAAGCAACGAATTCTATTGATGCAAAACCTGCATTCCTTTAACCAAAATGAATTTGAGAATTGCTCCTTTTATGCTAAAATGGGAGGATAGTGATAGTCTTGAACAGTTAAATGAGAGCAATCAAAATGACTGTAGTGGTATTTGATCCTTCAACCAAACAGTGGATTTCAGTGTCAAATAAGATATCTATGTGGCCAAGTGCATTTACCATAGAATGCCACTCCAAAGCTACAAATTTTGTACTTGTCATATGTGCTAAATGAGGAATAGGTTGCCAAAGTGCATCTATCTGGTAGACAACTATTGCTGCTAAAATTGTTATTTTCACTGAAATGATTTGGTTTTGTTTAAAGAACTGTCACACTGTAGTTGATATAGAAATTGTTTATCTCAAAGTATACGTACGTTGTGCAACTCTGCAACCTATATACCAAATTTCAGGCCCTCCTAAGTTTCGAAGTTTTTTGTCATAATTTCTGGTATTTGCTTTGCTCCAAAATGGGAACTGCAGGAATATTTTTATGAACTTCAACATTAATACAACAGCACGACCTTGCGGTAAATTTTCCTGGCACAAAAGAGTATTTAAGATTTTAATCAAGATCCCACAAGGAACACAAACGTACATTCTGGTTTAAATCTTACAATGCCCTACTTAGGTTTGAGCATGTTGATTTCCTATCAATGCTTTCCTGAAAAACGGAAAGCCTGAAAAGTTCACAGCATAATCGAAAACAGTTTATCAGTATGATGGCTAAACTTGCAGCTCCAGATCCACAGAGATCGAACAGTTTAACAAAGGCCAACGGTACTGAGCTTTAGCTTCGAAGAAGGAGCCAATAATGATCATATGTGTCGTGCCCATGAGAAGCACGATTTTGCTCGAAGTTCAAAGGGGAAATATACTTTTTAAGACGGAGCCCTGTGGTCCGCTCATTGCTCGTTGCAAACTTTGAATACGAATCTGTGTGACTGACAATTACTGACAAACGTTTGGAAGCTCTTCAGACCTATGATATAAAACATGGAAGGAGTGGAACATATTTATCTTGCTAAATTTGTCTCTTTTTCAATTGTTCTTCAAATCAGGGTTTTCGTAAAGTTCATATTTTTGGGTCCTTTAGTTGACAAAGACATCAGCAAGGGTTTATGGATCTAAGTTAGCCTTCAAGTGAGAGACTGGCTTTGGAATCGTGATAAACGAGGCAATGGTTATTTTACTTTCAAAGAGGTGAATTTTTTTTCCATTTTACGATATTTTTATGATAAAATTTAGCATTGCTGCCTTTGAGACGAACTTTTAATAGTTTGCAGCATTAGTTTTAGAAGCTAATAGCATAAGAGTTAATCATCAATGATATAAAAATAAAGGACTACGGACAAAACTTATGGAACGTGTGTTGTGTTATGCTAGAAGAGGCTATTCTATCTGAGACTTTCAATCGATCTTATGTTGAATATATCCCCAATGCTTAGCTGATTTTGCTTTACATTGTTTGGTTGCAAAAGCTTAAGAATTTGCGTCATGGAAACTATCAGTGTGACTAATTTCAAAGGCTATCTTCAAGCGCTGCATCATTAAAACTCTTGAGTTACTTTGGTAGCAGTTTTAGATGGTGGTGAACATGGTGAAACTATTTTGCAGCATGTTTTAAAAACAGTATGTAAACATTTGACTCGCCCATAACATGATGTACTACATATCTATAAATGTATTCACAAGATTACCTGAGACGCCGCTTTGACTCATCCAGTGTCAATGAGTCAAACTCGCTTTTTAACTTCTTTCCCAAAAACATCTCATGATCCTCATTTAGCCTATGTCTGTGTCCTGCATCATCAAAGCTGTGTAGATCACACCTAACAAGAACATCAAAAGCATCTAGAAGGCACGCAGAAAGTATGACTAAAGTTCTCACTTCCATTTTCAAAGTTATTCTGATTTTAACTGCTTTACTGTCGCTGGATAGAGTCTTTGATCAGTTATATATCAACGCTCATGTGGTTTAGGGGGTTAAGCGAAGCTTTTTTGAGCATAAATGATCATTTTAATACTTGGCTGCTGGAATGGGTTTGGTGAGTTCTTGTTACCATTTACAATGGGTTTTGTTAGTCTGCAATTACTCAATTCAGCTTTACCAGATAAATGCGTTCTACATGGTTTATATAACCACTTCTTACTATCTCATCAATGCAGTGCTATTGTGTAAGCTGCCTCTTACAAGCAGAGCTCCATTAAGCTCACTTCCAACCTGTACCCCCATATTAAAAAGTATAGCATTTCTGCCCTTTAATCATCTGTTGGTGCAGCTTGTTTCGTTGTTGACTCAGTTGCTTTTGAAAGACCCGTGTTCATTTTGCGTTAAGACACGTGGTTGATCGATTTAGTTTGAAAGCAGCAAATCTTTTCGGCGGGATAATAGATCGAGATTTGAATGGAGTTAAAAACCAAGAACTTTCATTAGTACTACAAAAGTAAAGCTAGAGAAATATTTCCTTTATCTTCGTAGATGTCAATCATCCTTTGTTAGTCAAACATGTCATGATTCTCTGGCTCCACACATGAAAAATTATGCATAATCGTACTATTATTTATTATTATTATTATTCATTTATTTATTGTTGGATAGTAAAAGATAGCTACAGTATATAGCTAATTAATTCCAACTCTAAAAATTAAAATGCAAAATAATCCTTTAAAATACAAATAATACTCAATAAAAACGTGGATAAAATATTTACATGCCATCAAAAATACATAGTACAAAAGCAGAAATCTAAAATTGTTTATCATAAAAAGCCCAAATTCGGAACAAAAGTTCGGCATAATCTGCATGGACAATTTTCCCCGTACCAATTTTTGATCTTTGTTTTAAACTGACAAAGCGAATCCGAATTTCGTATCGTTGGTGGTAACATTTGCCACAACTGAGGACCTTTAAATCGGACGCTTTCTGTCCCGTTGTTAACAGATTTCACTCTGGGTTGTACAAATTCGTTATTATTACGTAAATTGTAGTGAATTGCATTTTCACAGAAGATTTCCTGCATAAATAAAGGGTTAAGCCCGTTTTTAGTTTTATACATCTCTGTCATAAGTAATTGCAAGTTCTTTGTGTGAATAGTAACGGCACAGTCCTTCTCTAATAGTTCAATATAAGTAGATTCGGCATCCTTATAAGTAATTCTCAGAGCCCTTTCCTGTATTTTGTTAATCTTTTTGTTGAGCTGCCTGCTATGAAACATCCAGATTAAAGGGCAATATTGAAATTGACTAGTGATAAAAGCTCTCATGAGGGTTCTTAGTTTGCTCTGATCCATATATGGCGATATGCGAGCAAGTGCGTAAAGTTTATTGCTAGCCTTTTGGCACAATTTCGAGACATGATTGTCAAAGGAAAGTTTGTTATCAATTTGAACGCCGAGTAGCTTCTCTTCAGAGCTATTTACAACTTCGGAATTCCAATTATAACAGTAACTGGATCATCGCTACTCTGCCCAAGAACCAAAAGATGGCATTTATCTGCATTTAGTTTCATGAAGTTGTCGGAAAACCATTTCAAAGCTACACTACAATCATGTTCAAGCCTATGAGTTATATTTCTCAGGTTCTTATCGCAAGTATAGATTGTGGTATCATCTGCATAGTTGCATACATCTACATTTTGAATAAACAGTAAAAGATCATTTGATATAGATACTAAATAATAGAGGTCCTAAAACTGACCCCTGGGGAACACCAAGTGTAGCGTTTTTCCAAGAACTGAATGACCCATTTACTTTGACTCTTTGTTGTCTATTTGTGAGGTAATCATTAATCAGTGTTAATGCTTCGTGAGAAAAACCGTAGGCATGCAGTTTTGCAATCAATAGATCATGTCTGATACAATCAAATGCTTTGGAGAGATCCATCATTACAGCACCTGCCTTACCACCTTCATCAAGACTAATCTTGAATTTTTCTAAAAGCCTTACAAGCGCATGCTGGGCACTATAACCTTTTCGAAAACCACAGAGAAGTGACGATAAAAAGGATGTAATATAAGCAACAATTTGTTTATCCATTATTCTTTCAAAGAGCTTTGAGACTGTAGGCAGAACGCTAATTGGCCTAAGGTTAGTCCTTGTATTACTTGGTCCATTCTTTGGAAGAGATGTGACATCCGCGCACTTGAGTTCATTGGGAAAAGACGATTGTTCAATGCAATCATTAAAGATTTGTGTCAAAGGTTCTAAGCACACATCAGAATTAGATTTAAGAATTTTAGGTGGGATGTTTTTATGCGTTGTAGCTTTCTTAGGATTTAGATCTCTAACCTCTCTGTCAACAGCATCAGGGGCAACTTTCTGAAAATGAAAGGAACCGACATTTTGACAGTGATCTTTGATTTTTAGAATGCTAGGATGATCAGAAAATTTATATACTGCCTTATCATCAGGATCAGTGATCCCTTCTGTTGTGTTTTCGTAATTAGAGTTTTCATTTATGCCAAGGGAGTCCGTTACAGTGACGAAAAATTCGTTCATAGTTTCTGCTACCTCAACATCATTGGAAATAATAGTTTCATCTTCAATCAAAACTATCTTATTATTTGTTTGCAATTTGTCCGAGAAGAAAGGTTTTACAGTTTTCCAAAATTTCTTATTGTCAGTAACAAGTGAAATGTCTAGGTTATTGTAATAATTTCTTTTTTCCCTTCAAAATAACTTAACACAGGAATTTCGATGTTTGCGAAATTTGTTCCAATTCTCAACAGTTTGGTCTTTATTATATCTATTACGTAATCTGGTACGCAACATGACCGCTTTGCGCAGAGCACGAGTCATGAATGGTTTGTCATTTGCCCGCACATATTTCTTTTTAATTGGAGCATGTCTGTCTAATACTTTATCAAAAGTAGTTTCGAATGAACTGTAATTCAAATCTGATGGTTCTATTCTCCTTAGTTCCTCTCGAAGGTCATTTCTAAAAACAGTTTCCGTGAAATTTTTGTAATTTCTGTAGTTAATTACAGTTGGCCCTTGTTTTGGGAAAGTGGTTTTAAGGACTGTAATAACCATTTTATGAAAATCTGACAATCCAGTTTCAACTGTAGTAGTTTGTTGCACGCTCCTGTTTCGGTTTGTCAATACAAGATCGATGCATCTTGCTGTTTGAGATTTGTAACATTTTGGCTCCTGCATAAGATTTTTGAGACTATATAGGTCCAAAAAGTTTTTCATCTGCTCCTCAGTTTCAGTCATATTAAAATCTCCTATAAACATAAAGTTTTCATAATTGTCACTATAGTGGTCGAGAGCACGACCAAGGTTTTCAAATAAATAATCTTGAGACTGGGTTGGTGGTCGATAAACACTGAACAGCACCCATTTCTTTTTCCTCAAATTTATTTCGAAACTAATGCATTCGATGCCCTCGGAAAATTTGTAAGACTTTACCTGACGTGAGGGTATATCACTTCGGACATAGACTAGTATGCCACCGCCATTTGCGTTTCTGTCTAATCGAAAGGGAGTTGCAAATCCCTCTATGGCAAATTGCCCCGTTGGAAAAGTAGCATCCATTTTTGTTTTGGCAATCATCGAGACATCTAAACTTTGCGAGGCGATTTCTTTGAGTGCATCAAATTTATTTCTAACAGAATTGATGTTGAGGTAGCCAATAATAACCCTACCGTTATTTCTTACTCTTAACAATTTTAGTTTGGATTTGGCATCAGTAGTGTCAGTATCAGCAGCAAGAGGGGTAGCGGCTGAGGAGTTAGGGGCACTAATTGATTCATCTGTAAATAAGGAAGGCCTGTCTAAACTACTAATGTTACAAGAATTTTCTGAGGAGTTCACTACGTCTGAATTTGGTCCTAGTCAATACCCTAAGTAAAAAAGAAAATTGTTCGCTAAAATACGCGTACCTTCTGGATTCAAATGGAGTCTGCTCCGATTTAAATGATATTCTGTGGAAATGTTCGAATTGTAAATGAAGGGCATATTTCTTGAACTGCATGCTGATTGAAGATGTTTATTTATTTCACTGACCTTGTTATTCCAGTTGTCCCCCCTTGGTACAATGCCTGACACGAACAGCAGGGGTAAATTTTGTAACAATAGAAATCTCAGTTTGTTTACATTTTGCACCATAGCCAATCAACGAGCTCCATTTTAATCACATGATCAACAACTTCGCGCGTCGAGAGTGGTAGCTGTGGAGAAAACCATAAGACAACTACCCTCTCAACTTTTGGTCGCCGCGAAAATATACTTGCGAAGAAGCTTTAGAAATTTTAAATCTGTGTTGTCAGATTAATATCCTAGCCAGGGTTGCTTGCCCACTTGTCTGCCGTACCTTGTTTTTGTGAAATAATTTCTTGAAACTTCTTCGTTTCACGGACCTCTCGTTTCCTTTGATAGAGCTGAGTTCCGGCGCAATAAAACTAATCTTTGTCTTTAGGAACGACAAAATGGCACTTTAAACGGCTAAATTCAGTTCCAAAATAATAATACATTTAATTTTGATTTACCAGAACAATGTGTTGCAGCAGCTTATCCTAAACGGTCGTCAGTTAGCCGTGGCAACGAAATTTGCAGAACAACAAAAATCAGCATGGAAGGGTTTCTCTTGTGGGTGTTTTAGCAGGTGTTTTTGCCAATTCGTCGACTGATCAGAGTGTAACATGAAGAATCATTTGCTGGTTTCTTTGGAAAATAAAAAACACTAAGACAACACTAAACAAGACTTTGGCCGGTCAACTGAAAGAGTAGAGTAAGAAATAGTTGCACAACAGAGTTGCACAACAAAGTTTTGTATTTATTTGAATTTGGATGCTCCAAATTTAGTGATTACGATAAATGCTCCTTTCGATGAATGTTGAAAGAATACACATTTACTTGTAAGAAATTAACAATTTAGTCAAGTATTGAAGGTTTATTAATCAAAGGGTTTATTATCAAAATTATCAGATTTTCGGTCAAGAATCGAGTTTCTTACGCGTTCCATAAAAATCACTTGTACCCTCGTGAAAATTTCAAAACAGTACTCGTATGTTTAGACATTAACTCAATTAGATACCCTCCGAGTAATATAAGACAGGAAACAGGTAAACTATGCTGAGGCTTTCCTTGACTAAACTGGAAATTTCCAAATGCTTTTTGCCAGTTCTCGAATTTCTTAGCCTTTAAGTGATCTTCTATTGAGTTTCTCCATATAAAACTTGAGTGTAAAACGTACAAGGAAATTTGATAAGGACCCTGTTCCAAGGTAAGAACATCTTGAATTTCAATTCTATGTCACATAAATCTTTGTAGCTGGAATGCTTCCGACCCAGGTGTGTAAATTCAAATTCATAGATTCGGAAGTATTTATAAAAGTTCGTCATTCTCCAATTTTATTTGAAGGCGAAGTTAAATCCAACGTTTAAGAAGACAAGAGTTATGTGATTCATCCTTTTACAAATTAATCCACTTACCTTTCAAGACTGACTTCTTTTAACTTTTCTGCTCGCTTCTTTTATTTCACTCTTTGGGGAAACCTTCTTGGCCGTAGAGTTTGCAAAATCAAGATGTCAGAAACAACATTCTATTTCTCATCGACTGATTAATTGTACAAACTCTTCATGATCTTATCTCCTATTTTACCAGTTCTGCTGCCAAAAGGTGCCACAATCTTATTCAATTTTGTCCCAAGGTTTTCATCATTTATCGAAGCAACCAAATAATGTTTCAGTCCAGTTTTGAATAATAAGAGGATGAATTAATTGACAAAATTCCCGCCAAAACACTAACAAGAGAAACCCTTACATGCTAATTTTCCTTGTTATGCAAATTTTGTTGACAGGGCCACAGGGCCAACTGACGGCCACTTAGGATGGTTGCTGAAACACTTCTTTCCGGTAAATCAAAATAAAATGCCTTGTAACCTTAATTTCCAGTCTGGAACTGACTTTAGATGTTAAGAGTGCCATATTATCGCTCCTTTTCGCGCTGAACCTCGGCTACTTCAAAGGAAGTGAGAGGTTCCGTGAAATGACGGAGTTTCAAGGAATTATTTCGCAAAAACCAGGTATAGCAGACAAGTGGGCAAGCAACCCTGGTTAGGAAATTTATCTGACAACACAGATTTAAAATTTCTAAAGCTTCTTCGAAAGTATATTTTCGCGGCGACCAAACGTTGAGAGGGTAGTTTTCCTATGGTTTTCTCCACAGCTAAGACTCTCGACGCGCGAAGTAGTTTATCACGTGATCGAATTGGAGCTCGTTGATTGGCTATGGTGCAAAATGTAAACAAACTGAAATTTCTATTATTACAAAATTTACCCCTTCTGACACGAACACGGTATTTTCCTTTGTTGATAAACTGATAGTAAGCTCCATAACTTCCTTTGCAATTTTTTCTGGTGTAGCCTGGCTTCTGATATCATTGGTTCTACAGTGGAGGATAACTTTCTTGGGATTTCTCTTCATGGTTGGTATCACGTGGCTGTTCATATCATCAGTTGTAGCACCGCTAAATGATTTCACATAGATGTTCTCTGCTCTACCAGTAGCTTCATTCATTTTATGCCCTTTCACGTCTTTTATCAGGGAGTCGCCAATTATTTCGGTGCAGTGCTCTTGAGTTGCTCTTCTCAATGAAGCATACCTGTTGTGTTTGTATTTTTCTTGCTTATCGGAGATTTTCTCTTGTCTTGTGTGGAGATTTTGTTCTGCATCTTTCTTTGTCTTCTGAAATTCGGAGGTGTTTTTGACTGCTGTGGCGTAAGTTGGCTCGGCAGAAGGGCGTGCAATTACTGAATATCTATTCAAGTTGACGTCTATTGGCTCCCAGGAGGGCTTAGGAGACTGCATCTTGGTTGTGTGGCATTTCTTTGGAATTTGAAATTCAGCAGAGTTTTGGTTAGGTTTAGGGTTATCACCTGCTGTTGGATAAGTTGATTCTAGTGCAGGGCCTGCGTTTTCAACATATCTATTCAAATCTAAGCTAATCGGTTCCCAGGTGGGTTTTGGAGATGTTCCCTGCGTTTCGCGTTTCTTTGAGATTTCATATTCAACAGACCCTTCTAAATCTTCTTGAAAAGTTTTGTTAGTTTTGTTGCCCCTCGGGATTTGCTGTTTCGTTTTGTTGACATATCTCCATCTTGGATCAAATACAGAATCTTGATGAAAGTTGGGCCTAAAGCTGGGATTATTTACCTCAATGCTATTTATTAGAATATCTTTGCGACGAAGTTCATTCCTGAGTGATTCATCTTCCTTCCTGAGAAGTTGGATCTCTTCCTTCAAATTTGAGATTGACATACCTTTGGCGGCGTGGGTGCCTTCGTAGGCCTTCATGAGGATTTCCACTTTGGCGCGCAATGCAAGAAACTCATCGTAAGCAGTGTACTTAACGGATGTATCAACTTCCTTTCCCTCTTCATCATTGACTCTTGGATCTTTTTTCCCTCCATCTAAGATAAATAACGAATCTTTGCCAGGTTCGCCTCGGTTTTCAATTAGGCCCTCTATCACGAGACGTTGGATACCGGATTCCACCTCGGAGATGCTGTGTGTTAACACACTCTTTATGAAGTAACGGTAAATCGTTTCTTTGCAAGGCCGTTTCTTATCTTTCTCGCGAATTTTTATAATTGCCTTTAGAATGTTGTCATTCATGTCACGTTTCATCTCTGTTTATCACGTTCAAAGACGGAGCTAGAGAGCTGACGTCCGACCACCACGATGACAACGGTGAATGGCTCGCTTGACTCGCTGGGTGAATGGCTCGCGGCTCGCTTGACTCGCTGGGTGAACGGTGAATGGCTCGCTCGGTGAATTTGAATACTATTCAAATTCTTTATCTTGTACAGCTCGCTTCACGGTAAAACTTTGTGGATCACTTTTACCTCTACAACCTCCATTGGACACTGGCATTTATTTCCATTGGAAGGATTTTATCACTATTCCTAGCTAACTTAGGCCCACTATCCAAGCAGCATCTATGGATCAAATCCCTGGTTTAACGCCGCTTTGGAAGGACGGCGATGTGAGTTGCTTGCCAGGGGCGGGTATCCGAAATTTTGAACTTATCTGCATTTTGACCTCATACGACGGGAGCTCAACTTCATTACCGAACAGAAACTGTAAATGCCGCTCATCCTTCTTAACTCACATGCGTTAATTGTAACGTTGTAATGTCGATAAAAGGGGATTTTTGGATTTTGCTTGTCGATTTGTAGCTGGTTATATTCCCACCAAACACATCTTAAATATTTCACCAATTTATTTCAAAAGTTACCATTGAAATGTAAATCATCGCAATGCTGTGCACAAACGTTTTTGGCAGTTAGCTAATTGCTTTGCAATAAACCTTTCCCTGCGAAGTTTCTCTCTTCATTCCAAAGTTTTTTGATTTCATAATCCGTGAGAAACCTCGGGGCGGGGGGGGGAGGAGGGGGGTATCTCCACCTATCATCAGACGGGGATATGTCATTTTGGCCGAAAAATTGGTGCCCATAATTCCATAAATTCTGGTGGTTTTTAGGGTCATAGTATTGTAAATTGATTGAAAATCTGGGCAATAATTCTGGTACCCTGGGTTCCAGACTCTCTCCAAGCAAACATTTTGCTTTAGAGAGAGTCTGGTACCCAGTGTATATTTCTGTAAATTATGAAAAATCCCCTGAAAAGGACACCCATAATTCCGTTAAATGTCTAAAAATCGTGAAAATGATACCCATAATTCCGTGTTGGTTTAAAAAGTACTAAGTTCCCCCCCCCTCGTGAGTGAGAAACTTATCGCTGGGGAAATTACCTGAAACGTGTCATATGAACGTTTAAAAGTGTGCCGGGTAGAATTTGGCCCGACCCCTTCATTGTGTATTTTTTCGAGGTAGATGTAAAGTACTGTTGAGATAAATGCGCTGCACACTTTGAAATTTCTTTACTAGGTAGTTCACCACAGATTACCCTGGGTGCCTAGAGATCTGATCGGGTAAAGATTCGATCTAAAAGAGTCTCTCTAAACGTCACCTAACACGACTGCAGAGGCGCAAATTCACTGAACATCAATTCAAAGTTTTAGCGTTCAGATAAACGTTCAGTACTTTTTGGTGAGAGCTTAACTAGGTCACCAGGGATCTGATATGGTCAAGAAGTGGTCTCAGAGGGAGCTCTGGATACTAGCTGACGAGCTCTGCAAGAGGCGAGCATCTATCTGAAAATAAGCCAAAGCATTAATGTTCAGACCTTTAATACCTTTTCAATACCTGTTCAATACCTTTTTATAATGCTTCAATAGATCACCAAGGATCTGATATGGCCAAGAAGCGATCTCAGAGAGCAACTGTTAATACTAGTTGACGAGCTTGTATGGGGTAAAGATTTTCGTGACCATAAAGCCAAAGCATTACTGTTCAGACAAATGTTCAATACCTTTTTATAATGCTTCAATAGATCACCAAGGATCTGATATGGCCAAGAAGCGATCTCAGAGAGCAACTGTTAATACTAGTTGACGAGCTTGTATGGGGTAAAGATTTTCGTGACCATAAAGCCAAAGCATTAATGTTCAGACAAATGTTCAATACCTTTTTATAATGCTTCAATAGATCACCAGGGATCTGATATGGTCAAGAAGTGGTCTCAGAGGGAGCTCTGGATACTAGCTGACGAGCTTGTATGGGGTAAAGATTTTCATGACCATAAAGCCAAAGCATTACTGTTCAGACAATTGTTCAATACCTTTTTATAATGCTTCAATAGATCACCAAGGATCTGATATGGCCAAGAAGCGATCTCAGAGAGCAACTGTTAATACTAGTTGACGAGCTTGTATGGGGTAAAGATTTTCGTGACCATAAAGCCAAAGCATTACTGTTCAGACAAATGTTCAATACCTTTTTATAATGCTTCAATAGATTACCAAGGATCTGATATGGCCAAGAAGCGATCTCAGAGAGCAACTGCTAATACTAGTTGACGAGCTTGTATGGGGTAAAGATTTTCGTGACCATAAAGCCAAAGCATTACTGTTCAGAAAAAAAATGCACAATGCCTGTGTACAATTCTTTACTAGGTGACCAGGGATCTGCAATGAGGAGCAGTCCCAAAGAGAAGCTTTGAAGGTTACTTGACAATACCGAAGGAGCGGGCTTTTCTCAGGACATCAATCCAAAGTATTACTAATGCTGTTGAAATAAATGCTTGGTGCTTTAAGCGGAGCTTTACTAGGTCACCATAGATCATATCAGCTGTGGCAAAGGTTGACCCAGAAGCTCACAAAAAGAACTAGTTTCGTGACTGACCATGTCCAAAGCATTCTGAATAAATTTGATTGTAATAGCAGATTTAGTAGATTATTACGGATATATCTTAAACCAGTGCGTATAAAATACATGTGTGATGAGCAATATTTTTTCTTCTCAGATTTATGAAGGCGACCATCTGTTTTGAGCAACTTGATGTATTCAAGCCTCGTTACCATGTTATTTGCTAGTGACCAAATGACTAAGGGCAATTACAGACCAATAACCGTTCTGTCTGCAATTTCTAAAGTTTACGAGCGTTTCATGTCGGAAGAAATTGTAGTTTACTCCGAATCTTTCCTGTTTCAATGTCTCTTTGCATTTCGGGAAGGCTACAGTACTCAACAAGGTCTTGTTAGATTTCTCGAGAAATATAAATCAGTTTTGGAAAAAAAAGAGTTGCAGGGGCAATCTTGATGGACCTCTCCAAGGCGTTTGATTGTTTAAACCATGAACTGCTAATTGCCAAACTATCTGCTTACGGCTTTAGCCGATGAGCTCTAAAATTGATTCATAGTTACTTAAATGAAAGGCAGCAACGAGTGAAGGTTAATGGCTCATTCAGCACTTTGAAACAGACCTCCTTAGGAGTTCCCCAAGGGTCAGTTTCGGGACCCCTACTTTTAAACATATAGATAAACAACTTTTTATACCTGGTGAAAGACACTGAGATTTGCAATTACGCAGATGATACTACTATCTTTGCGTGTTGTTCAGATCTGGGTTCAGTCTTAGAATCACTTGAAGAGGATGCCGCTTATTATCTCTTTGGTTTGAAAATAACTATATGAAGATTAATGAGGATAAAAGCCATTTACTTGCCTTTGGGATTAAAGATAATGAGGCAACTGTAAATATTTCTGGATCTCTTATAAAGGAAAGCGACGAGGAGATTCTTCTTGGAGTGACACTCGATAAGACACTGAATTTCAAAAATCACGTCACTAACTTCTGCTAGAAAGCAAGTCAAAAGCTGCATGCACTGGCACGAGTGTCTAGATATATGAGATATATGGATAACCCACAGCTAGAGCTAACAATGACCTCTTTTGTAATGTCACATTTCAGCTACTGTCCATTTGTGTGGATGTTTCATGATAGGAAAACGAATAACAAGATCAACAAGATCTATGAAAGAGCCCTGAGAATCATATACAAAGATAGTACTTCAAATTTTGAGGAATTGTTGATAAAAGGTAACTCAGTATCTGTTCATCAGAGGAATTTACAGCTGCTCCTAACTGAGATTTATTCAACCGTAAACAACTTGAATCCGTCTTTTATGGCAGAGGTATTTGTTACCAAAGATGTGACATATAATCTTTGTGGCATTAATAATCTCGCTTTGCCTAGAGCAAGGACGAATTTGTATGGCATTGATACTATCAAGTTTGTTGGTCAAAATTATGGCAGACTCTGCCAAGAGAAATCAAAGTGTCCCAATCATTGGAGATTTTCAAAAGAAATATGAAAAACTATCAGAACTTTTGACTGCAGTAAATTGTGTAAAGATTTTATTACGAATTTAGGTTTTCTGTAATTAGATTTTCTGTAATTAGACTTCTGATTATGTATGGTTGGCTTTAATTAGCCAACGCTATTTTCTCTGCCAACTTTAAATATATTATTTATCATTTATTATCATTATTTATTATTCTTATTATTATTCTTCCTCATAGCTCGGCGATGATGTTATGCCACTGTTCTTCTTGGGAGCAGGCTGCAACCAGCAGGTTTAGGTCTCAAGAATCTTTCTCAGTATTCTTGCAGTGCCCAAAAGAGTGGCTTTCTGCAACTGCGCTGTGCTACTCTTCACACTAATCTTCTTCATCCAGCCTTCCAAGTTCTCTGACACAATTCCTAAAGCTCCAACAATGATTGGGACTATTTCAATATGTCAGCATTTCCATATTTTTTTCAATTCTCTCTTGAGGTCTGAATAATGCTCAATTTTCTCTTGTTCTTTCTCTACAACTCGTTTGTCACCAGGAGATGCTATATCAATGATGAAACACCTTCTAGAATCCTTTTCAAAACCAGGATGTCAGGGCGGCGATGTTCAATGTAATGATCTGTTTGTATATTAAAATCCCACAAAATTCGTACGCTTTCATTCTCAATGACGCTCTCTGGTTGGTGATTGTACCATTTTACTTCCTGAGCTAGGTCATATCTCTCGCAAAGTTCGAAGTGGATGAATTTAGCAATATTGTCATGTCTGTTCTTGTAATGTCGTTGCGCCTGTTTTTTGCATTCTGCAATTAGATGACTAACTGATTCTTCCCTTTTGCTGCACATTCTGCACTTGTCGCCTATGTCCTGTTTATCAATATGCTTCTTAATACACTTGTGCGCAGAGCTTGTTCTTAACCCTATTATTACTACTACTACTACTACTACTACTACTACTACTACTACTACTACTACTACTACTACTACTACTACTACTACTACTACTACTACTACTACTACTACTACTACTACTACTACTACTACTACTATTATTATTATTATTATTATTATTATTATTATTGCTATTATTATTATTATTATTATTATCATTATTATTATTATTATTATTATTATTATTATTATTATTATTATTATTATTATTATTATTATTATTATTATTATTATTATTATTATTATTATTATTGCCATCTGGGATTTAGTATTGGCTAAAATAGTTCTTAGCTGTTTTGCACATCCTTAGAGGGTCACTGGGCGGGTGTTCTTCCTGAAAGGTTTTGACTCTAACAACAGAAGAGTTTCCAGTCCTAAGTGCATTAATAAACGGTGCTACGCATGGATTTTAATATGGTTGTTTACTGGGATGGGAGTCATAAAAACTTTAAAATACTTTGGGACTTGGTTCGCGCTGGGTCTTTCGGGTCGTTGAGTTCGTGCGGAGGGACCCGAGAGACAAAGCACTGAGACTTTGGCTCTTTGTCTTGTGGGTCTTTCTGCGCTGTCTTGGCGGCCCCGGGGGGGCCCAGTGTGAGCCAGTTTCAAACATCTTCTTTTAAATTTTGTGCGAGTTAATGCTTTTTCATTGTTAGCAATGTCATTTTGGAATAATTTTAGCTTAGGTTTTGTAAAGACATTGTCTTGTAAATAGGGTTTTCAACATGTATAAATACTCGGCTGTCCTCTGGTTTAGTTTAACTGAAGAAGATTTTATCATCGAAACGTATTTTATAAACAGTTGTGTTTTTATATTATCTTTTCTTTTTATTTTTGATGGTGGTTTTTGTTAACATATTATTATTATTATTATTATTATTATTATTATTATTATTATTATTATTATTATTATTATTATCATTATTATTATTATTATTATTATTATTATTATTATTATTATTATTATTATTATTATTATTATTATTATTATCACTATTATTATGAAAAATAAGACTGTTTTATAAGACCTAACGTTTCGATTAAAAGATCTTCCTCAGAGTAAAACTTTACTGGGACAGCCGAGAATTTATACAGATTGTTTACCGATAAAATTATACATGACGAGTCTATTTACAGATTAAAATACCTGATCCCTTTGTCCCTGTCCCTGATATTATTATTATTATTATTATTATTATTATTATTATTATTATTATTATTATTATTATCATTATTATTATTATTGTTATTATTATTATTATTATTATTATTATTATTATTATTATTATTATTATTATTATTATTATTATTATTATCATTATTATTATTTCAAATACGACATGGCCTAATGCCAGAACCATACATGCCAAATGTCAAACTCTAACAAAGAGTCTTAGACAGCAAGCACTTTCCTCAAGATATGAGCTGTTCCGAGTAATGCTGATTTTTGAAATACTTTGATGTTATGCTTATGTTATGCTTGATTATTATTATTAATATTATTATTATTATTATTGTTATTATTATTATTATTATTATTATCAGTGGAGAGAACTGAAACATATTATCAGGAATCAAGTAAATGCACTGTAAGTCATGGTTTTGAGGAAGATGAGCCAAGTTTCTTCGACCGATCAATGGCGGCAGGTACTGTAACCCAGGGAGATTACTTTGGCATTGATGAAAAATTGAGTCGATCGTTAATTCTTGTCGAAAACGGAAGAGTTGTGGATCTGATGGGGTGTTCTATGAAGACTTGAAGCAAATTTTCTTGGATTATGGGCACACATTTGTTAATGTCTTGAATGTCATGCTCCTAAATCAACGGGTATCTTCTTTATGGAAATGCTGTATAATCCAACGTATCCCGAAAAAATCTTTCGTGGAAACTGATTTGTCAACACTTAGGGATATTTCTCTTCTGCCAACATGTTATAAAATATTGTCAAAAGCTTTGTGTGGCGGGATCACTGTCTACATAATGAACGAAATTGCGTTTTGGCAAAAAGCCTTTTTGTGCCAGAGAGATAGACAAGAACTGATTTTCACATTGAAAGCAGCCATTGATGATTTTCGACATCTGAGCACTAAACTTACTGTTGTTTTCATCGATTATGATGACGCCTTTGGTAGTGTCAATCACAAATTCATTTTCGAAACCCTGGAAAACTTCAGCATCCCTTTGAAATATTGTTGCCTGATTGAAGATATTTACAGACATTCATCTTTCTCAGTGATATGTGGTGTCCAACTAAGCAAGTCCTTCAACATCATTAGAGGAACCAAAACAGGGGATCCGTTAAGTGCTTTACTATTTATCATGGTCATAGACAGAGTGTGTAAACCAATGGTTGCTACTGCTATAAGTTGCATGGCCATTCAGAATGAAAGAATGGTCAATCCCATACCCCTGCAAGCGTTTGCTGATTTGTTGAGGATACCGTGGACTGCCCCTTTTGTCTTAGTCTTTTGTTTTGCTGGTAATGTTCAAAGCAGATCAGCAGCCGGGAAACCTATTACCATGCGCGAGAATCTCTTTGTCTCTTTGCTAATCCTTGTTTGGATTGTGGTTGGATTCTCCACCCACATTCTTTCCACAGACCAAACATGCTCTCTGCGCATGATCACAGGTTTCCTTTCTGGAGGATGACCGTTGCTTTGAACATTGATGACTCGTATCCCCAACAAGATGATATTGTTGTCGTACAGTATAACTCAGAAATTTCTCAACTGATCTTTGATGCAGGGGAAGAAATGATGGCCCAGGCTGGCTTGGAAGTAAAACCCGAGAAATGCGCTGTTTTATACGCTAGAAGGTCGGGTAATAATTGGTACAAGGGTAAATTGGACATAAAACCAAAAGTGAAAGTACAATCACATGAATTAGCTGTTTGTGGGCGCAATAAGCCATATAAATACTTGGGAAAGTCGTTATCGTTATCTGGAGAGGATCCGAAGCAGGTCAATCAAATATTAGAAAATTATAAAGAGTTGCTGGACAAAATCTCAAAATGTAAGTTGCCACTTTCGCTGAAGGCAAGTGCTTGAATAACATGGCTCTTGCTAAAATATAGCATCATTTTAACAATACAAGGTTTACCGAGGAACAGCTCGAAGAATTGGATAAGGCTCAAACACAAACAGTTCGAAATTTGTACGATTTATGTAGTTCAACTACGCAGCTCATCATTTACCTACCACGCGAGGACGGAGGAATAGGAATTAAACGTGTATCTGCTGTATACCGGACGACACGAATTGCGTTTCTCCTAAAAATGTTGAATCATGAGGAAGATCATTTTAGAAACAGTGCACGTCAGTCTCTAAGTCTTGACATGTTAAGGAGGGGGGGGGGTAGCAGAATCGAGTGATGAAAAGAACTTTCTTGGTTACGAAGTCACAGTTGATGGATATTTGAATAATAAAACAAACCTTGGTTGTCAGTCTGACTGGCCTGAGTTGTTGCGCTATGCAAGGAAACTAGATATCTCCATCGTTTTCAGTGATGGGAAAGCAGGTGTAATCATTGATGGAAAGTTTCACGACGACACTTCATCGCTACAAAAGATTCTATTTCATTACATAGTTAAACGTGACTTGATTAAGGCAAAGAATTGTCAATTCAGGGGTGCTTTTTCGGTATGGATGGCATTCATTTGAAGTCATCACATTCCATTTGCTACAACTGGAAAATAGACGACTTGTTAATGAAATTCAGCATAAAAGCACGACTTAGCCTCCTTCCAACTAACTTTACGCTGCACATTTGGAACCGTGAACATGATCCTTTATGCCCCTTTTGCCGAAATCATACCGAAAGTATGGCGCATCTGATGAATGGTTGTCATGAATTTCGAAATTTTTATAGTCGTCGCCACAATCGAATCGCTGATAAAGTAGAAGATGTTATTTCTCAGGCCCCGTTCACACGGGAACGCTATCGTTCCGTTCCATCTTCGTTCCAGTTTCTGGAACGCAAAAATAGACTGTTCACACGGGAACGGAACGATTGCGTATCGTTCCACTTTTCGTATCACTTTTTTCATCGTTCCACTTTTTGGAACGGAACGATGTCATTTCAAGTGTTCCCGTGTGAACGCAACCCCTGAGCGTTCCACTTTTCGGAACGGAACGATATGGAACGGAACGATTGCGTTCCCGTGTGAACGGGGCCTCAGAGTAACCGTCGTCTACGAGTCTACTCAAACAAGCTAATGGAGACAATATTCACAGAGTATCGCGAGGAACTGCTGTTGATTGAACACCGCAAACCAGACATTATTTTGATTAATCATGTATCACAGAAGTGCACCATTGTTGAAGTAGCTGTGTGTTATGATTTGTACTTTGATTACGCGTTTCGAGAGAAGTTGGGGCGTTGCGAGAGCGTTTGCTGTCTATTACGAGGTCATGGATGGAACGTTGAATTAAAGGTTATGTGTTTTGGCTCGCTTGGTTGCATAAAGAAGGATATTTGGAGAGAACTGAGATCTTTGTCAGTTGACAAATTAGTTGCAAAGCAGATGTTACAATGGTGTTCAATATCAAATGTTATTATGGCAAATTATATTTGGAGGCACAGGGTGCGGAAGTTATTCCCATAGTCTAGGCCTAAATTTAGCACTTTTGAAATTCGAGGGCATTGCTCTCTTTCCGTTTGAAATAAGTCAGCTAAATGTCTGCCTGTGCTTGGATAAACTCCCCCCCCCTTTGCTGAGGTATTTTCATGTGATACTGTGTGTAGTAGCTAACATAAACCTAGTATAGCGTATTCATACGTTAACTGAGCTGCTAGTTCAGGCACTAGGGCAGATACGAATGAATTATTATTATTATTATTATTATTATTATTATTATTATTATTATTATTACTATTATTGTCCTTTCTTCACGCCTTTTTGTTGCTTGGTGGCTTTTTCTGGGCAGCGGATTGAATCCCTCAATCTTAGGTGTCCAGAGTCTTTCTAATTATCTTCGCCGTGCCAAGTACACAAGTCTTTTGTAATAAAGATGTCATTTGTCCCATTTCAAGTTGCTCAACATATCTCTTAAAGTTTTTGCTCAGCGTACCAAGAGCTCCGATGATGATTGGTATTATTACAACTTTCCTGACATTCCATAGTTTGCTACTTCCCTTCTAAGATCTTCATACTTTTCCCTCTTCTCCTCTTCTCTTTCGATCACTCTTCCATCAAACGGGCATGAAACTTCAATGATTTTGCATTCATTTTTCTCTTTATCGTGTATTACGATGTCAGGTCGGTTGTGATTCAACTGCTGATCTTTTTGAATTCTAAAATCCCATAAGATCTTTGCCTTTTCATTCTCTAAAACACCTTCTGGAATATGATCATACCATTTCTCTGTACAATCGAACCCATATTTC
Source organism: Aurelia sp. 4 Dawson et al 2005 (assembly GCA_964019985.1). Classification (NCBI taxonomy): domain Eukaryota; kingdom Metazoa; phylum Cnidaria; class Scyphozoa; order Semaeostomeae; family Ulmaridae; genus Aurelia; species Aurelia sp. 4 Dawson et al 2005. The sequence goes on from OZ026510.1 coordinate 2,711,421, forward strand.
CTGCAAAGCTCCCAGTGAATTACTTTCCCAACTCTATCATGCCGCCAATTCTTGTACTGGTTCTGGGCCAGCTTTTCACATTCAGCCACTACATGCGCAATAGATTCCTCTCGTTTTCCACACATTCTACAAACAGGTGAAACATCTTGTTTGTCTATGCGGCTCTTAATAGCATTCGTCCTCAAAGCCTGATCCTGGGCTGCCATTAACATCCCCTCTGTCTCCTTCTTCAGCGTACCTTTCCTCAGCCATTCCCATGAATCAGAACTTCTTATGCCTGCAGTCAACTTCTCATACTGACCATGTAAAACCTTCTCTTTATAAGATTCCATTCTTTTTACCCTGATTGCTTCCTTTTGAATTCCAGAGCCCAACAAGTTTTCTTCCTTTACTGCTTTCAAAAATGGTTCTTTGCTCCGCGCTACATAGCTATACAAACTGTTTACCTCAATCTCAACGCAATCCTCAATACTGACTAAACCCCTGCCACCGTCTGCTCTTTTATAATAGAGTCTGTCAACATCCGCCTGTGGGTGCAATGCTCTATAGATTGTTGGCAACTTTCTGGTTTTCCTATCGACGGCTTTCAGCTCATCTACCCTCTAGCTAATTATTCCTACACCATATCTGATGATTGATACAGACTTGGCATTTATTGCTTGGATGATGTTTCCACCATTCAGTTTGGATTTCAGTATTGATCTAGCCCGCCTGATATATTCCCTCTTCAGTTTCTCCTTCATTTCATCGTGTTTTACGTTGTCGATCTCTAAAATTCCTAAATATTTGTACCCCTCTTCTTCAAGACCTTTCATAACTTCATTACCTGGCATAACAATACCATCACATTTCACAATCTTTCCTCTCTTCATGATCAAGATCGCACATTTGCTGATTCCAAATTCCATTCTGATGTCATCGCTAAATACTCTTACTGTGTTGACAAGTGTATCTATTTGGTTTTCATTTTTGCCATATAATTTCAGGTCATCCATAGATAGTAGATGATTTATCCTCACTTTTTCTCTCAAATCATACCCTGCTTTAAACTCTCTCAAAATCAAAGTCAATGGAATTAGGGCCAATACAAAAAGGAGGGGAGACAAGCTGTCTCCCTGCAATATCCCTCTCTTTATCCTAACTTCTCCAAAGACATTTTTGCCCGATGTTAAGTCCGTTCTCCAAGTATTCATACTGTTTTCCAGTAAAGATATCATATTGCTTGCAACTCCAAACATATTCATGCATTTCAACAGCCATGTATGCGATATCAAATCATACGCTTTTCTGTAGTCAATCCAAGCCATTACTAACCCACATAAACGCCTCTTGCAACTTCTCATTACCATCTTATCGATTAGTAACTGATCTTTTGTACCTCTTGATTTCCTTCTGCAGCCTTTTTGTTCATCCACGAGCAGTCCTTTTCCGTCAAGGTGTTCATACATAGCATCTGCAAGGACTGAGTTCAACAGCTTCCACATTAGAGGTAGGCATGTTATTGGTCTAAAGTTGCTTACTATAGGCCCCTTATCCGTATCCTTCATTATTAAACTCGTTTTTCCTCTGGTCATCCACCCTGGCACATTGTACGTAACCAAACATTCTTGGAGATGTTTAGCGATCCTGTCTATAAATGAAGTGAAATTCTTGAGGCAGTAACCCTGCTGTCCATCAGGCCCCGGTGATTTCCAATTGGGTACTTTACTGAGCTGTATCCGAACTTTTCCAGAATCTATCAATATATCATCTTGCTTCTCAACATTCTTTAGCTTTTTCTCCATTATTATTATTATCATTATTATTATCATTATTATTATTATTTCACATTTACCACAGCTTTTGATGTTAAAACTGGTTATGTAAAGTTCTTCATCAGGTGCAAGCACTTAAGATAAAGACTTGTCCTTCTTTCTTCTTCAAACTTCGTACTCATAAAACTTTTCGTAAGATCCCAGCAGTTCCTAGCAGTGCTGATTTTTGCCATATCATAAAGTCATTCCTTATGCCCAGTTTCTCAGCAAATGAATGTAGTCTCTTTGGGATTGACCCAAGGGCCCCAATGACTATTGGTATAACGAAGGTCTTCTTGTTCAGCATCCGTGAAAGCTCTACCTTTAACTCAGAATATTTACTTATTTTCTCAAACTCCTTTTTATCTATGTTATAATCCGCTGGTACTGCAATGTCAATAATGAAGCATTCATTAGTTTCTTTGTTGATCAAGAGAATATCAGGCCTCCTGTGCTCAATAACTCTGTCCGTTTGCATATCAAAGTCCCACAAGATCTTAACTTTCTCGCTTTCCAAAACTTTATCAATTCTGTGTTGGTACCACTTATCGCTGACATCGAAACCAAACTTTTTGCATAGATTCCAATGCACATTGCTGCAAATTTTATCATGGCGGCGTTTGTACTCATTCTGAGCAAGCATCTTGCAAGAGCTGATGATGTGGCTCACATTTTCCTCTTTTTCCCCACATAGGCGGCACAGCGAAGATTCACTGCAAGCATATATGTGTTTTTTTATGGAATTTGTGTTTAAGACTTGCTCCTGGGCCGCCATTAGCAAACTCTCTGTCTCCCTTTTTAAATCTCCATTTTTCAGCCAAGCCCACGAGTCTTCTGTTTTTAGATCTCTGGTTTCTCTCTCAAATTGACCATGCAGTGGCATTCCTATCAGTGCGTCCAGTTTCTCTTTCTGAATCCTTGAGCTATACTCATTTTTCCCCTCTATGTCATCGAGCTGTAATGGTACCTCATTTGCCACAAAGCTTAAAATTTCCTCTTTGCTGTTAGCAATGTACTCGTCTAGGTTTCGAACTTCACTGGCCACACACTCCTCTATGCTAGTAAGCCCTCTCCCTCCGTTTTTTCTCTTCATGTACAGCCTAATTACATTTGACTTTGGATGTAGCGCGCTGTGCTCAAAGATCAGCTTCCTGGTTACCCTGTCAAGTTCTCTAACTTCTTCCTTTGTCCAGTCAATCAAGCCAGCGCTGTATCGAACTACTGCCACTGCCCAACTATTCATTGCCGTGATCAAATTTGGAGAGTTCAGCTTACTTTTCAATAAGAGCTTGAGTCTTGTCAGATAAGTCTCTTTCACCTTTGCTTTCATGTCACCACTCATTATGGAATCAAGTTCTAAGATACCTAAGTATTTATAACCTCTGCTGTCAGCATCTGCAATCTCTTCATCCCTTGGTAGTTTGATTCCTAAACTCTTCACATGTTTTCCCCTCTTCATTGTTACAAGTGCGCATTTTGATATTCCCATCTCCATACCAATGTCCGAACTACAAATCCTTACCGTATGCACTAACGAATCAATCTCATTGTCATTCTTTGCAAATAGCTTTATGTCATCCATGAACAGAAGGTGATTAATAGTGGGTCCTGTTTTTCCAAGTTTGTATCCCATCCCTGATTCTCGTAATGCCATAGACAGGGGAATTAGTGCAATAACAAAGAGCAATGGTGAAAATGCATCTCCTTGGAATATCCCCCTCTTTATCTCAACCGTTCCTAGTTGTTTACCACCCGAAAAGATAGTAGTCCTCCACTTATTCATACTTTCAGACAACAGCTCTACAACATTATCAGCAATACCAAACATACGTAGTGATCCTATGATCCACGAGTGGGGCACCATATCATAGGCTTTTTTAAAGTCTATCCAAGCCATAGACAAATTTGTATGCCTCCTCTTGCAATTTCTAAGGATAAACTTGTCTACGATCAGGTGATCCTTAGTTCCTTGACTCTCTCTCCTGCATCCTTTTTGTTCACTTGGGAATAGATCATTGCTCAATAAATGAGCATATGTTTTCTCACTAAAAATCCCTGTCAATGTCTTCCAAAATAGATTCAAGCATGCTATCGGTCTGTAATTACCCACCTCAGGACCTTTCAACCTATCTTTCATGAGCAATATTGTCCTCCCCTCTACCATCCATGCTGGGATCTTTCCTGCTATGACACAACCGTTTAAGCAGTTTGTTATTGTGACAAGTAGAGAATCGAACCTTTTAAGCCAATACCCTTGAATCCCATCTGGGCCGGGTGCTTTCCAATTTGGCATTGTCTTCAACTGAGATTTTACATCCTCCACCGTTATTTCAATTTGAGCTTGTTTGTTTATCGTTCTTGCAGTATCACTTTGAATCTTCCTCACCCATTCAGCATCAGAATTGTGTTGCCTTTGCTTCCCCCATATATCACCCCAGAACTTGATCGATTCCTCTGCATTTGGTGGTGGACTTTCAGTATCTTCTCCATTAAGGTTTCTGTAAAATTGTCGCTGATTGGTTGCAAAAAGTCGGTTATCTTGAAACTGGCTTCTCCGTTCGCTATACCTTTTCACTTTTGTAGCCTTAGCTGTTATCCTTTGTTTAATCTCTTCCATCGCGACATTGAAACCCTTTTCTCGTAACTTGTACCTTTGTCTCAAATACTCCTTAGTAGCATTGTTCCGTTTCTTCCATTTGCCTTTAAACCAAGATTCAAGACGACTTAAATCTTTCCTTAACTGTTTTATATCCCTCTCTATTCTGCGTTTCCACCAAGGTTCTTTGGTGCGCTTCTGTGTTCCTTCCTTTGCACCAACTCTTTCGCATACCAACACCGATGCAGCAACTAGTACGTCGCGAACCTGAGTGATGCCAGTACACTTAACATACTGCAGAATCTTATTAACTTTTCTCGTTTCATTTGTTACTTTCGTCTTGTCAAAGTATCTCAGATTCTGTCCTACCCTTCGTTCCCTCCCTGTACGGATTTCATTCAAACGATCAAGGACTGCTCTAGTTCTCCATACAACTGATCGTTTTCGTCTTCAGCTTCTCCACAGTTGCTTATATTTGCTCTGAATCCATTGTCATTTTGGCTTGTCATTGTCATGTCTTCATCACTAACCTGTCTACTGCTCCTACTGCTCTCCAGTCCCATATCAACATTTGTCTCACCATTATTATTATTATTATTATTATCATTATTAATATTATTATTATTATTATTATTATTATTATTATTATTATTATTGCTATTATTATTATTATTATTGTATTGTTTCTTTCAGTTTTTGTGCTTTTCTTTGCGGGGCCAAGACCAAACCATGGTCCTAAGCTTTAAGTCCAGTCTTTTCTCAGGTTATAAATAGAGCTCTCCTCAGGATGTGTGATGTTCCTAGCAAGACAATCTTCTGGATTTCTTCGATGCAGATCCTTCCAGGGATCTTTGACACGTGATCATTCATTCGCTTTCTGATAAGGCCCAGGGCTCCAACGATAACAGGGACAGTAGTCGTTTTCATGTTCCACATTTTGTTTACTTCTATTTCCAGGTCTTTATGCTTTGACAGTTTTTCTGTTTCTTTATTAGCGACATTCCGTTCAGATGGCACAGACATATCAATGAAAATACATTTGTTTTCTATCTTGTCTTTAATCACTATATCGGGCCTGTTTGCAGTAATCTCTTTGTCAGTATGGATTGGCATGTCCCATAGTATGATTACATCTTTCCCCTCCATTACTGTACTTGGCTTATGTTTATACCATCTAGAGGGCACTGCGATATCATAGTGTTTGCAGATTTTCCAGTGCATGTAAATTAGAGCTTTGTCATGTCTTTCAAGGTATTCCTTTTTTGCCAGAACTGGACATCCTGATATAATGTGTTCTATGGTTTCATCATATTCGTGACATAATCTGCATTTTGGGTTTGTCCCGTCTTTAATGATCTTATTCCGATAGTTATTTGCAGCAAGGCACTGGTCCTGTGCTGCGACAATAAATCCTTCAGTTTCCCCTTTCAAACTGGCACTTTTTCAGCAATTTATGGGTGCCTTCCTTATCCACATCCACTTTGTTAACTCTCACGATCATATGGTTGTAAAGATCAGTTACTTATTAATAAAATGATTTTGGAGCACTGCAGAAAAATGAAACGAAATCTAAGCACCGCTTGGATAGACTACAGAAAGGCGTTTGACAGTGTCCCCCATTCGTGAATTTTGAAAACCATGCAGATGTATAAGGTGTCACCAACCTTAATAAATTTCCTGAGTCACAGCATGTGCACGTGGAAAACAACGATGATTTTAACCCTAATCCATATGGGCTTTTTTCGAGCTACCATTTATGGGGGGGGGGGTTCTTTCCACCCCCCTCTGTAAACTGCCTTAGCCTGGTCAGAATTCAATGCAACTTGGCACCGTTATAGATCAGGTAATTTCTAGCATGTAGCGTAATTCGGGTGTGGCTGCCACGCCTAATGACGTCATAGTGACGTCATGAAGTTTAAAATCAGTGCAAATCAGGTTTCCAAGTTACATTTGAATTCAAAGAAGGTTTTCTATGAAGATTTGGTAGTTTTTGGTTCAACTTAGCCACAAATTTGATATGAAGATATCATTTCATTGAAATTAATGAATTTGGAGTGATATTTTGGCAGAAATTAGCCAATCTGAATGACGTCATTAATGCATTGAATTTGTTCTCTGTAGAAATAGACAAAAAGAAGCTGCAAAGGTGGTAATACTCCATCACAAACGTATCATTGGAGTGTTTTCAATCGAAAAATTTCGAAAATATTCAAAAAGCTTGCTAATTAGCCCAAAATGGCGGCCAAAATGACGTCATCATCAAAAAATGCTGACATCATCAAATTCCATAAATTCCTGTATCAAATTAAAGCTCTTCGTTTACTGATTCATTTGGTGTATAATACTTCATAATTTGATGAAATCTTTCCATTCAAATCATCAAAAACAATGATTTTTCTGCTACCTGCTTCCAAATATGGGCATATCACGTGACCTGTGAGCTCTATTGTTTAAAAATTTTTTGATCAAAATGTGGCGAACAGATAATTAGTAAAAGTCAGAGGGGTTTGGGGGACATAGGTGATGTCTCTTAAACACACGGAAAGAAAAACCTTGAGGGGGGGTGGAAAACACCCCCCCCCCATGCGGATTAGGGTTAAGTTATTCCACCGGCAAAATAGTGACAAACCCTATCAGTATTAAAAATGGAATTTTTCAAGGTGATTCGCTGTCTCCCTTGTTATTTTGTTTAGCTCTTGCACCACTCTCTAATTTGCTCAACAACACAAATATGGGTTATACTGTTTATGAAGAAAGATTAAATCACTTATTCTACATGGACGACCTGAAACTCTACACAAAAAATGATGAACAACTTGAAGGTCTGCTCCACACTGTGAAGATGTTTAGTGATGACATAAATATGCAGTTCGGGTTAGATAAGTGCGCCAAGGCAACATTCAAGCGAGGTAAGCTTATTATTATTATCATTATTATTATTATTATTATTATTATTATTATTATTATTATTATTATCATCATCATTATCATTATTATTATTATCATTATTATTGTGAGTTCATTTCACACCGTTGTTGGTGGATTTTTCTTGAAGGTCCAGTAGCAACAAGCCTCCTTAGAGCTCCAAGACTTTCCTTACGATCCTGGCTGTGTTCAGCAACGCTGTGGTTTGCATAGTGTCAATTTTTGTTCGGATTCCGATCTGGTCTAATCTATCTTTCAATGACTTTGGAACTGTCCCCAAAGCCCCAATCACTATTGGGATTACAGTAACTTTCTTATTCCATAGTACTTGTAATTCTCTTGCCAAATCTTTATATTTCTCCCTTTTTTCCCTTTCTTTCATTTCAACTCTGCGATCTCCAGGTATTGCAAAATTATTATTATTATTGTTATTATTATTATTATTATTATTACTATTATTATTATTATTATTAAGCTTATTATTTTTAAGCTTATTATCATCATCATTATTATTATTATTATTATTATTATTATTATTATTATTATTATCATTATTATTATCATTATTACTCATTTGCTCACTACGATGATTATTTTAAGTAACAGGTTGGTACAACTCAGAGCAAAGGGGGAGCTTTGTCATCATTTTGGCTGCGGAATGTACCCACGAGGGTAACGAGGGATCATCTTCTGGGGGTTTATCTGTCATCTTGATTTTGAAATTTCCGCAATTTTTTCTATTGTTTTCTTTAGATATCTCGTTGTTTTAGTTAACGATAGCTTCTGCTCTCTACCAATTCACCTCAATGTTGACGGTTTTGAAGATCACTCCGGGACCTTCACAGCCCCATAGCTATGTTCCTGAAAGTACCGTATTTCCTCGGTAGGGCACTGTTTGAATTTTGACCATGGTCGAGATACAGCTATTTACCAGCTAATTAGTTTTTTTTTCAAAATAATACTGGTTTCTTGCAATTTTCAATAACGCACATGATGCAGGAGAAACAAAAATGTGTACCATACCAGCTATCTCGGGGCGAGAAGTTGTCTTGTGAGGGGGGGGGGGGATAGGTTGATGAGAATGGAGCCTAAAACACAAATTTCTATCGATACTGTATATGGTTCATTCTCGAAACTGAAAATGTTTCTTACTGACTTATAGGGAATCGATATATGCTGAAAGAGTCCATGTTCTTAGCTACACCACGAAACGGCACTCACCAGGAATATTATTATTCACATTAAGCTATTTTTTCATTATGTTAACTTTATTATTACTTTCATGTAATACAGTAAAATCCCACAAACAAGAACATACTTTTCCAAAAACAGACTGGAATATTAGAGAGCATGGTATTTCTGTTGTTGAGAAATCAGTTTATATCATACGGCTTGATAGAACAATTTGCATATCCCTGAAAACTGTTAGAGGTGCTCAGTTATCAATAGTTGGGAGTTTGTTTACACTGATATGATGGAATTTCTTAATCACAAGTACCATCTAATAAGAACATTGAAGTAAATCAGTCTGTTTTTGGTGCTTATCTTTATCTTTGGGTGTCTTTTTGGCAAAATCAGTCTGCAGGTTCTTATTTTGCTATGTTCTTGCTTGCGGGGTTTTACTGTAGTGTATTTACTGAGTCACCCAGAAAATCTTGAATTGCTAGATCGCAGGAAGTTTTCTGGATGCAAATATTATGAATATAAACAAGTATTGGCATGTAGCTGAAAGGCTCAGCTATCTTTTGAGGTATTTCTTTATTAGTTGTAAGGAATGCCTACTCTTCGCAAAAAGCAGTTTTGAAAATATGGAAATTTGCTGATTTCTCGCACAATTCCTGCTTTTTCCATTCGATGTTTGAAAGATGTGAAAATGGCAGAGTTCTGAGTTAGCTTTGTAGCAAGAAATTTGAATGACGAATAGAGGTCAGTCATCCTGCAGGCAAAGATTGCCCCAAATGACTTCGAATCCATCGCTACGTTGAACTTTCAGAAAATTTTTACTTGAAAATGATGGCGATTATTGCACTCAAAATGAGGAATATTGGATTCGAAGCTGGCTTTGAATTCTATTTTTAAGATGGTAATCATTGCCTACGGTGACAATGCTGCATCTCAAAAGATAGCTAAGCCTCTCAGCTAAATTGTGATACAAAATATTTGACAATAGCTTTGAATCCAGGGATCTAATTACGATCTAACTCATGAAGTCGTTTGGTCACCTTGTAGTTGTAGAGTGTATTTGTTACTTTCTGAAAATAGACCTTTTAGCTATTCTGAAACAGAATGTGGAGCGAACGACATTTCATTACATTTTGTAGAGTTTTCGAATGTGCACAATTGTGATCGAAGCTCCAACGCCACTCGATCGAGCCTCCGGTATAAAAATGTATAAAAAACGTCACTCGATCCAGGCTCTTTCGTAGAATAGCTAAAAGGTCTATTGTTTTAAGGCTTGACTGATGCCAAATGTGCACTGAAAAATGAAAACTTAAAACTAAACAATAAAGCTAAAAATTGTGTCGGACCTGCATCATCAGTGTAGATTCCTTTGAAAATTTGATCTATTTGCACAAACAGAACCTTGTCTCAAGAGTTACAGGGGAATCATTGCAGTGCTCTTATGTTTTCGAAAAAAACTAAGGATTTTATCCGATGGTATATACTTCTTGAAATTACTTATGTTTGAGCTCTAAAGTTTTATTTAGAGTTCCTTTTAAACTATGTCGGTTTCTCGTAACTTTTGTCAGTGTGAGGTCTGTTGTGCTGGCTGTGAGCCAGATTTAAGTACAGATCCATCTTGAGCATATTCATGTCATCAGTTGATGTACAAACACAAGGCTGAGTTTGCATGACCTTTGCAGTGTAGCATTCTCATGTGATCAGTTTAAAACAGGTCCACTCTGAGCGAATCAAATCTTTCAAAGGCTGTATGTATGTCTACGATGGCCCACAACTGCCACGGCAAAATCAATTGTTGGCGGCAACATTTCAATTTGCACAGCAGCAAGCAAATCAATTTTACGGCAGAAACTACAATTTTCACGAAACAAAATACAACACAACAATCGTTCTTTCTTTCATGGCGCAAACACTTTTCACGGCGCAAACACTTTCTCACGGCACAAGCACTTTTCACGGCACAAACACTTTTTCACGGCGCAAACACTTTTTCATGGCACAAACACTTTTCTATGGCAAAATCTCAAGCCAAGCTCACTCAAATGCACTAATCTTGAAACAATGATCTTGCGTCGGGATAAGGCTAACGACGATAGAAGTTGAATGTCAACACGAGATTGAGCTGATAAGATATTACCAATAGATGATCAGAGATTTTATCAAGGGATCTGAGTCCGAGGGGATAGCTATGCTTTATTCCCGAGGGGGGAAGGTACATGACTTGCGGATGGATGGGGGTCTGACGCCCGGTTTTCACAAAGCTACCTTCTTCTAATTTCAGACAATTGTCGTCATATCCACTTTTATTTTGGAGGAAAACTACCCATTTTTGACAATATTATGCCAATATTTGGAAAACCCACCCATGTTTAAGGAAAATCTGCCCAAAAAGTGACCCTTGTTTAGGGAATTTTGGATCCAAAAACCAACCTATTTGGGCTGCACATACCCGTACCCTCAACATGTTATGTTACCCCCCGGGGCTTTAGTTTGGTGTTTGAGAACATGATATGAGGATATTAGTGTTGGCACTCATGAGAGCAACGCATCCATGAGGGCTGAGCCACGAGAGGATAGGCAAGACGCCAGTGTTATTTTTCCGTAGAAAATGTTCGTGCCGTGAAAGGTTTTTGTGCCACGAGAACGTGTTTTTGCCGTGAAAAAGTGTTTATGCCATGAAAGAGTTATTTTCTGCCGTGAAAATTGATTTGCTGGCAGCTGTGGAAATTGAAATTTGCTGTGAACAGTTGTGGGTCACCGTACATGTCAGAATGTCTCCAACAGTCTCAACGAGTGTACACATAGTTAAATGTACACGCAACTGATATCTATATGGACACTCTACCTTTAGGCAAGGCTGCTCACTAATATAGGCAGTTTTACACTTTTGCATGCTTGGTGTCCTGTCACCCATGTCGCAACAAGCAATACAGTAAAATAATGCCAAGTGTATGTTCAGATTTTTACCAAAATAAAGCTTCCTGACATTTTCCCCAGTATTCAAGTTTCTTAATTGTTTGGTGATCTGATACTTTGGTTTCTGGTAATGGCGTTTCAGTTCTCTCTCTGCATTAATAATTCTTTTGTGTTGCGTCTCATAGGATGATACTTGACAACGGGTGGCTAAAGCCGATGTACGCAAAACAGTGCTCTTACTTGTGGTATCATTGGCAGGTATTTATGGTTGTTTGATTAATAATTGCGAAATAATAGCCACATATTCATTAGTCAAATTTCATCAAAAGAGACATAAAAATGATACCACTTTCAATAAATCTTCCCAGTATGTCTTTCATCAGATCTACCTGAAGAATCTTATGTAGTTAACATGCCGGTCCGATACGCCAGAGATTGAAACTTTTGGCGGAAAGTAAATGTTTCAGATCTTAAATATGTTGGTGTAAAGCTTTCATCTCATTTTCATTGAATGTCTTCAAGGATCTTTGCATGCTTTTGCGTCATTTTCTTGCCTTCATCAATTTTTAATGTTTTGATTATTTTCCAAACACATGCATTCTTTTACATGTCAGCTATTGTTAAGGTTGTAGTATTGAGACCCTGTTTTACACGATACCGGTAGAATTTGAAATCGGCAGAATTTTACGCCGCCTTGGAAAATAAGCTCCCGTTTACACGATGCTGGTAGAATTTGAAAACGGCATGAAAAAGTGCCGTTTTGGCCTCCTGACATAGAATTCTGCCGGCAAAATGCGTTTACACGATGCCGGCAGAATTTGAAAACGCTAGAATTACAAACTTTGCCGTTTTGCTAACCGAAACAAAATTCTGATGGCAGAATTTGGAAATTCTGCCGGCATCGTGTAAACAGAAGGCCAAAACGGCGCTCTTTTATGCCGTTTTCAAATTCTACCGGCATCCTGTAAACGGGGTCTGAGAAATAGCTGATAAGAAGTCAAAGCAGTGTCATATTTCTCTTTATCCCTAGCGGGTTAGCCAAAGAAAAGTTGCCATTTTGCAAAGTTCTTAGCATCAAGAGCACTTTACAGATCTGAATGATTCAAATTCTAATTATAAGCAGCATAGCGGACAAATCTTTTCTTTTGTCCAAAGCTTCCTTGGGGTTCTTCGCCACGCTCTGATCAGATAACATTGTCTCTCAAAACTGACCAATCAGGTGCCGTCGTTGTGCTTACTTCCGTGTTTTGCGGTAAAGCTTAGGCTATTTTGACAGTTTTGACCTCCATCTGTAAAAGCATTGCACCCTCGACTATGTCGATTTTCGTCAAACGGGAGAAGATTCTCCATACCTCGGACCATAAGTGTTTTTGGTATCACAATGCGATCGCTAAAATTGGCCGATTCGTGGCATTTTGAAACTCACTGCAATCATTTTTGCGTAACAAATCCTACAAAACTTAGCAAAAGGCGAGCACAAACTGATAAATTAAGGTCTATAAACCTACCTTAACTGTTTTGAAGAGAAATATCCACTTCTCTACTGCAATCAACTCCCAGTTTTAAGACCAAATCGCTCCCATTTGCTATGCGAATTTTTCGATAAACCGTGTCCCAATCCATCGGTGACTTTTTTCAGTGAAGTAGGATGTAGCAGGTAAGTGAAATAGAAATGAAATGAAGCTGTGTTTAATCTTCCTACAAATAGTGGCAAGGGGAAGAAATTTAGATTTTGTTTTCACCACAAAATACCATTTAACTTTTTAAAGACCTTTTCAAAGCCCCTCAAAATCAATTTCACATTTTGTGCGATATCATGGAAGATATCTTCATTCCTACAGTACATATTAGGGAATCACCCCTTCGCAGTCAAACAGCAAACTCATGGAAGTACACATGCATTTCTTTGAGATACTAAAACTTTGATCTCGTATGGAAGGTTCCTCAAAATCCTTGTTATTATCTGAATAAAGAGATATTATTGTTCATCTCTTGTGCCCTGCTGTGAACTGTTTTCCAGGCACCTCCAGTGTTTGGACATTACTCAACCTTCTGAGTCTTATGACAGAGTTTCTTACAGGCAGTTTCTTATGAAACTTTGCTTACAGAATAAAATCATTTCACCTTTTGCCCGTTTCTTTTATACTCTAATAAGTTTCTTATGTGATCCCGATCCACAAAATCCCCTACCAATACCAATGGAAATCTGAAGGGCCTCCTGTCAATGGAAATCTGGAGGAACTTTTGAGACACCCTTACCAAACTCTCTCTCTCTCTCTCTCTCTCTCTCTCTCTCTCTCTCTCTCTCTCTCTACTGAGATAAAAATAATGATAAGAATTGCGAGAAGCTTTCAATGCTGGATCAAAGTTCTAGTATCTCAAAGAATACACATGTACCTCTATTGGCTTACAGAACGCAAAAATGATATCTATATTTTCTCTGATGCTGCTTTGTTGTTCTACTGGCTTCCTTCTACGTACTGAAGGACTAAGGATATCTTCTTTAATACCAGCAGAAAACATGAAATTGACTTTAAGGAGCTTTGAAAAATAGCATTTAAGATGCTGAATAGTTTTTCGTGATAAAAACAAAATTTACATTTCTTCCGTTTAAACACAGCTCTAGCTCATTTCTATTTCATATGGAACCCGCTATACTGTGAACTTGCCCAAGTTGTCCTTGGGCAAGTCCACTTGTACTGTAAAACGACACTATCATCTCTTGTGCTCTTATGCAAAAAGTACTAGGCAACCTTCGATCTTAAATATCATGGTGTACGCATTAACATTAAATAAAGTGTTAGTCCTGATGAGTCCGGACATGGCGAAACAGTCAAATTCTTGAGCGGCAGCGCTTGTTGGAGTGTTCACAAATAAATGCATCATCTTTTGCATACAAGTTTGTCAACGGCTGCTTCCTTATTTTTCTACTCTTCTCCCTTCTTTGTATAAGGGCTTGTTCATATCTCCTTGCCCCCATGGTCACATTTTCTCTCCAAGATGAACGTTGCATTGCACACACCTCCCAATTATCTACATTCATATCAAACGATTTCATATCACTTTGGCAATTATCATGATATCTCAACAGCGGGCGTCCTTGTAAAAAGAAATGCACAAATATCCGAAACTTTGGCTGACATTGTCAGCTTCCACTCCTTCAGACTTGCAAATATGCAAGAGATGGGAGAGGGATTGGGGCACTGTTTTATTTATCGGAAAAGGCGCATAGCAAATGGGAGCGATTTATTCCTAAGACTGGGAATGGATTGCAGTAGATGAGTGGATAGTTCTCTTCAAAACAGTTGAGGTTTATAGACCTTAAATCATCAGTTTGTGATCGCCTTTTGCTAAGTTTTGTAGGATTTGTTATGCAAAAATGACTGCCATGAGTTTCAAAATGCCACAAATCGGCTAATTTTAGCGATCGCATTGTGATACTAAAAACACTTATGATCCGGGGTATGGAGAATCTTCTCCCGTTGATATTTTGATGAAAATCAACATAGCCGAGTGTGCAATGTTTTTTTTACGGATGGTGGTTAAAACGTTCAAAAATGGCCAAAGCTTTGCCTCAAAATGCGGAAGTAAACACAACGACCGCACCTGATTGGTCAGTTTTGGGGCAAAATGTGATCTGATCAGAGCGTGGCAAAGAGCCTCACGAGAGTTTTGGACAAAAGAAAAGATTTGTCCGCTTTGCTGTTATAAGCCAAAAGATCCGATGTAGGTAAATTTAACTTATAAACAGTTTTATGGTTGCAAAATGACTGAAAAAGGGCGTCAAATATTGATCCAATCATTAAAGACTCCTTGCACAAAACAATGAAGAAAATGCAATTTCTCATGGCTGAGAGCTATCATCGGTACATCTATTGCCATGGGATTGAAAATCCATAGTATTTGTTTGAGAACCAACGTCTTGTAACTGTTGACAGTGGTGAAAGGCCCATTGCCTATTGTTCTGTGTGAATAGAGTCCTTACGACTATATCATTCAATCGATGATTTAGGCTCCTTTTTCAGTCATTTTGCAACCATAACCTTTTAATGAAGTTGAATCTACCTATGCTTCTAGTGTAAGACAGCGAGAAAAATCACAAAGACACATCAATATATCGGCCCTCAAATGAAATTTGAATCATTCAGATTTGTGATGTACCCTTGGTGCTACGAATTTGTAAATGTGGGATCTTTTTCTGGCCCACCCTGTATATCATAGGCTTCATAAACCATGGTTTTTTCTAACGCTGTATTTCTGAAATAATCAAGATGTCAACAATGCCAGGTGAATCCAAAAATTGTTTAGGTTTTTTAAAGCCTGCAGGTTTCAAACTATTTTTCAGGTTCAGTGAAACTGGTAATACCTTTGTAGCAAGCCTATCAATTTATTGTAGAAGATTTACATTGTCAAAAATCAGTCGAATTGCTCTCAAATTGCAAATAACCTTGTAAAACGCTTCGTCCCAGATTCCTTCAAAACCAGCTTAATATCTTTGTTCACATTTGCTAATACCTTGGCCCCGCAATTGTCATCAAATTGTATCAGTCTATCTTGTCCCCTTAAGCGTTTAGGTATAGTGTTTACAATGAAAACGTTTTATATTTACTATAGTTGACAAAAGAAAATAGGCTTATCGGATAATTGCTTGGGTGCTTACATGCCTCTACCACTGGATTTTCAGAAATTTTGAATATTTTGGCGTATTCTATTTTTCAATTTCTTTGAGGTTGTGGCGTCATCAAGTTTCTAAATCATAGACCAGAAGAGTGACAGACGTTTTTACTTGACACCATATCTTAAACATGGACAATGACTTTCTTGAAAATTATTCAACTATTTTCAAAAGTTTGGGGGTTGCATTGGCTTTGCAGTTTTTGCCAAAATTTTTCTTGAATTGTCAAAAGAGAATTATCACTTAATTTTATAATCTTATCAGATTATTTACGTTTTCGTAGGTTTTGCATTTAGATCCTGGCATTTTAGTTCAAAGGATACGTAAAATTATCTTTATTTAAAGTTGTTAGGCAACACTTCAGTTTATTTTATTTAAAAATTGTTTGCTAAGTGGCTGCAAAAAAATCGCCCTTTGGCACTTGATTTCATTTGTCTCTTTATTACGCTAAAAAATAATTCTGCGATGAGCTCTTACGAAAGTGCTGCCAATTCTGAACTTCCTCAACTTTCTTGTACTTGTAATCAAAAGAAACAAAATGCATTGAGCCAAATTTGTTCATGAAAAACGTACGGCCACTCTCAGATTTCGGTGTTTTGCAGAAAGTTTCAATGCAACACTAGTTTTCCCTTTGCAACGTATTTAGAAACTTACATGACCTGTGACTTTAGCTATCACCATTGTAAGTTCAATTCTCGAGTTTCAATTCTGTTGAGCAAGCAATTCTAAAGTCAACTACGTGCATTTCTGCTTTGCATAAATGCATAAAGTGGAAAATTTTTTGTCAAGGATATGTTCATGTCCTAGGTAGGAACAGAAAATCGTCTGTGTAGAAACTCTAAGAGGCTGATAAGCCAAGTATGTCTTCTTCAAAGGAAGTCATTCATTTAAAACTCGTTTTTACATTATACCTTTTATCATCAAAATAAACATCTATACGGTGTGTCCCAGAAAAAATGCAACAGATTTTATCAGGGACAGCAACAAGAATTTAAATCGAGTCAATCTAGGATAACGTTGTAGTTATGAGCAAGACGTCATAGCTTCTTTGAGCAAATATTTCAATAGAAAGTCGAAAGATGAGATGAAAATGGACAAACCTGTTCTATTGCATGCATACACAAAGGAATATGTCTCCCAAATTAAAGTGCACCCACAAAAAAGCCACCCACGAGTGAGCATTCTCAAGGACCTTATTCACGGATACTTTTCCCATGGGTATATTTGATTGTGCTTCGTAATAATGCAGGGGAAGATTATACACAATGGATTAATTCAAACAATAAAAGTTGCAGTACTTACTCATTTTTCACGCTCATTCAAGCAAACTAGTTCACCTGTTTAGCAGATGAAATTCTAACCTTTTGAGACTTCTAGAATAAAGAAAGTTTTCTCTTGATGGCAAAACTAATGCATTTTGTTGTGAAGTTAAGGTTTTGATATCTATTCAATTATTTTCCTCAGCACGAGGCTTTATGCTCGTATTTTGCGGTAATTCTGGAGATTCTTCAAGCAGCACGATTGCAGGTTAGGCCAAACCCCACAAGCTCTGGTTTGGACGTGGAGGCAAAATTTTACATTCATGATAAGGATTCCTGCTGTCACTGCACCAGCATCGACCAATAAGGTATTCATCTCCAAGTTAACTATCGGGAATTGTTTTGATAATCATTCTGAATCAATTGGAAGTAAATTCTTGCTGATATCCTCGATCAAATCTGTTGCCTTTTTTTCTGGGATATCCGGTACGCAAATCAATCTTGGAGGTTGCAAAAGGCTTTACCTTCTGTTAGATCACCCATTGTGTGTAGAAAGGAACACAAATCTTTACCAAGGCTATTGCTATGTCTTTGCATACCCCCAAAATATCTGCCTCTAAATGATTCCCTTCACATCTCTAACAAAATATTCAGGCTTTTTTGAGGATGTTTGCAAGATGGACATGCACACATATTAAGTTCTGAACTCTGCAAATATAATAGCTTTCAATAGGAACACATGGGCTAAGACGATTTATTTTCCTCCTTCTTGTTTTAAGCACTTTAAATCCTCTTTGGTCCTGCAAAACTCATTATCAATATCTTTGTTCAGTAGTTCAGTAAGTTCAGTAGGCTTCATTATTTTTCAGACATAATTAAAGCTTCCATAAACAGTCAAACTTGCTAATCTACTTTTTTTAAGTCGCCAGGAGTGAAACAGCTTTTCCATAGGGTTTCCATTGGAAATGGTTTAATTTGCTTTCGTTTTCAGTGCGAGAAGAACAATATTCTTCCTTCCTTTTAGTAGAAAAACCATATGAATTTAGAAAACTGGGTACTTTTGCAAACATTTTTTGTTGGATGCAAATGATAGTTTTGATTAGAGCTTTTCACGAACAATGTTAGTTATTTCATTCTCTGGAGCAGATAAAACGCGATAAACAAAAACACAAAACTTTCAGTACTTCTCACTTCATCATCGTATCCATAATTCTTTTTCATCGACAACACGTTTTTTTCTTCACAGCATCATGGGATACATTAAGCATCCCATGCAAGATATGAAATCGTTGCAAATTATCCTTTGCTTCATTGTGACTGAAGTTTTCCACTAAAAGTTGAATTCCCACTAGAACCATACATATCCATATTCAGGTCCACGCCATGGCAGCTTACATCCCGTTTTATCAAAAGTTTGCATTTCATTTTTAAGCATTTTCTCTTTATAAACAAAACGGTCTTTTCTTTGCCAATTCATATCATTGGTCGCAGGAAACGAAGTAATAGTTAAAAATGTAAAGGCAAACATACATGTGTCTTTATTGTGGTTTCTCTTGCCTTTCTTGGCCTTCCTTCGCTTCCCTGCCCCAACAGCAAGGCTGCAAAATGATGTTTATACGCCCGCAGATATCCATCGAAACCGAGACAATAATGCCATTTGAATAATTACAAACGCTCCTTGTCTCAGCTGGAGGAGTGACTAATCCTAAATCCTTCACAGCAAGAACGACGAGCAAAGGTAAAGGGCTCATGTACATAGCTCAAATGGAACTTTACCGAGCAAACCAAATAAAAACCAGACAGTTTCACTTGGGCCTTCGTAGTTTGTCTCAGTTTATTAATCGCTAACCAACCTTGTGAAGAAATCAAACTCATTCTGCGCAATTTTAATCGTGAAAGCCTGGAGTTTCTGTTTTCAACTAACTCGTGGATGGCCTAAACTTCCCGCCGTGCGTATTGTCTGCGAGAAGCGACGACAATGAGCTGAGGGGTCGCCAGTAGCTGAATCTGACGATAGCAAATATGCTTACCCTGAAGTTATTGGATAGAATTTTCAAAATTGGTTTCTCATAATGACCAGCTTCCCATAAATAGCATACCTATGGGTAAACAAACGTAAGAAACAGAAATTATATTATTTTCTAAGAGGCTGACAGAATATTTCGGTAAGTGAGAATGAAAAAAGGAAATTCTTGAGAAAATCTCAGATTCGAAATTAACTCTGACTAGAGGAAAGCTCTGAGCAAAGAATTGGGCAGAATTTATCGTAATTTGCCAGCCTACCCATTTTACAACCCCAAAATTACCCATTTTCCCCCAATAGACACTTAGTTGTTTGGATCTCTAGTCTATCTCGTTCAGCCAAGGGTATGCTTTTATTTACATTTATTTTGGCCTAGGCCGAGGAAGCAGTAGGGTATACCTTTTTTGGTAGTTTTGGTGGTTTTAGTCTAGCAATGGCCTACATTTGATAAACCTGTGCCAAAAGATAACAAATATTGGTGGTTTTGGCATAAAGAAGGCCAAAATTGTGGCAAGCTTTGTCCAGAAACACAAAATTTAGGCACTTAGGGAAGAAATTAATCTAGCTGAGAGTGTGATGTCCACAAAACTTGGTCTTGCAACCAGTGTAATACCAGTATGGAGTCTCAAAGTAGTGAGAAAATCCTTTTGGCAATGACAAAAATGTCTACGACAGGGCATTATTGAAAAGTTTGACCGAGAATGCCCTGTGGTAGCCATTTTTCTCATTGCCAAAAGGATTTTCTCACTACTTTGAGACTCCATGAGGACAGCACATGCAACAAACATGAGTAAGAATTGGACAGAAATACAGTGCTACTTTCAAAATATTTGTTTAATTCAGATTACATTCATATCTTAAAGTGGTACAAACTTTCATGTCATCTTTTGGTAGCTACCCTTAGTAAAATATGCGGTACTTTGGAGCATGCTTCAAGCTTGATTTGAGTAAGAATTTTGCACCACTTGTGCCAGCTTGCAACATGTATTTTGGAGCTGGAAGGCAAACTCACTCAAGCTTGATTGTGGTGTGTTTGAGAACGACTTTAGCATGTCAATATTGTCAAGCTTTATCAAGCTCTAATCATCATGCAAACTGGCCAAAATTGTGTGAACACACTCATTTCAAGCCCATCATGCCTTATGCTCCTTTCAAGCTTGTGCAAGCTTGTGCAAGCTTGTTACAGGCTGAAGTTTTTTTGAGGGTACAGGGAAGGGTTGCACTCATTTGAATCTAAGATATAGACCAGCGTGCAGCTTTCAGAACAGATTGCTGCAAGTACTGCAAGCTAGGCAGGGAATGTGTCAAAAATTTCAAAGACCTTGGGCTGAATAAAAAAACCATACTTCACAAACATGGAACTTGCATACGGCATCAGTGTGAGGCACCCACTGCATGCCCTTTGACATGTCTTCACAAAATTTAGTCTTTTGAAGGGTGATATATTTAGTGCAAGTGAAGTAACAGAACAAAATTAGCATTTACTCCAAAAACTTAATTCTGATTACATTTCAGATACATGGAAACTTCTTTGTTCAAAGAGTGAAGTTGCAAAACTAAGGCAGGTTTCCTTCATTAGTTACGTTAGCCTAAATGCATGGCAATTCTCAGTTGACTGAAAATTAACTGGGAATGAATGTTCAGCTTCACACTTGTTTGCTAAATATCTATGAAACTACTACAAATACCAGGTGAACCAGAAAAAGTTCCCACTTTTTAAAAAAATTCATAGCATCAAGAGTTGAATGATTCAAAATCTATTTAAAAGCCAAGAGATCAAAGTATTTTTCTGATTTTTTAACCTTCTTATCAGCACTAGAAATCTAACTAAGTTCAGTTTTACAGTACAGAAAATTTCAAAGGCAAAATGACTGAAGAGAGCCTAAAACATAGATCAAACTGTAAAGAATTTCCTTGCAGAGAATAATGCACATGGGTATTTCATCTCCTCATAGACATAGGAACTGGGAGCACATGCCCCCCCAAGATTTTGCAATAAAGAAAGAAGTGCCCTTTTCACTTTAAAAAATGCCCCCTTTTTCTTAAGGAAAAGTGCCCTCAAAATGTCGTGCCCCCCAAGTTTGAGATGCTTCCTACCTCCCTGCATCTCCTCAAGAGCTTATAATACCTCAAGAGTTTATAACACATAGAGTTGCAAACAAGATTTTCCATCCCATGATAATAAATGTGCTGTGGATATCTCTCACTCATGGAAAATCTAATTTTGTTTACTGTCCTCTGCAGGGAATCTTTTATTATTAGATCAGGGATTTTAAGCCTTTTCAGTCATGTTCCTGCCAATATTTGGGACAATTGCCCCCCCCCCCACTTTCATCAAGGATGGTCCCTGAGATGCCTTTAATACCAAAAAGAAAGTGGTAAGAATTTGTCTGAGAAATGTTGGAAGAAAATTGCTTACTGTAACTGAAGTGCCAAAATATGTTTAAAGTTGAATTTACTTAATATTTCCAGTACTCTTAATAGGGCAAGAAAGTCACAAAAAGTGTTGACCTCTTGGCTGTCAAGCAGATATTCATTATTCTAATCCACCTAGACTCTTGATGATAAGGAGTTTTCAAAAAAGAAAAAATTCTCTAGCTCACACATAATGAACCACACATAATTCGGATTATTTTGGGCATTTGCCAAACCTGTAGAAAGCAGATTTTGTACCAGAGCAGTTTACAACAATTTGTTTTGCAAAAATTAAAAACCAGGTTAAACAAATTCAAAGGCAGCATGCAAAGTCAAGAGAACACTAAAGCAACCCTAGTGCAAGCACATCGCAGAGTTTGTAGAAGTTGAATTTTTCACTGAAAACTGAATCCAAGATACATCATCATCATCATCATCATCATCATAGCATGATAATAATGCACTACCTAAATACAGGCATGACTGCTAAAAAATACATGCAGGAGGCAATTTGCACATCTCCAATATATGTCAATCTATGAAGTATGGGAGTCTTGGGGCTGGATCTTGAGCTGATGCATCTACTTCAACTTCCAAACTTGGCTTCCTATAAAAGATAACAGAAAACATAACATAAAGCTGGGCAGAAAACACACTGTAAGTGTTCCCATCATCATAGATGGGTATTGGGGAAAACTGCCCCCCCCCCAATTCCATCAAAGGATGGTCCCTGAGATGCCTTTAATACCAAAACGAAAGTGGTGGGGTAATGGGGGTAAGAATTTGTCGAAGAAATGCTGGAAGAAATTACTTACTGTAACTGAAGTGTGTTGTCAAAGCTTCCATTTATTGCTATACAGTCGAATGAAATCCAAAAGGACACCATGCAATTTTTTTAACATATCATTGTGTCATAAGTTTTGAATACAACATTCCTTTCATGCAAAAAGCACGATAAATTTTTCAACTTTTTACTGAAACTAATTTACCTACATCAGAAGACTTCTAGATTTTCTGTATCACAAAAAAAGATAACAAAATATTGGAACATCTTTGAAGAGGGCCGATGCAACGAATTCTCAGGCTTGTCGGCACTCATACTAAAAGGACCCCCGGAAAAAACATTTGCTACAGGCACAATGCACGATAGATTTTTAAATTTTTTGTTGAAACATATTCATTTGTGTCAGAAGATGTCCAGATTTTCTTAACGTTAGGTATCACGGGGTCGATTAAAAAATATTGGACCACCTTTGGAGGGGGCCGATTGAACAAATTCTCAGGCGCGTAGCCCTTCATACAAAAAGGGCGCCCGGGAAAAACCCTTCTTGAGTGCAGAATGCACGATAAATTTTCAAATTTTTTGTTGAAACTTATTCATTTGTGTCAGAAGATGTCAAGATTTTCGTATCGTGAGGTATCACGGGGCCGATTAGAAAATATTGGACCACCTTTGGGGGGACCGATTGAACAAATTCTCAGGCCTCATATAGCCCTTCATACAAAAAGGACGCCCGGGAAAAACCCTTCTTGAGTGCACAATGCACGATAAATTTTCACATTTTTTGTTGAAACTTATTCATTTGTGTCAGAAGATGGCAAGATTTTCTTATCGTGTGGTATCACGGGGCCGATTAGAAAATATTGGACCACCTTTGGAGGGGGCCGATTGAACAAATTCTACATACATACATACATACATACATACATACATAAGTTATTTGTTTGAGCAGGTTATAAACTACGGCAGCGCTGGCTGATGTGGACCTGCTATCTAAGTATATTCACCTAACCTACTTTTACAGTCCATTTTAAAATTGTTAGTTCTAGAAGTTATGAAAAACAGAGAACAATATTAAAAAGTAAAATAGTTAATAATAAATAAAATCTTGCTGTTTGAATGTTATCAAAGATGCTTCTTTCTGGAAACTTGTTGCTTTTATAGTTGATTTTGCCATCTTAATATTCCTTTTAAAAGTTTCTTGATTATAACTTGATCTTAGAGTCTCTGGCAATTGATTCCATAGATTTGGACCACGAAACCTTGCTGACATCCTTCCTTGTTCCGTTGCTACTCGAGGCACAACAAGTGAATTTTTTCGTGCATACCGGCCACACCTTTTGTCAAAGAGCTGTTTGAAGTCCTCCGGACAGTCACCATGACATACTTTGTGCATGATCGTCAGCATTCGTCTCTTGTAGATGTAATCTAGTCTATCCCAATTCGCATTCAACAATGCGTCCTCATCTGAAATATTCTTTGGTAATTTGTGAATGAGTTTAGCAGCCCTAGCGTGAATTCTTTCGAGTTGCGACATAAGCGCTTGAGAACATGTTCCCCAAACTGCTATTCCGTACGTTACTGCAGCAATCACGGTTTTAAAATAGATCTCTTCTTGGATGGCGATTGGGAGGTATGTCATTCTCCTAAACTGGCTCATTTTTGCTCTATAAGATTTTGCCACTTTCTTTATTTGTTGATCCCATTTTAGATGTTTGTCTATGGTAAAACCTAAAGATGTTACGCTGTTTTTATACTTAATGATGCTATCACCGATCTTTACTGGGCGCAAAGGACCTACAAAATCTTGTCTGGTTATTATCATTACTTCAGATTTGTCATTGAAAATGATGGAATTGAATTGAATTGAATTGAAAGGATGGAATTGAATTGAAAATGGCGGAAAGTCATCATGTTTACAGCTCCTCGTGTCTTATCAAATATCTCGTGTTCATCACAATCCTATTTGGAAATGGTTACATGAGAAGGAACAAATATGACACAGCTTCAGTTTACAGTGGATCCTGGCCATTGCAGTTCATTCATTGCAATGAATCCTCGAACTCCCTTTGGTTAGTAGGCCATTCGAGTCAAGTGGTTGTCTTAGGCCCAAAACGAATACACAAATACAACCACACGAGATTCTCATACAGCTACAATGGCATTGAAAGTTTCCAGCTGGTTAGAGGCTTTACAAGATTAAAGTTGATTTTAAGGTCTGGGGATATTGAACGCAATCCAGGCCTTGTAAAAAATCCTTGCTCTGCTTGCCACAAGGCTATGGCAAAGAACCATCGCACATTGACATGCAACAGTTGCAACAAACATTACCACATTAAGTGTGGGAAAGTTAAACCAAAGGATTATAAACAGATGCATGAAGCAAATGATCTCAACTGGAAACTGTGTTTTGAATGATGTAGGGAATAATGTGGCCATAAATGGAAGTGAAAGGAACTCTGTACACCATTTAAATATAGAAGAGACAATGTTGCAATCCCAACGAAACAATCAAGAACCACAAGACAGCCATGATGAGGGAAATAGAGCTGAGGACCCAAGAATATACTATGACAATCTCAAGACAAGGCTCCAACAGGGAGGCCCCCACTTGAATGTAGCCCACATCAATGTGAATGGTTTACTCACAAAAAAGAAGCTAGATGAGATAAGAATCCTACTGGAAACAACAGGAATAGATTGCTTGGGGATTACAGAGACCAAGCTGAAAGATACTGATAAAGAGGAAACTATAAAGATAGAGGGCTATAAGGTAGAACGCTTTGATCGTGGGGAAAACAGAGGAGGGGGAGGCTGTCTGTTATATTATAAAGAACAGCTGAAAATATTTCCAATCACACCAGAGTCATTGGAAGAAAGAGACACCACAGAGGCAGTCTGGGTAGAGTTGACACATCAGTCACAGAAACTCATATTAGGGGTTCTCTATAGACCCCCAGATGACACCAAATTCTATGATTCTCTGCAGAAGAGTATTGAAGCTGTCTGGAATGGAAGGAAAAATTTGCTGATAATGGGTGATATGAATTCAGATGTCACTAGAAGACCAGGAGGAATTGCACACAAGGGCAAGCAACTGTTAAGCATGCTTAGAAGATATGGCTTGAAAAACATGATAAAAAATCCAACTAGAACAACACAGTTTTCAGAGACCATAATAGATCTCATCATAACAAGTAATAAAGAACTGATATTAAATTCAGGAACTTTTGACACTGGTATTGCAGACCATAGCCTTGTATTTGCCACACTGAAATTAAGGAAAGACAGAGTGCCCCCAAGGTACCAAAAAGTTTCAAACATGTCAAAATGTGACTGGGCTGGTTTCATCAAATCACTTGAAGAAGTTCCATGGCATGTTTGTGATATTTTTGATGATATTGATGATAGTGTTTGGGCATGGACCCAACTGTATGAAAATGTGAGAAAAGACTACATCAAAGACAGGTATGCTAAAGTGCGCTCAAAAACACTGCCATGGATGAATGGAGAAATCAGGAAGGAAATGAACAAACGATATAAACTTTTAAAGAAAGCAAAGACCACAAAGAGGGAGACAGATTGGCTAGCCTATAAAAGCAAAAGAAATGCAGTAACAAACATGTTGCGGAAAGCAGAAAAGAAACACTGGGAAGAAAGCCTGAATGATGCACATGGCAAAGGGGCAAAAAGCTTTTGGAAAGTTGTAAAGAAATTGAATGGAAAGGACAAAAAAGAACCTATTGGACCTATAGAAAATGATGAAGGACAGGCTGTGTTTGATGATAAAGTCAAGGCAGATTTATTCAATGACTTTTTCACAAATATAGGACCTGATCTAGCTAGTAAATTTCCTGACACACAGTCAGATGACACAAACTATATAGAAAACATTACACCAACAACTATGCAAATAACAACTGATGTAAAAACAAAACTGAAAGAAAATATAAATAAGCTGCAAATTGGGAAAGCTACAGGCCTAGATGGGGTGACAGCAAATGAAATAAAGAACACATCTAAAGTTTTCATTGAATCCTTTGGAAGAATTTGTCTCAAGAGTGTTCAGACATGCAAGTACCCATCAGAATTTAAAAAAGCAAAACTAAAGGCTGCGTACAAAAAAGGAGGAAAGCCCAAAAGAGAAAACTATAGGCCATTAAGTATGCTGAGTACACCAGGTAAATTAATGGAAAGCATAGTATGCTCAAGCATAGATGACCACTCAAAACTAGTTCCAAACAACAATCAGTGGGGCTTTAAGAAACATTATTCAACTGAACTTCTCCTACTATACCTAACAGAGCTGTGGACCAAGTCACTAGATGAAGGCCAAGCAGTGGGAGTAATTTTCATAGACTTCCGTAAAGCATTTGACACTGTTGATCATGTAGTGTTAGATAAAAAACTACAAAGTTCTGGAATAGCAGGGGATTTTGCAGAGTGGATACATGATTACCTGCAATGCAGAAAACAACAAACCCAAATTGGAGAGGCGATGTCAAACTTTCAGCAAATTACATATGGTGTACCACAGGGATCACTCCTAGGGCCCAGGCTATTTAGTATCTACACAAGAGATCTGCCTGGAGCTGTAAGATCTGGCCACATCCAAATGTATGCGGATGATACGACAGCATATGTAATCCAAGATAGCGTAGATAACGCCTGCATAGCATTACAAAGAACTCTGAATGAAATACAAGAGTGGTGTAGAAAGCATAAATTGACAATTCACCCGGACAAGACAAAAGCAATGATCTTGAATCGACAAAAGTTTACCGGCCCATTACCGCAACTGAAGATTGAAGAGCAGAGCATTGAGTATGCAGATGAATGTGAGTGCCTTGGAATCTTGGTTGATAATAAGTTAAGCTGGAAACCACAAGCAAAGAAAATATCTAAAGCCTTTGGTGCAAAAGTGAAAAAGATCAGGGCAATGAACTACCTACCAAAGAAATTCTTAGAGGAAATATACTTTAAAACGATAATACCAGCAGTGATGTATGCAGTACTAGTCTGGGGAAATTGCTCCCCAAGCATGTGGAATGAAATTGAAAAAGTACATATATCTGCTGCAAGGACGATACACAAAATCGACAAGCAGATACCATCAGAAGGGATACTAGAAGTTGCAAAATGGGATTCCATATTCTATATGTATAGGAAGAGACTGATTTTATACATGCACAAAGTCTACAACAATAATACTGTCAACCAAGTCTCTGAACTCTTTGAGAAAAATAGAAACTGTTATAGTTTGAGGCAGACAAAGAACTTTAAAATCCCAAGAGTAAAAACTGACAATGCCAGAAATTCAACAAGATTGAGAGGCCCAATCATATGGAATTCGCTTGATGACTCCTGGAAGGATCTTACTTACATGCAGCTGAAGAAGAAAGCATCTATGGAAAAGAAGAAAATAAACCAAATTGACTTTAAAAAAGGAACATTTGTAAGTATGAATCGATCTAGCAACTTTATTTATTATTAACTTTCTATAATTTTAAACTATTATAGTTATGGACGCAAAAATAATTTAAATATTAGGACTTTTATAACTCATTTTTCTCTGTAATTAAATTTTAGGATACAGGTCCACATCAGCTGCACAGCTGCCATAGATTAACCTGTTTAATATAAAACATGTATGTATGTATGTATGTATGTATGTATGTATGTCACTATGGATTGTTAGCCGATTTTTCTCACACCACTGTTTTATCTCTATCCCGATTTCATTTAGTGAATCCACGACCTCTTCTATATTTTGCCCAACATAATAGAATGTCGTATCATCAGCGAATAGATAGACGTCTCCTTTAGTAATATGATCGGGTAGATCGTTAATATACATGGAAAACAGTCTTGGGCCTAGGAGTGAGCCTTGCGGCATCCCATAAGAGACATCTCTCATGCCTGATCTTGTACCATTCAATTCCACAAATTGTTGCCTGTCATCCAGGTAGCTTTCAAGTATTCTGTATGCCTTTCCTGTAAATCCAAAACCTTGTAGTTTTGCTTTCATTATGGTATGACTGACTGAGTCGAAAGCTTTCCGAAAATCAATAAGCAATACACCAACAATCCAACCTTTGTCTGTGGCCTTTTTCCATGTTTCAGTCATCAATAGGAGTAGTCCCTCTGTGGATTTACCCTTTTTAAATCCCCACTGGTAAGGAGTTGTGGCACCATTCATGTCAAGATGCTTGTCTACGGTTCAGTTCAGTTCAGTTCAGTTTCATTTTAAAATTCCACAACATACAAAATTCAAATAACATAGAAACATCTAAAATAAACTATGACATAAATTACAGTAATACATACAATTAACTAAATAGAATATAATAGACAGGCAACCTCCTGCAACCACCCAGCGACCCGCCCAGCCCCCAGCCCCACGCCCGACCCGCACCAAGCCAACCGCAGCAACCAAGACCAGACCCGGATACATCCGGAATCCCGACCAGAGGAGCCACCCCCGATGATGCAACAACAGCCACCCCCAGAGCCAATCCCGCCACAACCCCCCAAACCCCGTCCAACGCGCCAGAAAGCACTAAAGCGAGGCAGCATCTGCTGTCCAGCCCCAGCACCCCAAACACGCCAGACCAAAGCACAAAGAGCCCCGGCGAGACCAGCCCCAGAAATGACAGCCGCCACACCACCACGAGCGACACCCCCAGCCAATACCCAAAACACACCCAGGCCCAACCCCAATCCCACGGCCGACCAAGCACAGATCAAGCACAAAACCACAGGCCAGACCGGCCACCAGACAGCCACAGGAGACCCCCTGTCAATACTAATAAAGGAAACAAACAATAATAAATTTACAACATAATTATATAGAATTTTGTATGGGGAGGAATTTCTTAAGGAGGAGCTCTCTCAATAGATAAACTAATCGAGGAGAGAGCACCCCCTGTCTTGAAGACCTATTTTTCAATTTGCTACATTTTTACTTGCTATGATCCATCAAAGGGAAAGAAAGTTAAACTAACACGATATTCAGGACTGGTACTTTGTGGAGAAAAGATGAAGTTTCATTTCGCGACGGAAAATCATTACTGAAGGGGACTGTTTGATCTTTAATGGGATGTCGTTCCAGGATTTAGCACCAGCATATCTGATGGATCTTAAGCCATACCTCAGTGTATTCTTACGCATCATAAAAATATCACCCCTACGAGCCTGCCTGGTATCATACTGATGAACAGATGGCAAAGTTTCAAAAAAATTGTGGAAGAAGATAGGAGAAATTAAATTCACAGATTCATACACAAAGGTAAGTAGCTTGAGATTAGATAAATCATATAATTTAAGAATTTTTAAATCAGAGAAAATAGGTGTAGATGGAGATGTGTAATTCTTGAAAGCAATGGCTCTAACAACTTTCTTTTGTAGAAGGTAAATTGGCTTAGTATGGGTGTCACAAGCAAGACCCCAGACAATGATTCCATACTGAAGAAAAGAAGCAAATAAAGAGTAATATAAAGAAACTAAAACATTAGTTGGTAGAAGATGCCTTATCTTAAAGAAGATACCACAAGTTCTCGCTAGTTTCTTTGATAGTTCACTTAAGTGATACCTCCAGTTGAGATTTTCATCCAAGAGAAGACCAAGAAACTTAACATATCTAGCCTGATTAACATGCTCCCTACCAATCTTAATGCTTACAGTTCTATCTAAAGAATTATGAGGAGAATGGAAGATGATGAAATTTGTTTTGTCAATATTTAATGCAAGTTTATTAGCATCAAGCCACTTTTTAACATGCTTAAGTTCTTTGTTTACCACTTTTTCCAGGTGATTGAGATTGTCCGATTCAAAGTAAATGTTAGTGTCATCAGCAAAGAGATAAAAAGATAGCTTGTTAGATGACTTTGGAAGATCATTTATATAGATGAGAAAGAGAAGTGGACCAAGGACAGAGCCCTGGGGAACACCACAAGTAACATTAAGATGACTAGAGTTGTGGCCATTCACGGATACATATTGACTTCTATTGCTAAGATAAGAGCTGAACCATGAGAGAGATGTACCTCTAATACCATAATGTTCAAGTTTCTTAAGGAGAATCTCATGGTTGACTGTATCAAAAGCTTTTTGAAGATCAATAAAAATTCCACAGCCAAAATGTTTGTTATCTAGGGAGTTTTTGATAGATTCAGTTAAGCTAATTAAGGCATGATTTATTGAGTGGGAGGCACGAAAACCAAACTGAAGATTATACAGGACATTATGCACTTCCAAAAAATGGTATAAGCGTTTGTACATCAATTTCTCTGTAATTTTACTGAAAACAGACAAGAGGGATATTGGTCTATAGTTAGAGGCTGTCACAGGACAGCCTTTTTTAAATAACGGTATCACTTTTGCATGCTGCATTTTTTCAGGAAAAACACCAGAAAGGAAAGATTCA
The DNA here is from genome assembly GCA_964019985.1 of Aurelia sp. 4 Dawson et al 2005. Lineage (NCBI taxonomy): Eukaryota > Metazoa > Cnidaria > Scyphozoa > Semaeostomeae > Ulmaridae > Aurelia > Aurelia sp. 4 Dawson et al 2005. The sequence continues at coordinate 2,742,411 of OZ026510.1, forward strand.
TTTATGATTTGGGATAGTGGAGAAGAAATATGTGGAGATAGAATTTTTAATAACTTTATGGGTATACTATTAGGACCTAAAGATTTACCAGTTTTAAGCACATTTATGATATCTACTATTTCAAGAGGGGCTGTAGGAGTTATAAAGAATGAGTTATGATTTTTATTATCAAGATAATCTAAGGGGGATTTTGGTGACCTAGGTATTTTCTTTGTAACACCATCTGCTACATTGACGAAAAAATCATTAAAGATAGTAGCCATAGTTGCTGGATCAGTTGTCATATTACCATTTTTATCCTTGAGTTTGTTTATGACATTAACCTGAAAATTTTTTATGCTAATGATTGACTTAATGCCTGTCCACAAAAGCTTCATATTATTACTGTTTTCATTAAAGTAATTGTGAAAATAACTGGCTTTGCTTTTTTTAAGCTCTATGGGAACCCTGTTTCTAAACTTTTTATACAAGAGGCTCTTCGTAGCATCGGGTTTTTTCCTGAGCTTTTTCAGAAGACTATCCCGCAGGCGCATCATTTTTTGAATTCTACTGTTTATCCATGGTTTGTTTCTTAATTTCAAATCTCTTTTTGTTAATTTCTTCAATGGCGCATGTTTACTAACAATTTCATTGAGATTGGCAAGAAATCTATTGAATTTTGCATTCACATCAGTTGGATTGGCATTCAAGTACTCAAAATTAAGGTTACTAAAATCTGCAAGGAACCTTTCTTCATCAAATTTTGAATAATCATGCTTGAAGTATGACAAGGTTTTGTTTGGAACACCTGCTCTTTTAACCGTCAAAAACTGTGGAAAGTGATCTGCAATTTGTGTCAGAATGTTACCACTTTTGGTGTCTAAATTGCAAACATTAGAGAAGATATTATCAATAATGGTAGATGAATGGTCAGATACACGTGTAGGATGAACTATAAATGGAAGAAAGTGCTGCGAAAGTAGAAGACTGACAAAATCATTAGTAGGAGTATGAGAGTCATAATTTAGCAGGTTGATGTTAAAGTCACCTAAGATGAATACCTGTTTGGTTGTAACAGTAGGGTTAGATAAAGTCCTTTGAATATACTCAGTGAAGTGTTCAATTTCAGTACTAGGGTGACGATATGCACAACAAATCAGAATATTTTTTTCTCTATAAGTCTCCACTTCAGCCCATATTGTCTCATACTCATCACTGATACTATTTAAGTCAGGCCTTGGAACTGGATCTAAAGAACTTTTAATATAAAGACCAACACCACCATTTTGACTTTGAGACTTTGAGGAGAGAAAAGTATATCCAGGGAGTGTAACATTCATAGTTATTGGTCTTTCAAATGAATCCCAGGTTTCAGAGACGGCAACAACATCAAATCCAATCTTTAGATTAGTTAGAAGAGACAGAAGCTCATCAAAATGACATGAAAGACTTCGTATATTCATATGCAGGAAAGAAGAGTCAGTTGGAGAAGTTTCAGAGGTAGATAATTCTTGTATTGTATGATAACTTGAATCAATATTAGAAGGCAAGTGTTCATCAATATCATAATCTTGCAGGTTCGGCAAGTTAGTGAGATGGGAGGTGATTTCAAATGACGGCAACGAATCAACAACAGATGGTTTGTCAAAATTAAAAAGATTTGATAATGCTTCATTTTCAATTGAACCAAAAGGAAAAATGGATTCATGATAAGTTATGGTGCAGTTGATACAAAACCATGGAACGTCATCAGGTTCATTAGAAAGTGCCTCATACTCTGAGACAGATATGTCATTGCATTTTATATGGTGCCAAAAATTGCATTTATCACAAAAAATTCCATTCTTATTCACATTTTTGTGACAGATGCCACAAGGATACTTAGGGGATACCATGATCAAGATTCATGAGATGAAAAACTGAAAACCTTTAGCAAAGGGGAACTGAAAAGAAGGGTAAATAAACTATAAACAACAAACCTACACATTTGACTGTGGAGAGAAAAAATTAAGGTGACAAACACAAATTTCCATGGTTTCAAAGTTATTCAGTTGAGAAAGATATCTCACTATCAACGGTATTGTTTGCTTGACTGCTAGGTGAGTGGTTACTACTAGGTTCACCACCACCTTTCCCAAATGACTTCTTTTCTTTAATAACAAGTTTGTCAACAACGAAATATGCTAACTTTCCTCTTCTTCGTGCAGCCATCAGGTCTGGCACTTGCGCTGCCCTTCTGTCCAGTGTTCTTGCTGAGAAATCCTCTAAGAACATAACACCATCCGGTTTCAATTTCCTTGCTGCTTGGATAACTTCGCTCTTCTGCTTCCATGATAAACATTTTGCAACAATTGTACGAGGTTCATTCTCTTTCCTGTTGTTGCTGAACATCTGTCGCCTGCCACGCCCCTCAGCACGCCTTCCGCCACCACGTTGGCCTATTCTGTGAGCACGCTCGATTTGAATGTCAGTGGTGATCTTCAGCTTGTCTTTGATAGCTTCTTTCACAAGCTGCTCAGTCTCTTCCCATGTTTCAAATCCATTTTCTTTCTCTGGTATGCCGGATATTTTCAAGTTATTGCGTCTACTTTGATTTTCTAAGTAGTCAGACTGATCCTCGAGGTCAACAATGGCGGCATGCGTGTCCTCGAAGTTGGCTTGATTACGGACATTGTCTTTCTCAAGTTTATCGCACTTCACTTTGAGGTCATCAATTTCTCTTTGACTAAAAGTAAGGCTCATGCGAAGATCGCTAATTTCTTGTCGGAGTAGTTTGCTCTCTTGCACTTGTTTATCCACCAGGAGCTGGACTGCCGCCCGAAATGACTTTTCTTGTATTTCCAGCAGTTCCTTCACATCCACGCTATCTGTTGGCATTTTGTCGGTGATTTATCTTGAACTAACTGAACATTTATTATAATAAAAAGGAAACCATACTTAGACTTAATCATACAAAAAACCTAAACCAGTAAAGATGTTGCAAGTTTAGGCCTGTCACGAGAGCTCAGCAAAACGTGACCGCACGCCATCGTGACATGCGCAAAAAAGGTCTTGCAAATTTGACCCTAATATATCTTACTAGGAATGCTAAGTAGTGATAATGGCCTGTAGTTTTCCCTTTCAACATTTGATCCTTTTTTGAATGCACTTTTTAGCTTTGCAGTCTTCCATGACTGGGGGAATCTACTTTCCTCAAAGCTCTTATCAATCACAAGCTTTAACCCTCTCAAGATGGAATTGTTTGCAGCCCTGAGTTCTCTTGGGGCTATTTCGTCAGCTCCAATGGATTTGTATGGATTTAGGACTGCAATTTGATGTGCCAAATAAGTCGTATCGCTCTCAAAACATTCACAAGTGGGTGTCACTCGAGTAATATGTGTCATACAGTTTTCATCATCTTCACTTGGAAAGGTTGATGCTAGCTTTTTTCCAACATCAGCAAAATGATTGTTCAAAAGCTCAACCTTTTCCGAGTCGTTTGTGACAAGTTCTCCCACATCATTCTTTAATGCTTGGATATTACTAGGCTTAGACTTTCCTTTCATTTTATTCACTGTCTGCCAAAACTCTCTGGAACTATTTGATTTGCTAAATTGTTCCTTCCAATACTCGGCTTCAGCTTTTCTGAGCATGTAATTGACCTTATTCCTTAAAGATTTATATTCATCCCTCAACTTCTTATTTTGCCTGTTTCAGTTGCGTAGGCCTTCGTACAAAAAGGACGCCCGGGAAAACCCTTCCTGAGTTCACAATGCACGATAAATTTTCACATTTTTTGTTGAAACATATTCATTTGCGTCAGAAGATGTCAAGATTTTCTTATCGTGAGGTATCACGGGGCCGATTAGAAAATATTGGACCACCTTTGGAGGGGGGCCGATTGAACAAATTCTCTGGTGCGTAGGCCTTCGTACAAAAAGGACGCCCGGGAAAAACCCTTCCTGAGTTCACAATGCACGATAGATTTTCAAATTTTTTTTGAAACTTATTCATTTGTGTCAGAAGATGTCAAGATTTTCTTATCGTGAGGTATTAGAAAGCAAATCCAAATGATTTTGGGCCTGCCACACGGTAACGTGGTTTGTCGTGTTGGAGCTTGCTTATTAGGCCGTGTGTGTATTATGTATTAATCAGGAAAGATCAGGAGTAAATTATATGCTATAGATCACTCACCTCTGCCTCAGTTGTCTGCCTTGTTCTAGCTCACACTCCGTTGACTGAAGAGGCCCTTGATTGTCATGTTCTTGCTTCGAAAATTGCTTATTAATAGGACGCCGCTCGATTGCTCGATCCTAGACTGATTACAAGCCGTAGTTTCGCTCCTCCGCCAAACTGATATACCCCGCTACAACTACGACTCATAAACAAACAGTGAAAATTCCGGCCTATTCAAGGGAGCCTCGTTTTGGAAATTTCTGGTCTGGAAAATACACCGCCCTGGTCTGCGTTTTGCGTTAGACTGAAACCTCGCTCCATTGATTGGCAGCGCCGTCAGGAAACTTTCAAAGCTGTGGAGGTGTGGAGGTCATGTGATTTTTCCGCGCTCTTTCTTTACAAAATAATAATTTTGAGGCGTGAATGAAACAAACAATTTTGTGGCAAGCGTTTGAGTTTGTTTCGTCATGGCTTCAACCTGTAATATCTATCAATACACGTGTTTCTTGAATCGAAATTTTCAACTTGCTGCGATCAGTTTAAAAGCGAAAAAGCAAGTAGACCCGAGGGGCAAATCACTTCTCAACTTAGCGAACGTGTCTTTAGTGATTTTAAAATTACATGATTTTTTTCTTTGATTTTTTTGTGATTTTAGTGATTTTACTTTTTGTGTCATATTTCAGTAACTTCTCAGTGATTTGTGGTTTTTGTGCTTCTTGCATGTGTGATTTTTGTTTGTGATTTGTTTGTGATTTCAAGGAAGGTGTACGAAAAAAATAAGTTCGCCCCTCGAGTAAACCCACATTACCCCCTAGACCCAAATTACCTCACCTTACCCTTCTGTGCCCCCATGAAAATTTCAAACCAAAGTTTTTGAAGCTTTTCGAATGTTTAGGCATTATTTGAGTACCTTCCGAGTAATTGATACAGGAAACAAGTGTGATTATCATGTGAAATTCGATTCCCCTTATCGAAATTATATTGGTTTCTTAAGTTATATCTTTTCAGTGCTGGAGCTTCTTAAATTTTTGGCGATCTGGAAGTTGAGTTTCTTATAAGCAGTTTCTTCTTAACAGAGGACTTGTAAACGTTTGCCATGCTTTTACCAAAACTTCAGGATTTCCATGGGATGCACCAATCGCTGTCTTCAGGTTAGCAGATATTCCATATTCGCCGACTGCACAAAGTCACTCATTCTTCGCTTGGCATTCGGACTTCACGCTTTTTCTTACAATTTTCCATTAACCTTGCTTTATAGTAATCCAAATTTCGCAAGTGTTTGTATTTATGAAAAACGGCACTTTCAAGAATGATAAACTTTTTACGGGGATATTTTGAGAGAAACCAACTCAAGTGCAAGTAGTGGTTTTACAATTTTGAGACTGGCTTCGGTCTTGTCTTTTGTTTACAAATTTTCTATTTGATATTTTCATTCAGGGGCTATTTCTGCAGTAGTGAAGTCTTTCTAACAAGAAGAATTTCATTAGCAAATCATGTAAATCTATTTCTATTCTTTGAATAACTCGGTGTAAACAGTTAAATTGCCTTAAATAGTATAGTAGTAGAATTAGTAGAATTTTTGGAGGATGAACTTCACCGTTGCGAATCCTATCATATATTTTGCTTCGGCGAAAAAGCCTGCACTTGGATTCGTTATCTCTTTTTCTGTAAAAAGCTTTCAATTTTCAGTCGATACATTTGGGTGCGCTTTGATGATATTATCTTAAAGATACATTGAAATATTTTTCTTCCCAAAGTAAAGTGCAACCAGTAGTTGGTTTCTCGACGGACCGTTTCAGCTCGGTTTCAGTAACTCTTTGCCGAAGCCGTACGAGCAACCCATTATTCTGAATCTGTTTTACACAATAGTCTTACACTATTTTTTAGCATTTTCAATCGCTAATTATTCTACAGTTGATTCATGAATGTTTCGTGAAGTTTTGGTTATTTCTTATATCAAAATTTATAAGTTTTCTGCCGTTATTTCCCAGAGGTATTTTGGTATTCTTCTGGAATGTTCTTTCGGTCTGGGAAGCTCAAGAAACGAACACAAATCATCTTCGCAAGAAATAACACTCACAAAGGCTTCTCAAACTGTTCAAGCAGTTCTCTTAAGAAATACACAGCTATCCACAAAACTCTCATAACGGCTGCATTTTCTCGTAGGTTTAAATTTGTTTCTGTTAGAAGACGCTTTGTAATCTGTGACTTACTTTTGGAGGAAAGACAGATTTATCGGTCGTTTGCGTGCGAGAAATCTTTATCAAGCCCCTTGTTCACGTAGCCGTAAAGTCTGTTTTGAGCAAGACTTTATCGTCATTTGCACAGAATTTCAAGTACAAATACTTCTGCTGTTTATGCGGGAATGTATCAAGAAACTAGAGCATTTTTCCGCATCTTATGTGTGAGTTTTCTGTTAACTTTTTGTTAGATTGAAATGTTTCTTACCTCGAACTGTTCCCGCTGTTTTGCACAAGCCAAAAAGGAATCTTCTTCGACGATTTAAATTCGCAAAACAGTAATACATCTTCCACTCAAGTTGGCAAAGCTTTCCCTTCAAATTACTCTTTCGTACAGTGCCCTTTGAGATCCTCCACAGTCCTTTTCTTTGTCTTTATTTCGTAGCCGTGATAATAACAACCTCCATTTTGGCAAACAGCCGCCTTTCTCCCCTTCACTGACTGACATTTAACGGAATGGCAGCCAATGTTTACATTGAATTCACAGACTGGCGGGGTTCAAAACAGATGGATGCAGGGGCATCAAATATTTCAAGAATAAGCCAATCACCTTTGCGCACAACGATTCCAGCAAGCTGATTGGTCCTTCTCGATCCAGAAGTGAGCAGGCCGGCTTTTTAGCAGTTTGGTTATGAGTCCCAGATTGAGCGGTCTCGGTTTGGCAAGCAGTAGTCTCGTTTTGGTGAGCGATATCTGGGACTCACTGTAATCAGTATAGCTCGATCCCATAACAAAATCAAACCACGAGGCGAGGGATGTTGTTGTTGATTCCACGATCCCTAAGCATCTTGGTCAGCGGTATAACGAATGTCGCCTTTCTTGCTTGTACTGGCCTTATTCAGTTTTTCTGCAAAAGTGAGGCTGCCCTCGTTTGCGGTTTTGGGATTTATCCGCCGCTGAATCACAAAATAGCAAACGAGGGCAGCCTCGCTTTTGCAGAGAAACTGAATTAGGCCAGTACTTACTTGAATCAATGAATTGACTTGTGGCAGGGAAGAAAAGGAAGGCCAAGAACGGCAGAAGAAACCGCGATAAAGACACAGGAATGTTTGCGTTTACATTTTTAACTACTACTTCGCTTCCTGTGACCCATGTTCATATCTAGTCTTTAGAAAATTCGATCGACATTCTTTGATCATTTTATATGTTTTAGACCACGGATATTCTAGAAAACTCGCTTATAGTTAAAAGCAGAAAAAGAAAAATTGCAAAAAGTCATAGAATCCAATTCAGGGCTTTTTAAAGTCATATATCTCCAAAATGGGCCAAATGAACGATTTATCATGACCTGCCAAAAGTGGATCATTAATTTGGCACATCCCAAAGATTACTTACCCTGTTACAACCAGAAAAGAGGGAAGGGGGGGGACAAAAAAGGCCTCCATCCAAACTTTTGACGATAAAGGGAGAACACAGAAAGTCCCGCCTTTCAAAAACAAGCCTGATGTTGCTGAAAAAAGTACCTCTCTTCAAGAAACTATTCAAGCTGAATCATGCTCAGTGTTTCTTTACAATGGTGCATGGTAATATTATATGACTTAGATAGTTGAACATGTCTCCAATATTTCCCAGGTCTCTAGAATAGAGAATGGTTTAATTTCTTAAGAAACTTAGCAGGAAGATAGCTGAGCAAATGGGGCAAAAAACTACACGATGACGCAGTTTTGCATTTGCTAGCTCGATCTCGAACCCTCAAGCATTTCTGCATGAGTTATGTAACAGAAAATATTAATAACAATTTTCATGATTTCAAGAAACTTTCTGTACTGGCTTAAAATTCTTAGTTTACTATGCAATTTTGCATATTTTGACAATGTTTTCTTCATAATCTACTAACGTCTGGAATTGAGAGATTAGGAACTTTCAAGGTCAAACTGGGCATCTGCCCGGGAGACAGCCTTTCGTCTCTACTTTTTGTCCTTGCATTGATACCTCAATCTTTGATGTTGCAAAAAGTATCGGCAGGTTATGAATTCAGTAAAATCTCTCCTGTCATCAGCCATCTACTTTACATGGATGACTTAATGCTCTTTGGCAAGACAGACACATCGGCAAACACCATTGAGCACAGTAGAAATCTTCAGCCAAGACATAAGAATGGAATTTAGGATCTCCAAATGTGGCATTTTGATACTGAAGAGATGTTATGAACTGGCTGTCAGTGTTGAAATGCTGGACTGCGGTGGAGTCACGGTCATCAATGCGTGATTCTCGAGATGAACCTCCTACTCCACGTTGCGAAGATGCTCTCCAAAACGGGCGTTAAGCTGTCGTGAAGTCTCACTAACGTATAGCATGTCGCATCGTTTGCAGCTGTTGAAGTGCACTAAACACTTCATTGAAATCAGCAGGGGAGGGGGGCAGAAATGCTAAGCTTTGGAACAGTATGGGTACTGAGGCCAAAGAATCTTCAATCCTGAGAGCAAGAAAGAGGTGCAAAATGAGCACTAAAATCTTTTCTTTTTTTTGTTGATTTTTGACAAATTTTGATACTAATTTGGCTCGAAAGTTACTTGATTTATTGTAAATTATTAATATTGTTAAGTTTTTAGCATGGCTCCCAGTAAATCAGTTATTCTAACTGAGGGGCTACCATGGCTAAATAATATGAAATTAATCAATCAATCAAACAAGTAGTAAAATTAGCATTGATATGGAAGGAATTTTTGTTGTTGGCAATTGTTGTAGAATGAATAATGTGTGTGCATGTACTGCATTTCGGATGGCTGCAGGGTGTTGTTCTAGATTTTTCAGTTGTGGATGGCAACTTAGTGTAGACGAGGATGTCTCTGACACTTCTCACAATGTTTCTCACAAGCAGTTTTCATTTTCTAGGTGAGTCGCTGGGATGCCGCGCCGATCTGGGAATTAGTTCTCAGGTCATGATTTTCAGAGCGAGGTGTAGTTCGAAATTTTAGGCTAGGCCCATGTTAAACTGTCTAGCAAACGCATCAGCTCCTAAGCAAGGAGAAGAAGAGAAGCCATTAATTGAAGTCAAACAAGGCAACGAAGTACGTTTATTCATTTAGGAACCTTTAGGCTAGGTATTGTGAACAAAATAAACACCCAAATCGTGCCACAATACCCATTGGTAAAGTGGTCTAGCTCCGGGAAAGATCAAACTTTAAGATAGTAAGGGAACCCTTTTAGGTTCTCTTTGCTGGGCTAGATCTATTCCAGTACTTTAATTCAGGACATTTAGGTTATTCTCGGCAGTACTTTATTCTTTATGGGTAGATGAGGCTCATTAGCTTAGGTGAAGGCAGTCCATCTAGAGAAGGAAATCTTCAATGAAAAACCAGGACAGATAGAGTACCTTAATAAAATTTGATAACTAGCTTCAGGTCTCAGGTAGCAATGTATCTAGTGCTGCCGCGCACAATAAATACGCTGGGGGAAGGAAAACCCATGCAGAACAAACCATTTTCATTTTATAAAGATGTCTTGTGTTTTCTGATAATAGAAACAGAGCGAACTGGACTTGGATCCAATTATGGTGAAGGTTCCTCTCACGGCAGGAGTGCTTTGGGACAGCACGCAGCCTCAGGTCGTTATCCAGCTACTGCTATTGATGCAGGATCAAGAAAAAAAAATAGAAAATGGAGCTAAATATGCTTTGATTAAATGCCATATTAACCGTTGTTCCCTTTGTTCCTATCATGTGGTCCCACGAAAAAACTTGGCAAAAAATTGAAATCTCTTCCAATTGTTTCAAATTTTGTAAACATTTTATTTCAAGTGTGCTGATTTCGAATATGTGCGAAGACTTTGAAAATATTGTCACTGTGGTGGTATAAATGGCACACAAAGTGGCACAGTTGGACAAAAATAGGAACTCCACGGAATTATATCAAAATTGGTAAAGAGCCTATTTCAAATATGCTCATTACAAAAATGAACAAAGATTTTGAAAATATTGTCGCCAAAATGCTCCAGTGGCACACGAAATTATATCTGTAAAGACCATTTCATATTTTGAGCAATATTGTTTCACGAGGTTTCTTATTGGTGGACATCAAGCTGTATCATGTGATGTCAGATTTAAGCTGAAATCATTCGAATGTGCACAGCTAGTTTTCCCTCGTGCATACTCCTCCGTTGGTTACTCCATATTAATGCAGGCTATTCTTTGTACTAGATAACATAAAGAAGTTTTTTACCATTCTTGATAGTTCTTTATCATATCTTGGTTGTAGTTAACGCATATGGAGCGTTATAAATCAGCCACACCCTTGCAGGTAGACATAATATTTCATAAGTAGCTTCTTCATTTTGACAAAGTCATCCAGATAACGAAAAGCGCTAAAATGCATTACCAGCTTCATTTAAGCCAATAACACTGTTTAGCGATTTCTCGCTTTTCAGCAATTCATGACACTCATTATGTCTATGTATTGAAAACAAACGAATAAAAACCAGTATTGAATATTAATATTGAAAAGAGATTTGTTCATCCTGCACAAGTGGCTTTGGTATGTTATATTTTGCCGATCACCTTTAGCCAAACTCAGTGGGCCGTCTGTAGATGAAGTTCGACGAACAGGACGCGAAGAAACTTTAATTAAAAAGTAGCTATGGGAGGATTTGGAAGCCAGCAGGCGTCTAGCATCGGCGCCAGTCGTTGTTGGAAACCGTTAATATTTGGCGTGAAAGAAATAGTCTGGTTTAAGTTGTTTGCACTTTGCAGAAACTATAGCTGAAGACCAACAATCTACCAATTGCCCAACAAAGGATGTTGAAATATTTGAAACTCCACCAAAATTCTATTCTGATTAGTCTCGAGGTTTTATTTTTAATCTGAAAGATGAAGGCTACGTTGTGCTGCTTAGAACATGTAGATTGTCTTTTTGACAGTTTCAAATTTGCAAATCTTTTTAGGGCTGCCGGGTTTGTCAAAAACGTTTGCCAATGACTATCACGTTGAATTATTTGTATACATTTGATTTTAGATGTCAAATGTAGGAAACAATGATATGCAACACCAAAGGGATGAGTATCATGTAGTCACTAGCACTGCTACTGATATGTTATTGATACAGCACAATTTTAGGCAAGAAAAAGAGCCTCGTTGGCCGTTGGCTCTAAATAAGATTATATTGAATATCACTCTCAAGAGTGCAGGCTCAGTTTGCCATTGTTTTTTTCATTTAAGCTTTCAAATTTTCTTAGCGCTTCTCAAACAAAGTGCAGTCGTGGCCAAAAGGTTAAGACCACATTTTTGTCAACAACGTTTCTTGGCGCAGCGAAATGGAACCCTAACCCTCTGCCTATTTTACTCTCTTAGGGTTGATTGAGACAACTTTTCACGTAGATTCTAAATTTCGATATTGTTTTTTTTTTAATTTCTGCACCATTTTGCTAGATGTCACAATGGAATCTTTAGAAATTCTCGCAAATTGTAGTGGTTCTGCCGACAACGACAAGGGGTGTGACTGGAAAATTGCTTTACAAAGCTTGATTTGTTGCATCTATCTACTATCTATGCACAATTCACTTTTATGATTTGTTTGCAAAATATTGTAACTGCATGAAAAATACTGCTTCAGGGAAAATATTATTTGAGGACCTTCTGTCCACAGCTTTCGCCATAAGTTTAAGACCAGCACTTTATTTTTAGCTTGAAGCAGCGAATGGCATAGCTATTCGAACTTATTTTGAATAGCTTCTTTATCATTCGAATTATCGAATATCAAAGGCTCTTACATCATAAGCTTTAAGCATGCTTTTCCAAGGGTGGTCTTAAAACTTTGGCCAAATCTTTGCACTAAAGGCTCTCCATAACCATTTTCCCAGAGCAGAAGCAATATGTTTCGCAAGGCTTCCATATTTTGCAAACAAACCATAGAAATGAATTGTGCATAGATTGATGTAAAATCCGGCTAACACAATTTTTGAGTCACATCCTTTGCCAGCAGAACCACCACAATTTCCAAAAACTTCTATAGATTTCACTGTGACGTCATAGCAAAATGGCGTAGAAATAAAGAACATCGAAATTCAAAAAGTACATGGAAAGTTGATCTAAGGTGACTCTAAGGGAGTAAGATAGACAGGGCACTAGGGTTCTATTTCGTTACACCCAGAAACGTTGTTGACAAAAATTTTGTCTTAAACTTTTGGCCACGACTGTACTTTTTTCTTAAATTTTCGAACTACCCTAGTACCAGTTTTTATAAATCTGTCCCTAGTATAAGAAAAATATATGCAGAGAGAACAATATATGCAGAGAAATGCGGTTTTTAAGAGAGAGCCCTGGTTTCTCGTTTCGGTTTCCAGAGTTACAATTTAAGTCCACAGCTGACATTTAAGAACAGTTAATTCATTGTTCTTGACGTAAGAATAACCGTAATTCAATTGTTCATTAGATAAGCTGAGTCAATTCGCTCTTTGTTATTTCAGGCCAATTCGCTTATGAAGCTGTTCAAATCTACACAATGGACTTCACAATACATTGTCTGGCGTAATCCAAGACTCCAATGTCTGGTAGACTAGCCTATACAAATGACTGATAAGAGGCCTCGTGGAATATTCAATGAATGTTTACACTTGTGGTTGCGTCGTTCAATCACGCATTTGAAATAAAATCTCCCGCCTCTGATAAAGCAGATATGATTGGTTGCTGGAGTTCCATCGTATCTTCACGGCTGGCCACGTCCACAGGGGTAAACCTTTTTGGCAACATGCAAGACGAAACAACATTATTAGATACTGACAATTGAATTAAACAAGTCCATTCTTGGTATTATTAGGGGATGACACTACACCCTATATTTATTTGGCGATTTTTTAGTTTCTTCATGCAGGGTGTGTTTTTCGGTCCCTTGTTTTCCTCAAAAACTACAATGGTTATGACAATAAGACTAACGCATCATTGTTCTTTAGACAATAAGCTTTTCAAAGATAGCAATAGTAATTAATGAGTCACGTGATTCGCTGCTAGGCAACCAAAACAAGAAAAATTAGCATATTTTCTGCCTTCTTAACAAGAAAAGTTCTATCTGATTAACTGCTCAACGTATTTTCTCAAAATTCGTTGTAAATGACAGGAAATATGCTGCAGATTCAAAATACATGTCTTTGAAATATTTTCAGTTGCTACTTTCAGCACAATCAGCTTTTAACCAGCTCTTTGTTTGATGTACTGAGCTTCTTCACGGTGTTTCCAACTTGTTCCCTTTTATTTAGTATGTGTGGACTCAGAATGAATCAAATTAATAACATAAGGCCAATAAAACAAAACGTCTTTACATTTTGCCATTTTGCACTTATTTATCAGACCAATGACGTCATAGATGTGTATGAAGTAATGAATATCAAATTTTTCTGACGTCAGGAAACGCAGAAGGTACAATCATTTTATGAAGACACTCATAAACAGCAATCGAATGGTGCATGTTTGAGATCAACCGGACAAGTGAGACGAGAGCTATGGACGTTTTAATTAAGCATTTTTTAGTTGACCTCTCTCCAAATATCGTACTACTGTGGTCACATGATCAGAGTCAAAACAATGAAAAGTTGAAAATTAAATTATCTATCACATTTGACTTAAGTCTGGAAGCCTGGTGGTCGTGTCTTTTCTTGTTTTGGCGTAGTGTAGAAAAATGTGGTAAGGGGGCAAAAAGCCCCCCTCCCCCGCAGTACAAGAAGGGTTAAAGGCAACTAACCAATCAAAAGTGATCTTTCCTATCATTTGATACTATCATGTCAGTTATCATCGTGAAAGGAAGGTGAAATAAAACATGTACTAACTTCTCAGTAGGATCATGATGTTTATATATACCTCTTTTTGCCTCATCGTTTCTATGTACGAAAGGTTTTCTACTGAGACTTTGCTCTGCTCATAATTTAAAAGTTTCTTATATTTTTTACGAAAATTTCCAAATTTACGATTAGGCCTTTCTCTATTCTTTTTTTACCTCTTCTTCGCAATACTTATGGCTGGGAGTGGTTTCTTCCTCTGCCACTGCTGTTGATATGTTGGTTGGAGAGTGGGGGGGGGGATGAGTGGAGCGGGTTGTTTGGACTGGAGTGTCTGTTTCGGGTTAGCTGTTGCTCAGGAATGTAAATAAAATAATACATTAGCCACGATATCTTTGCAGTCATCTTGTGACTTGTGAAGTTTCTTGACGCTGCTCAGACATTCTACCAGAGTTGTGAAGGGCTTTCGGCCATTATAGAAATAATTTCTTACGCGCAGTGGAATAAAAAGAACATGTATTTTTTATGTGATATATTTTTTCATCTCTAAACTTTTGCTGTCTTCGTTTCGAATCCAAATTTTCAATTTGCAACCTTTGCCTGTGCATGTCATGTTTATCTATTGAATTGGAAATGTTATTGCTTGAGACACAACAAAGCTAATAGCTGCGGAGGGAACAATAGGTGATACATCTGGTAGAAAGAATGGTAAGTAATGTTTTACAATGCTTGTTAGGACTATCTGCTTCGTGAATTTAGGGTACGAGACACTTGGACCATCATCCAATAGTACTGCATTTTGTAATTTTCTCTTGAAAATCTCTGTTTTTCTCAGCAGTCGGTCTCCTTCATAGTTTTTGCCTGATTGCATGTGTCCTATTTGTCGCAAGGAAGAGGCAGTAGAAATACCAAGTGAATTAAAAAGAGCCTCATCATTTCTTATTGTTTGCATGTGTCCTATTTGCCGCAAGGAAGAGGCAGTAGAAATACCAAGTGAATTAAAAAGAGCCTCATCATTTCGTATTATTTGCATGTGTCCTATTTGCTTCAAGGAAGAAGCAGTAGAAATACTAAGTGAATTAAAAAGAGCCTCATCATTTCTTATTGTTTGCATGTGTCCTATTTGCTTCAAGGAAGAAGCAGTAGAATGCCAAGTGAATTAAAAAGAGCCTCATCATTTCTTATTGTTTGCATGTGTCCTATTTGCCGCAAGGAAGAAGCAGTAGAAATACTAAGTGAATTAAAAAGAGCCTCATCATTTCTTATTGTTTGCATGTGTCCTATTTGCTTCAAGGATGAAGCAGTAGAATGCCAAGTGAATTAAAAAGAGCCTCATCATCTCGTATTGTTTGCATGTGTCCTATTTGCCGCAAGGAAGAAGCAGTAGAAATGCCAAGTGAATCAAAAAGAGCCTCATCATTTCTTATTGTTTGCATGTGTCCTATTTGCTTCAAGGAAGAAGCAGTAGAATGCCAAGTGAATTAAAAAGAGCCTCATCATCTCGTATTGTTTGCATGTGTCCTATTTGCCGCAAGGAAGAAGCAGTAGAAATGCCAAGTGAATCAAAAAGAGCCTCATCATCTCGTATTGTTTGCATGTGTCCTATTTGCCGCAAGGAAGAAGCAGTAGAAATACTAAGTGAATTAAAAAGAGCCTCATCATTTCTTATTGTTTGCATGTGTCCTATTTGCCGCAAGGAAGAAGCAGTAGAAATACTAAGTGAATTAAAAAGAGCCTCATCATTTCTTATTGTTTGCATGTGTCCTATTTGCTTCAAGGAAGAAGCAGTAGAATGCCAAGTGAATTAAAAAGAGCCTCATCATCTCGTATTGTTTGCATGTGTCCTATTTGCCGCAAGGAAGAAGCAGTAGAAATACTAAGTGAATTAAAAAGAGCCTCATCATTTCTTATTGTTTGCATGTGTCCTATTTGCCGCAAGGAAGAAGCAGTAGAAATACCAAGTGAATTAAAAAGAGCCTCATCATTTCGTATTATTTGCATGTGTCCTATTTGCCGCAAGGAAGAAGCAGTAGAAATACCAAGTGAATTAAAAAGAGCCTCATCATTTCTTATTGTTTGCATGTGTCCTATTTGCTTCAAGGAAGAAGCAGTAGAATGCCAAGTGAATTAAAAAGAGCCTCATCATTTCTTATTGTTTGCATGTGTCCTATTTGCTTCAAGGAAGAAGCAGTAGAATGCCAAGTGAATTAAAAAGAGCCTCATCATCTCGTATTGTTTGCATCTGTCCTATTTGCCGCAAGGAAGAAGCAGTAGAAATACTAAGTGAATTAAAAAGAGCCTCATCATTTCTTATTGTTTGCATGTGTCCTATTTGCTTCAAGGAAGAAGCAGTAGAAATACCAAGTGAATTAAAAAGAGCCTCATCATTTCTTATTGTTTGCATGTGTCCTATTTGCCGCAAGGAAGAAGCAGTAGAATGCCAAGTGAATTAAAAAGAGCCTCATCATCTCGTATTGTTTGCATGTGTCCTATTTGCCGCAAGGAAGAAGCAGTAGAAATACCAAGTGAATTAAAAAGAGCCTCATCATTTCTTATTGTTTGCATGTGTCCTATTTGCTTCAAGGAAGAAGCAGTAGAAATACCAAGTGAATTAAAAAGAGCCTCATCATTTCGTATTATTTGCATGTGTCCTATTTGCTTCAAGGAAGAAGCAGTAGAAATACCAAGTGAATCAAAAAGAGCCTCATCATTTCTTATTGTTTGCATGTGTCCTATTTGCCGCAAGGAAGAAGCAGTAGAAATACCAAGTGAATTAAAAAGAGCCTCATCATTTCGTATTATTTGCATGTGTCCTATTTGCTTCAAGGAAGAAGCAGTAGAAATACCAAGTGAATTAAAAAGAGCCTCATCATTTCTTATTATTTGCATGTGTCCTATTTGCCGCAAGGAAGAAGCAGTAGAAATACCAAGTGAATTAAAAAGAGCCTCATCATTTCGTATTATTTGCATGTGTCCTATTTGCTTCAAGGAAGAAGCAGTAGAAATACCAAGTGAATTAAAAAGAGCCTCATCATTTCTTATTGTTTGCATGTGTCCTATTTGCCGCAAGGAAGAAGCAGTAGAAATACTAAGTGAATTAAAAAGAGCCTCATCATTTCTTATTGTTTGCATGTGTCCTATTTGCTTCAAGGAAGAAGCAGTAGAATGCCAAGTGAATTAAAAAGAGCCTCATCATTTCTTATTGTTTGCATGTGTCCTATTTGCTTGAAGGGAAGAGGCAGTAGAAATACCAAATAAATCAAAAACAGCCTCATCATTTCGTATTGTTTGCATGTGTCCTATTTGCTTGAAGGAAGAGGCAGTAGAAATACCAAGTAAATCAAAAACGGCCTCACCATATCTTTTTGTTTGCATGTACCCTATTTTCATTAAAGATAAGGCAGTGGAAAATACCAGGTGAATGAAACAGAGCCTCACCACTTCTTATTCTTTGTGTAGGTCATATTTGCCGTAAGAAAGAGGCAGTAGGAAATACATAGTGAAACAAATATAGCCTTACCACTTCTCATTGTGTGTATGGGTCCAATTTGCCTCAAGGAAGAGACAGTAGAAATTAACAAGTGAACCAAAAAGAGCCTTGCCATTTCTTATTTTTTGCATGAGTCCTGTCTACCGTAAAAAAGAGGCAGGAGAAAATGCCAAGTGAGTCAAATGAGCCTCGATATGTAGGTTACGCATTGATTTCTGGAAGCACGTGTTTTCAAGAAAAGAATGTATCAAAGTTTATTTAGAAGGCCCAGCGATCGTTTGAGATGTTGCTTGGTCACCTTAAGCTATCAAGGCTTGAAGGTATTCTAGATTTTGCATTTAAGATATGATCATTTAGCCAAAGTTGGAAAGCCTGCGAATCTGACGATCTGACAACAATAGCGATAAAGATAATTTATCTGTGCACATACTGGATGACCAAATCAAACGTCACTAGACCGCCTAGTTCCAAGAAGCAACTTTTATAAATACAAGATGTCAATATGTTCTCAAGGACTTAGCTACCTTTTGAGATATTGGTTAGTTGAGTTATGGCTACATCTGTAAACCACTTTTAACCTTTGATAACCATTGATTCGTAGCGCTCATCTTCGAATTCCAATCCATGTTTTGGAATATGTGAACAGTCTCGAATTCTAAATTTGCCTGGGGGTAAAAAATATGAATAAGGAACGGAGGCCAATAATTTTGTAAACAACCGACTTCCACAAACGACTTCATATCTATCCCTACGTTGAGTTTTTGCAAATCGTGTCTGGAAAGCATGGCTATTATTTCATTCTGAATAAGTAATATGAGACTCAAAGTTTCTCTTGTGTTGGTTTTTCGGCTTAAAGTGACCATGCGTCATCCCACAAGATAGCCTAGCCTTTTTGCTAAGCATTGATACAAAACATTTATCAATAGCCTGTTAGTTTCCCCGAGCTAGACTAGTTATGCTCTAGCTCGTGAAGTTTCCTTTTGGTCACATGGCACATAAACAAATTCCTCACTGATCCACGAATCTTGTGAACATTTTCTGTCGTCATATCTCTTTAAACATAGAGCAGAAGCCTCTGCAAGGCACAGTATGAAACAACCCGAATGAGGCAAGGCACAGTATAAGAGGCTTGATCTCTTTTATTCTAAGAAATATTGCAAAGAATAGCTGGAAAGAGCCATGCATAAATCATGTTTAGCTTCTTGAAATCGATGGATTCTACCTGGTGTCCAAGAAAAGATTGCATAGATTTGGTTGGGCTAAGCGATGAGAAGTTTGCTTTAATCAATGGCAAATCACTCTCAAATTGCTGCTGATATTTGTACTTTGACAGCTAAATCATCTTAAAAGTTCAAATTTCAATGTTCAGACTAAGGATGTAGGTTAAAATTAAACTGAGGAGATCAATTCAGATCAGTCAATGGAAAAATTGCCAGCGGCCTATCATCCTTAAAAATTTAAAGAACATAATCTCCTAGTCACAACTTATGGAAGTTTATTATGCACTCTCTCTCTCTCTATGTGTCATATTCTCCACGAACGTTGACGACCATAGTCCTCCACAACTCTCTGTCCTTTGCTGTTCTCAGGATCTTCAGCCTTGCTGCTTGCAATTTTTCTGTTTCATCCACCTGTTCTGCCATCCATTTGCTTAGGCTTTCAAGATACGTCAATCGCTGTCTTCCTCTACTCTACTTCTCTTCCCATTTACACGTCCAGTCAGCATCAGTTCTTCTATTATGCACTAACAGACAGTAATTTGATATATTCAAATGTAGTCTGGGGTAGTAAGTTTATCCGATACAAAAATGGAAGCACTTCAGCGGCTACAAAACAGAGCCTTTGATATAATTGACTCATCCAGATTTAAGCGCTCATGGGCAAGAAGGTCACTAAAATGTAAATCAGAGAAGAGATTTTGATCGTTCACTTATGACATACAAATTAGTGAACAAACTTTGTCTCGAAATCCTACCGAGCAAATTTCAGGAAGGGCCTCCGTGTTTCAGAGCAGACGAAATGGGATCTGAAAAGACTTTCGATAACATAGCTTTCACGCTTATGAACATCTTGAGGAAAAGGTTCAGTCTCGCGCGAACTATATATTTTAAGCTAATGCTTTCTGATACATCTAATCTTAAGGAAATGCTGATAATGATTGCAAGAATTCAGTTACTTTCGAATCCAATTTGGTTTGCTTTGATCGTAATAAGAGGTATGGTGTTGGACAGTATTGACTTACCTCGATCTAGAGCCTTTTTTGCATTACGAGTAACGTCTCTCTGGTTTCAGTTGTTGCATTTTTTACCTTTGAAAGCTGCAACTCAGTAAGTTTTCCACAGACTTCCAAGATTCGGATTTCTGAGGTTATTTCAAAATCTTGCAGGGACAGGGCTATCTTCCCATGAGCCTTTTTCTGTTGTCGTTATTTTCACTATCTAATCAACCAGTTAAAAATTTTTTTGGGGAACCCTGTTCTTCAAGTTACCCATCGGCACGAAACATTTTGCAACAGATCAGCTATTGACAAGAGCTAAATTCTCATTGCTGGACCAAGTCAAATTTGAATACAGGGGTTCTAAAAAAAGTATACGGATTTCGTCAACCCTAGCGATAAGAACATTGCGCGAGTCAACCAGAAATTATTTTCAAAACGTTCCTCGATAGCAAACTTGAACATAGATACCTGGTTTTTTTATATTGGTGAATTGAGAGTGAAGATATTAATCTTCAAAGGACACATTTGCCCCAAACCAGATCTTTGGCGTTTTGGCCTAAGCAAATTCCTGATCGGTGAAAGTACTCCCTAAACATACTAATCATTGGTAAAAGTACTACCAGGAGGATCAACGCACTTTTGACATCGTGGAATAGTTTCTTGAAAAGAATCTTTAGCAGATCTCTCGAGATCAGGTTGATCTTGACGTATCTTCAGATTCCCTGCCGGTGGGAACAAGAGAGTTCACATCTTTCTGCCCCCAAAAGGTCTCCAGACCTTCCTGTCTTAACTCCCAAGAGATCTCATAACAAATTCTTTTCAAGGTATGATTGGACGGTTCCAAGAGTGCGTTGATGCGCAAGAGAGTACTTTCACCGATGAACAGTATGTGTGAAATAAATTGTCGATATTGAGATGAATGAAGCTGATTTCGGCACTTCCTTGACGATAGGTCTCACATAAACTGTATTTTATAAGACACATCTGTTGTGCCGTCTTTAAAGTTTGTTGATTTTATTCACTGTACTTTAAGAATTTGTTCAGGCCAAAAAGGTCATAGCTCTGGCTTTGAGGTGGAGGCAAATTTGTCCTTTGAAGACTAATATCTTCACTCTCAACGCACCGATATCAACAAATGAGGATGTATCCTTGTTCAAGTTAGCTATCGAGGTATGTTCTGAAAATCATTTTGGATTGATTCACGCTATATTCTAGTCGCTAGGGTTGACCAAATCTGTTTACTTTTTTTGGGACACCCAATATATCTTCTTGGACACCATGTAGACAGTTGAAATATCGAATGATGAAACTGCAATGTCCAATAACGTATTCGTCAAAAATGAAGGATTTGTTTAAAACAGCTTGAAGCCATTGCTCTCAGTATCTTTACGAATTTTTTGCAGCAAGTCCCATCAGTTCATTTGTCCAGCTGTTTCGACAAATTTTGAATTTTTGATAATTGTCAATTCGATAACTTGATGAGACTTGATGATTCTCTTGCTGAAAAATTTTCCTTTTTCGATCAAATTAACTTAGAATTTTTATGTCAGGGCAATCGTAGCTAGCAAAATGTCCCCCTCCCCCGCAGAGGAAAGAGGAATTTGTATGCCCTCCTTTAAAGCTATATCCTTAGCACATTTTGAAAAAAATAATACAGTGGGCCTAAATTAGCTTTCAGTAGCTAGAAATCCTGACAAGCCCACTCAAAACAAATTGAAAACAAACAAACAAAGTTGTTGTCCTTTCAAACTGTAAACACGATTGAATTTGTTTTTATCATTTGATAAAGTCTGACCGATTTTAGTGGAGTAAAATGTCACATAATGGTAAGCTGTTCCAGTTCCACTCAGAAAAAAGCAATAAGTCATCGAAATTCGTTGATGCTCAAGCTGTTACATCGTGGTAAAAGCGGAAATGCCTTTACCCGTCAAGTGATCGTCAATAAAAAACTCGGTAAGCTGGTTTTGCGAGATCAATGTATTTATGTTTCTGCTTCTTAAGTAATAAATGTTTTGAAGTTTGAAATGTCCTCAAATATCATATGTAGCTGATTGATCGATACAGTACGCTATTTTCACAACCAACAAACCCCCGGTTTTAAAACCCTAAGTTCAAGGAAGTACTATCACATAGCAGAGACCGGCTTTTACACAGAAAACTCGTCAGAAAAGGAAAAGAAAGGGGTTGGGATGGGGCAGTGCAAGATATTTTGTATATTATGGACGGTTTTGTAATTTTTTTGAAATTAAACTTGTTACATGAGGAGTTATTAAAGATGATTAGAACGCATTGTCATCAGGCTGTCAGCCCGAAAATGCTCGAGAATGCAGCAACGAATTTGCCGCATATGTTGAATTAGCAGGTCCCCCGTGTTAGACGGGTGTCCACTTTGTTTTACACCAGATTTGATTGAAACTCTGGATTAAAGATCAGGATTACGAGTTTACACTTGCGAAACACGTGCGCGGGAAATTCGTAATAAACCACTTGCCACAAAGCCGGTACCCCAGTCTGCAGATGTAAACAAGTTTCAACGTCTGTTAGAGTTAAATGGGATAAGACTAATTAAAAGGAGTGTAGTCTTTCGCTGTGCTTCTGTCAACATTACATGTTATAATACACCAAGCTGGTAGTTGCAACAATACAACGAGTTTATTTAGCTTTACACAATTGCTTGTCCTGATCAGCTCTGATTCATTATCAAATATCAGTATCTGCATGCAGTGAGTAAAAGCCAAGGTGAAGACTATTTCGCAATACAAGATCGTGAGATGATGAGAGCTATTTCTATTTGCGATAATTTGGTTCGCTGTTTCGACATCTGAGTAAGGTGCACAGTTTGAGTTACGGTAATTTGCGAAGCTGTTGAGGAATCTATAAATGATACAGCAGATATCGCCAAGATTCTTTGAAAGGCACATGATTTGATTGCTTCATAAATCACTGTGTATCGACAAATTGGATTATAAACAATAATAGCTGACAGCGCTTAAGGTTTATTAATTTCTAACCTGATAAGCCTCATTCTGTAAAAACTTTACATAAGAAAATCCTCGAAGACTGCCGAATTCAGCACAGGAGAAGTAAGTTGCAGACTGCATTAATTCATCGGCTGAAGAGTTTTAAGCAAACGTGACACTGGAGAAGACTCAAGTTCAGTATTTCGTCAAATTTCAAATAAGAATTTTGACATCTTTTAAGTCTATCAAGCTTTTGAGTGCCACTATTTGATGGCTAGGAAAGATAGAGAGACTGGCGTATCTGAAGACCACCAATACGCAACTAAAATGTACAGTTATTTAACACCACCAGGTACTCCACGATTTGACATATTGGGAGACACCGACGATAGCAACTTTCTCGGAAAAGAGCCATTCCTTCACGATGATTTCGACCTGTATTCGACCAAGGACATGTCAAAATGCGATGATGATGACCCATTTTACGACTTTGCTGAAGATTTTCGAGATCTAAGGTTACCGATGCTGAAAAGTGACTGCATGTGGGGTACAGCTGCGCTGATTCGATCTACTCGCACTTCACCTGATAGTACTAGTAATTCAGTCACGAGCTGCCCAACGAGAAGTATCGTTGTTACGCCGTTGCCGCTGAGTTTTAGATCAACATCAACAACTCCTATTTATTTTGAAGACAGATCGAATATGAGTCTTTTTACGCCAATTAAATCGACAGTATCACTGAATGAGATTGAAAACGATCACGAGTCAAAAGAGATGATGCCGTCACTGAATGGGCATCTCCATCACAGCGTGCAGTTACTGTCACCAAATGAAACCGAAAGTGGTAAGCTTCGATTTTCTCATCTTTTGCATTTTCCATTTCTTTTTATCTTATTTATTATATGTGGACGCAAAGTTTTATGAAAAATTGTAGTGGGCAATCGAATGCTTCACTTTTGATCATAAGTTAACAAGCTGTATCAACCATTCATTCCAATGCTTCGCAGAGACTTCCTCATCTTAATTTGCGAAGTAAACATCTTTTGTATTATTTCCACTTCTTTTCTTTACTTTATCATTTTTTGGATATATCAGCGACTTTGCAATTCAATCGTTATGTCGCTTCAGCATTTACCAAAAATTGTGTTGGAGGACATTTTTCGTTCATGGGTCATCATTCAAATGGATCAAATAATGAAGTTTTCAGTTTTATTCAAATTTTGATGTTGAAACCAGTTTCACGTTTCCCTTATGATAGGTATAGTTTCGCTATTTCGCTTCCAAGGTAAATTTATGTCTTACTCTCCTGCAATTAAGCGACCATCTTTTGGCGATGTCTTAATTACATTCTTAATTTTGATTGCGATGCTTATCTGGTTTTATTTACATAAGCTGTGGGGTCTAAGCACTCGCCTAGAAGTTCAAAGTGTATTCAAGTTGTCTTATTGGAGCATCTGCTAAAAATGTGCTAGGCAGATATGCGTTCTTCTGGTACCTGCACAAAACAAACCTTGTAAAGGTTTCACATTGCAAAGAAAGTTATTTAGATTTTATAGCGGAGAAAATTCCATCACGAAATTTACTTAGATTGTAAATTTGCCAAAGGGTTTCTGTTTTCAAAATTTTTATTATGCTTCACGACGTCTTTCAATCATCTAGCATTCCATGAAGCCAGCCTTACGCAGTTTTCAAATGCCTTTAAAACTTTTTACTTTTCTGGCTTTCAAGAAATTGCCTTTGGATAGGCTTTGCGATGAATAGATATACTTCATTGGTTTCAAAGTGAAGATTGGCGACTTTACAACACTTTCAAGTTCATTTGGTGTTCTTTTGTGATGTTACAAAGGGACTATTATCAGACTTTGTAAACGCTCAGATTGCATAGACATTTCGAAGCGGTTTAAACTGAAGTGAGATTTCTGAAACCGGTAAAGATCGGAAGTTTCAAGAAACCAAGTATCTAATTCACAGCGTCCTTGCTGGTTTCACCAGCGAGGGGAGATATTGTGTAGATGTCATAATAAATGTTATTATTGGACTGTTTTTCTCATTCTTACGACATAAGCGATCTATGCAATTGTAACATCACATCGAAACTTGCATTGGTTTCATAGTGAAAACAAAAATTGTTGAACAATGAAACCAGTCTTTGTGCAGGTTTCACAAGAATATCATTGTCTCCGTGTAACATCTCTGATTTTTGATTTTCAATAAGTAACTCTATAAACGATAGGTTTGATAATGAATAAGATTTTGCTCCATAAACCTTGATAGCCAGTTTCAATATGATTTTACAAACATTTTTGCAACATATACGATGCTACAGTTGATAAATCACATTGAATCAGCAACAGCTGAAAGACTTTTTAATTGGAGCAAATTGCAAATGCATCCATTTCTTGCTTCATTAATTTTTAGCACTACGCTCTTTGCAAACAACCAAACTTTAGCATTACCAAGAAATTAAGAAATTGAGTAGCGCGAAAACATTGTTCGAATACTTGTTTGCTGTACTTTGTTACTCGCTATTGCTTGAGTATGGGCGATTTCGCTAATGATGCCGACAAGGAATTTTTGCCGAGATGCACTGCGTTTTTAATCGAATTTCTATAGAATCCTTAAAGATTTGTAACTCAAACGAATGCATCTCGGTAGAAAATTCCTAGCCGCCATCTTTAGCGCAATCCTCTATTGCGAAGACAAAGACAGGCTTCATTCATTTTCATTTCATTTCATTAATTTCATTTATCATATTTACCAACAAATCCCTATCAGCTAATACAACAACAAGATAATAGTTTGTAAAATAACAATAGTAAAAAGAAAAATAAAAAAAAGAACAATGTACTATATTATATCTACAAAGAATAATATGGAATGTAACCGTGGTAAGTGCTGGAATGTAACCGTGGTTAACGAAAGGATAACACATCCTCCAATTGTAAGAATGTGCATTGGGAGGAGCTTCACAGCAACCCATATGTGCTGAATTATGGTAATTTCTAACTCTATTTTGGTTGGGGGGGCAAATTTACCCCCTACCCCTAGTAGATTTTTTTAAATAACTCTGTCAGGCAGAAATTTTTAGTCATGAAACTTCTTGACTTTTTGTAACCACTTATTGTGCAACTTCTCAAAAAGTTTCACCAAAATACTTTGAAAAATGAGGGGGCGGGAGAAAATTTTCTGCGACTGACCCAGGAAAAATAACAAATTCTCAAATCTCAATTATTGCAAAAAAGGAGCAGAAATGGAATATTTTGCAAATTTCTTTTGTGATGTAGTGTTATTTGATGCATTCCATCACAATTATCATTTTTGGATGTAAAATGTGCTCCAAATATAATTTTATCGCGAGTTTCCTGATTTTGGCCAATTTTGCCGCTTTTCTTGACCACACAAAGGAAAATGCTGACGTGAGGAAAAATGATGGCTAATCTTAGGTTAATTTCTATATTTATAGAAAGTAAATGCTTGAAGCTATTAGCACATCAAATTTGGTGGCTACCTATTATCAGTCAAGAGTTAGGTAGGGGGGGGGGGGCTTTTTTGCCTCCCAACCAAAATGGGACTATCAAATAGCCCAACTACTCTAGGGTTAAGAAATTGTAACAACTACGTGTATGGTTACTGACTCGCATCTTAACGTAGCAATAAGCTAGCTCATTGATGCATTTACTAATTCTGCTTCAAATAGAATTGATTATATAGACAGACGACAGGCAGGAGCAAATCCCTTAGCTACCACAAACTCTCTCCCAATTCCAGCAATTGGAGATCTGGTCGCAGTTTCGCAGCACGATATTTGGAGAGAGTAACGGTGAGCTATTTATAAGCTTTAGCATAGATAATCCGGCTAAAATCAGTTTTATATTCTTAAGAATTGGAACGATATAACCAGCACGATCCTGAATTGTCTAAGGAGAATGTCCTGAGGAGAAGGTATTATAATCGTTTGATTGTCTTGAAAGGTTTCTCGTGAGTTTCTTACAAGTTCAATGACATTCTTGATGTTTCATTTCGGTATCATCCACCTGTTAACTTTCCAAAGCACTTTCTAGCCACTTCAATGTTGAGACACAACCAAAGTACCTCCCGAATAATATGATGCTGGAAACAATTGAAATGAAGTGAAAGACGCCAAGTTTTCTTTAAGTAAAGATGTAATTACGTAAATAAGTTTCCAGTTTTGGAGCATTTTCATAATTTTCTTGTGGTTTCAAAGTTGATTTTCTCATAATGGTGGTGTGCTATACTGGTTGCGTGGGATTTCAAAGTTTCACCTCGAACTTGTCTTACTTTAAAGCTTTCTCCGATTGGATGGAGGTAATAAAAATATTAGAATATGTGATAAGTGGGAATACACTCCAACTGTTAACCTAACAAACGCCTAATGGAGCTGGAAAAGTAATCAGTTTAGCAGCCTACATGCAGTGGTTGTTTGTTCCTATTTACCAAGCTAACAGATAAAGAAAGCACCTAAAGAATGAGCTTTCCCTATGGTGTGCGCCTATTGATTGTGCTGTCGCAGTTATTGTGAGCTTCAGTTAAGTCTTGATGTATTTATCTGAGACTGGATCAGGAATTCTGGGCCCAGAAACGTTTTGACTTTGGAGCCACATAGAAGAGACAAATCTTATAGGCTGAAATTCAAGTCTCTAAAGTCTGGCGCACAATAGCCTGACTCACACCTGAATCATGCTAGGCGCACAATAGATTTCTGGCGAGATTTGGATTAATGGAGAGTTACGCAAGGAAAGTCTTTAACTGTTTTTACTAGCGGCTTCGTCTGATACGCGAAATAGACTTTTGCTACCAAACTGGAGTCCGACTGTGTCCAAAACGAATTTTCAGATGCCATATTTGTGCTATTTAAACTCAACTTCTTGACTTCAGAAAGGCTGCAAGGTTTGCATCATTTGATGTAAATTCATCCCGGATTATACAGAAAAGAATGACGAAGAAAACTGATAGAAAAAAAGTTTGTTGATATGGAAGTAGACTCAACATTTTCAATAAATTTCTGCTGCAGGAGATGTAAATATTTTGTTCCGACTTTATGAGCTCGTGAATCTCTAGGCATAATATGCCATGGGAATTTATGTTTGCATGTTGCCTCAAAATTCCGCCAACACTCATGAGATTTCATTTGTGATTATGTATACCTTATCAAATATTTCTCAAATTGTCACTTCTAAAAGACAAATCTGTGCCAGGGAACAGGTTGGCTACAGTTCTCTACTTCCAAATCACCTTGAATTCAAAGGCCCATGGTCCGGAGAATATACGTTGTTTTTACGAGGATAACATATTTCTTCATCACATTGGTTTGTTCAACCTATCAGCTGATGTAATGACCCAACATGGATTTGCTTCATATTCAAACGTTGCTCAAATAGAAGCAAACTTGTGAGGCTGCTTAGGTAAAAAGTTTAAAGCCTTTGACTGACTATGAGATATTTATGACGAAATATATTTAATGACAAGTGTTATTGCGAACATTTTGATTTTTTCTCCGCTTTGATTCTCAGGATGACATGATATAAAGATTCAGGCAGTGAAAATATAGCATATCATTCGACAAATCCATGTAGTACTTTTTTAAGAAATAGTTTAAGACATTTAGTAGACGAATTCAGACTTGGTAAAGCTGTCACTTACATTATAAAATGCCTGGATTTCTAGATTTCCATTATAATCTACGCCTGGATTTCTAATTTTCCCCCTTTTTTCTCCTGTTGCAATACCGCAAAAAGTTGTCCTTATCACAAGTGCAAGCTTGATCGTGCACTTTTTCAACACAACATCGACGTGGGGGAGCGAAGAACGAACATGTGAAAAATATCAGGTGTCTAAAAGTGTAAGATTTGTGCTTTTAAAATCTAAAAAAATCATTCTTTGATAAATGTTTGGCGATGATTTATCAAAGATTAGGAAAATTTTGTCTCATGGGGCAGGGTGGGGCGAATAATTTATACATTTTCTTTATCAAAATGATAACCAAAAAGGCTTAAGCCTGGTTTTCATTAAATCGTAATTCATCGCCGATCATTGTCTTACAGCATCGCCGATGATCGCCGATACTCTAGGACAAAGGTCGGCGACGAATTACGATTTAATGAAAACCAGGCTTTACTTTATGAAGATGACTTGACCTACTTAATGAGGAAAAACTGAGGATTTAACCCAGCTCAGAAAGCCTCTTCAAATTCTCATGATTTGAGTTATGAAAGTTTCTCTGCAGTGATACGTTTCTTCGAATTCTTGCTTACATCTGTCCTGTATCCTTTAGGCAGTTCATTAGCAGTTTTTAGAAGAAAACACTTAATTTCTGAATGGAGGTTGCTCTAGACATCAGCTCCTCGGAAAGCAGGTGACTTTTGACCATAAACTGTTCTCATTCGAGTTATAGCTAGATCGCACTTAGTGTTTCGTAAGACCCGACTGTGAACATCAGATGATCGGGAGAAAATCTGACAAAGGTTGACGGTTGTAAGTACATTGAGGGAATTAAATGCCATGTATCCATACTTAAATTGCAACAGCTCGAGTACGAAAGCAGAGGAATGTTGCTAAAAACTGTTTATAAAGTAAACTAGAGACAATCTTTGGTGAAAAAATAAATTCCTAAAGGAACGTTTTTGTCACGAAAACGATACAATTGGAAACCAGGAACGCATTTACATTCATCCAATCATTGTTTTGAATATACTCAAATCATCGTTGGAGATCAAGAGCGAAAGATCATTTAATTTTTTGTAGGGAAAACTTATCAGCTGCTGCCCTTTGTTTCTCAGTACGCAATGAGCCTATATTTATCACTCAAGCGCTTATATTCAAACGTGCTTCTTTGTGACCCTGTATTGTGGTTTAAAATAACAAGGAAATGACTCACAGGCTAACTGACCATTCGATTGTGTATGTCTTCATGCTTCAGTTAAATTAGGAGAAACATTAAAATATAGTTGCCGTTCTACGATGTAAAAGGGTCTAACTTTCTTCTTGGGGTCGATTTTTCCTTGCAGCTGTTTCTCTCTCAAGTGTTTCTGTTGGCTTAAAGAACTTTCCGGTACGGTTTTCTGGGCAGCTACATTCAATGGCATTTTTCAAAGATTTTCTTCCTGCAACTTTGGCTTCTGCTGTAAGCCAATCGCTCACGATAAGTTTTGTCAGAAGCGATAGCTTCCTTATACAGTAATGAGGAACATCAGACAGTTTATCCAATCCTCAAGTGAAGGAAAAGCAGATTGTTTGATTTCAGCTGTTCAGAATTCAAATGCTCATGCAGAAAGTATATTTTACTTTAGAAATGTATTGCTTGTCTGCTTGTTTGGCTGCTTGTTTCTTGTTTTTTTGTTAATTTGCGTAGGTCCGTGTTTTGCAACTCTCAACATTCAAATTCTTTGCTATAGAGCGTTCTTTTTCAAGTACGAAGCGAAATTTCCTTCAACTTATAGTTAAAGGACAGCACGACCACATGGACCCAGCCCTGTCTCCCCCCAATGATTTTGAAGCCCTGCTCGGAGCCTATTTCACAGAAGTTTCTCCTCCAAATTTGGTCATTTGCTAGTAAATATAGACAATTGCGCTGATCGACTATCAAAGTTTTTGTCTGACTTGGGTGCTGCGTTGCATTTGCACTTACGTAACTTGCGCGCCTCCACAACGTGCTTGTTTGCAGGTCCTTCCTCAATCGTCTCACAGCATAGTTACAAAGAGAATGTGGTTATAACGTGTTCAGTGAGTACCCGTAACCACGTGATGTAAACAAACAAACAAATCTGGTGATTCAGCAGAATTGTGTAAACACACCAATACACATAACTGGTACCTGAATAGAAATTTTGTATTAATCAAATCATTGATTATACTGTAGATAAAAGGGGTGCAAGTGAACGCTGTATGGTGTTTTTACTGCGGAGCCCTTCATTCTACTTCACCGCCGCTCACTATCTGATGAATCACTTTGTCCATTGTCAATGTCGGCGGTTAGAAACCTTGAACGTTAACAAGCCGTAAGCACCCCACCTTCCAAATCTCTTTTGAAAATATACAAATAATGAACCAGCACATTGGTTATCAATATAATCGCTAGAGAACCTTGAAATGAAGCCGGTCCTAAGTGCCCCTGCTGTTAGAGTTTGGCTTTGATCAACTGGCTGAGGGGTAATTTGTAGGTTTTGGTAACGGTGTTTGTAGTTTTTTTTTAAACACAGCATAAATGAACATAGCTGTTACATGTTGAGTACGTTTGCTAATTGTTAACACTGGTGCCAAAGAGCCTTCAACATAGGTCTTCCTAGATTTGTATACCATACCCAAAGTCTCCAATTAATTAGTGCCTGCTCTTGAATATTTACAAGAAATAAATCCATATGTCTCACATGCATGATGCGCTTTCTCTTGAGGCATGTTTGTAACGGCATTTGGAGACAGTTTTCTCTAAATACTGCACCACCTAACCTGTGGGCATAGAACCTGCAACTTAAGTTTCCAAATGTTTTAACACAGGTTCCAAATCTTTACAAAGGTTGGTGTAAAATTCAAGAAGCTATTTTCTTATCTGCAGGAACCAAAGGAAACCTTTTTTTGCAATAATCCTACCGCTTTAATATTCTGAAGTCTTCAGTATTTTCACAATAAGAATTTATTACTCCTTTCAAGAATTCAAGAAAAAATTCCAAAAAAAGCACTTGAAACGATTATAATTTCTATGCTGTCTAACGAAATTGAAAACATCCAAGAAAAACGCATTTATGGACGCGTCTAACAGTTTGATGTCCAGCAAACGTCTGTCACGCTTCTTGTTTATGATTTAGAAATTTGATGACTCATTTCAAATGTGTTCAAAGTTTCTGAAAAGTTCAACGTTAGAATTATAGACAAGTTGCTAAGGTTTCTTTCAAGCCATTCAATCAGAAGAAATGGAGCATAGAATCCTACACCCATCACTTTATGTCGATTTTTAGAGTTGGAATCTATGCTTCGATGTTTACTACTCGATAGATACAAAAGACAATTATCCTGACTCTCTTGTCTGGCCATTTAGCTCTTGTGATATCCAAGCATGGGTTTGTTCCATAAGAATATTCATCCAATCCTTTTTTCAGTTTCCTTCGAAAGTAGCTTAGACGCCGAAAATTCACAGCACACTTTTCACTTTTTTTGATTATGTGAAATAATGTTTTCAAATGCAGAGTTTCCGCTTATAGGTTGTTGGCAATTGTTTTGTTTCTTAGGCTTTTTGACATTCTTGCATTACAGCAAACTATTTTATTTTAAATTGATTTTCTCAGATAACAGTTTTGTTTGATTTTTCACAGAAGACGAAATTGACGTCATTGGTGTTGCTGAGCGACCGAAACCAAAGGAAGCAGAATCTTCAACTGAAAAGCGAGTACTTCAAACGACAGACAAGTCAAATTTGACGAATATCACACCGAGTTCTTCATCCTGCAATGCTTCACCAAATTCATCGGACACTGATGACTGTTCATCTGGTCGTACGCGAAACTTCGGTCCGCATGGGCGAGTTTCACATAATGATCTCGAAAGAAAACGACGTGATGAACTCAAGAGGAAATTTGATTGTCTCCGAGCAGCGGTTCCCGAATTAGAATCGAACGAAAGAGTGCCGAAAGTTGTTATATTGAAAAAGGCAGCGTTATGCGTGCCTCGACTTGAAAACGAGGAACGAGCATTGGTAACAGAAAAAGAGAACTTGAAAAGGGTTAACTCACTTCTTATGCAAAGACTGCTCCTGCTTGCAAAAAGAAGGTAGAAAACTTTAATTCAGATGCTTGTCAATTTAAGTGTATATTCTGTAACTACAACAGCTAATGATTATATTTATAGCTTTATTTAGATAAAGCCTTACATTTTTGCTCCTTTAAGTATCTTATTGATTCTAAATAAATTCTACTGACCTATTTGAAGGCTTAAACGCTTTAAAGATGGCTATGTCCTCTGTTTTGAATTTAATTCATCGAAATGAAGCTCAAATGCCCTCATTTTAATCTTACTGCTAACTTTTTTGTGAAATCTTGATTGTCTTCAAAAGTACAGTATTTCGTATGTTGCAGCTCGTTTGAGCTTGCAACACCATCAGATCTTTAATTTGTAGACCAGAAAGGTGTCATGCGTTCTTTCTCGCCACGATGTTGTAGATCTTAAAAACTTATGGTTTTATTAGTAGTTCAACCTTCTGCTCTAAAAACTACAAATTGCCATGTTTCTATGTTCCCCAATCTTCGCTTAGCAACAATCTAAAACATTTCTTCCACAATTAAATATCATTTTAAGGTGCAGTGTTGTAATCCTCTGACTTTACAACATGAAAAGTCAGATGGAATGGATTCAATATCCGGTAGGACCACTTGAGAGTCTTGACAATTAGACGAGGATTCGATCAGTGCTTAGCTGCTTCTGTGATTTTGTTATTTATCATTTATTTATCGTTGTATTGTAAAAAGATAGATACAGCAGATAGCTAATTAATTCAAACTCTAAAACTTTTTAAATACAAAATTATCCTTTAAAATACAAATATTACCACGAGGAAAATGTGGATAAAATATTTACATGCCATTAAAGATATACACGATTAAAGCAGAATGCTTAGATCGTTTATCATAGAAAGCCCAAATTCGGAAAAAACAGTTCGGCATAATCTGCATGGGAAATTTTCCCTGTACCAATTTTTGATCTTTGTTTTAAACTGACAAAGCGATGTCGAATTTCGTATCGTTGGTGGTAACATGCGGACGCTTTCTGTCCTGTTGCTAACAGATTTCACTCTGAGTATATTTGGTAAATTGTAGTGAGTTGTATTTTCACAGAAGATTTCCTGCATAAATGATGGGTTAAGCCCGCTTTTGCTTTATACACCTCTGTCATAAGTAATTGCATGTTCTTTGTGTGAATAGTAACGGCACAGTCCTTCTCTAGTAGTTCACTATAAGTATATTCGGCATCCTTGTAAGTATTTCTCAGAGCTCTTTCATGTATTTTGTTTATCTTTTTGTTGAGCTGCCTGCTATGAAACATCCAGATTAAGGGCAATATTGAAATTACTGGTGATGACAGCCCTCATGAGGGTTCTTAGTTTGCTCTGATCCATATGGTGATATGTGAGCAAGTGTGTAGAGTTTATTGCTAGCCTTTGGCACAATTTTGAGACATGATTGTCAAAGGAAAGTTTGAAAATTTGAATGCCAAGTAGCTTCTCTTCAGAGCTATTTACAACTTCGGAATTTCCAATTCTAACAGTAACTGGACCATCGCTTCTGTGCCCAAGGACAAAAAAATGGCAATTATCTGCATCTTTAAATTGATCCCCGCACTTGGTGCTAAAAACCTCAACCTCACCTTCGCCTTCATCATTTTAGCAAGTTATGAACTCTGTACTTTTGACAATATCAATTTTGTCAATGATATTAATATAAACTCATGACAGGATTAAAACAAAGCACCGAAAGTTTCTTTCTAGCCATTCAATCCAAGGAAAGAGTTGATAGCTGTTTTGAATGTCTGTTTTAACCCTACCCTGGGTCTGTTTTAAATAAGTGTTTTTTTTTCAACTTGGCAAAAAGTGTCCTTTAGTTCAAGAAATTCATAGACACGATTTGAGTGACAAAGCAAGTACTTGCCACATAAAACCCAAGATCCATCATATTAATGAAAGATTAAATATTCCATGCTTTTTTTCCCGATTCCAAAAGCAGTTTCTGAACGTAAGCTATGTCGCTTTGAAGTTAGGAGCCCCGAAGGTTGGACATATTCCACTAGTGGTAACCAATTGATATAACTTTTTATCCTTTGGTGCTCTTTGAATGAAGTTGTGTACACTTGTGACGGAAGTGATTGCCCACATCTTGATGCAAAATGATTTCGGATTGGAGCACAAAAGGAAGACTTATTCCACTTAACGCGATATATTTAACTCTACCAGAACCACCAAGCCCATGAGATTCATCTGTATTGGAAGTCACAGGAGTGAGAAATTTGGTCTTAGTAAGACGTATCAGAGCAGAAAAATATTGATTTATTCCCTTTAGAGCCATCACGGATGACGTAATTCCAATAAAAAATAACCAATAAAATAAAAAATAAAAGTAAGCAGGACTTTTGCTTGAGGAAAATAAACAAGCGGCCTTTGGAATATTTCATCCAAAATTGCTTGCAAACATATTCTTAAGCCTCAAGTCACTTGAGTTCAGTTTACAAGCATTTTTATCATCTTATATTTACAACATAGTTCTCTCAAAAAATTCTTTAACTATTTATGATAAAATCAACAAAACGTCTGCAGAAATGAGCTTTTTACGTTATGGAATTTGCATCCTTACATGCTCCAATAGTTTTCAATATATGCTTTTTGGACTCTTCACGGTATTACAGCAATATGATTATCTTTTTAGATAATTCAAGGTTATATGCTAATGACTAAAATCTCTTTGCCTTTCATTGTGATTTCCAACAGAATCGTTCATCCTTTGGTGGTCCTCGGACCAGATTTTAAAAATTCAGGTATCTTAGATAGTACTTCAAAGACAAAAAATCATCAAATTTTGAGGAGTCCAAAATTCAAATTTGAAAACTAAGTATTTTGGAATATAGAATCCCAATACGCTGCTCCCAATGATGTAATATTCTAAAGTGTCACTAAACCCGTCTTTGTCCAGAGGTATAGTCCGTTAAAGTCAAAATTGATCTTTTTAGGACAAAAAACTGATATTCAGATCTCTCGAATGGACACTTTTTGCCAAGTTGAAGAAAACGCTGACTTAACCCTATAGCATGGAAGTAGAAAAAATAAAGTTGAAAACAATGGTTACAGAAACAACGCTACGATTGGGTGGCTTATGGATGGGTTGGGCATAAAACTTCAATCGAATCGACCAGTTTTATGTTTAAAACTTAACGTAAGTTCAGGGATATGCCTTTTCACCGAGTAACAAAAATATTTATCACCATAGAATAACAGTTGTAACAAAAATTCATTTGCAAGATTTATATCTAAGTGGTCGTAGTAATGCAAAGATTCCAGCGAGAAGGTCCCGTCTATGTACATCAAAGCAAGGGCAGAGCAACAAGAGGTGTTCCGTATTTTCAATGCCATCATTTGTTGGACACATTGGGTTTGTGATATCTCTAAAATTGTGGTTGAATTTGTGATAATTTATCTTGCTGAGACCGACTCCAAATTGAGTTAAAAAGGATAGGCCTTTTGGGTCGTGGATCCCATGAAAAGGTTTCTTAAGGGGGGAGTGGATAACTGACAGCAGCCTTTCTTGAATACAGCAACAGATGGTGCAAGTCTCATCTCACGTTTTAGTCTATTCAATTCGGACAAACAATGGGGATAGAAGCTGGCTTTAAATCTTTCAGTCCTTGCCCTTATTTGCCCAATTTCAGCACGTCTGCGAAGAGAGTATTGAAACTGCTGATGTGATGGGATTCGATCCCTTGTATAGTCTGGAGTGAGATTGCTTGCAATTTGAAGAACAACAACGTAAGGCCTCTACTCCACCTGCGAAGACTTAGCGACTCCAATCCTAGCTCTTTGCGTACAACTTCTCTCTAGATGTTCCCCTCTATGCTACCGACAGAGCCAATGCAGCAGAGTACTGAACAGATTTTATCCTTTCCATTTGATTGGAAAAAGTGGTATTACCACTGAACTCACCTAGATTTGGTGGATCATGATATATAACATCTCCGTAATCTAAATGGGTTCGAACATAGAGCTTATACAGGCCATTGAGGGTGTCCCTAGGCAGATGGCTAGACAGGAACCTCAACATGCTAATGCCTTTCCTTGTTTTGGATATGGTTGATTTAATATTGGTTGAAAAAAGATAACTTTGAGTCCAGGACTATTCCTAAATGTTTGTGCTCGACTACTTCCATTATTGGTACAGGATTATTAGCTTCAGCTTTTCTCTTTGAAAATATCAATTCGACTGCTTGCTTAGGCTACTATTAGCTGGATATGAAGACAATGATATTGGCCAATATACCAATAAAGAATGCACATGTCTAAATGTTTTAAAATCTACCTGGCTGAAATGAGGCTCTCCGTGTAGATTTTACAAGTGACTTTCTCGAGAAGGTCCCTCCAAGAAATGTTAAAATGCATGTTAAACATGGGAACTATTTCTACCTTGCAACAATGACTTGAACACGCCTTTGCGCGTGCTATCCTCTTGGGAGGATGAATAGGTCTCTCTCCTTGTAAATGACTCATTCAGGTGCATTCCATTCTTCCAAGAGGGCAAGATACACGAACTTTTTTTTAGGAAGAAAAATAAAGGAAACTGTACTCGTCGTTTTTATCCGCTTTTGCAGGTCTTTGAGTTGGCTTCGTGTAGAAAATCTCTCGTATCATCGGGAAGGAATTAGTGATTGAAGCCGGGTAAATTATTCAATCTAATGTAAGATGTTGGCAATAAGACAAGGCATTTTTTCAACATCATAGTTTTGAAATTCAGGGAGCAGTATTTCTTCAAAATGAGATTGTTTTGTTCTTATTGACTCACCCAGTGCCTTAAACAACAATTACGCAGATACAAAAATGATTTTTCTATCAAGCATTAGAAGTTAAGCAGCATGATTTTGACTCAATTACGTTGACTGACTGGTAGCCATTGCAGACCAAAGGAAGCTTTACATATCTGGTCAAATTTAGGTATTAGCATTACCATAAGAGCAGCTGCATGTTAGACGCCTGCAGTCTGTCAATAAGATGCGATGGCATACCATGCATCAGAGAGTTACAATTATCAAATGTTCTAGCTTCAGCTTTTCTCTTTGAAAATATCAATTACAATTACCATCCTTTGCATCCAAGGCATTTGTATCCAAGGCATCAGAGAGTTACAATTATCAAATTTTCTAAGCTTAGATTGTGGTAAGATGTTTTTCAGTTTCCTGAGAGATGCCAGACCACCCACTACTTTCCCTTTTACAAATTTGTACTGTTCGTTCCAGCTTAGCTTATCGTCAACAGTTAGTCCTAGGTACTTCGTTTTATGAACCTGCTTTATTCTAATATTATCCAGATAAAACGGTTGTAGCTCTGGTAATTTGCTTTGTCTTCGAGGGTGATCAATAACCATGAACTCGGTTTTCTCGGGGTGTATGCTTAGCTTATTTATTCTCATCCACTCAAAAATGTTTTTCAGTTCAGCCTAGAAGTTCCTCGTCACATCACTCAGTTCATTCGACGAGAATGAAACTTCTGTATCATCTGCATAGAGATTAGCCTTGGAGAATTTTAGGCAAGATTCAAAGTCAGTCAGGTACAAAATGAATAATAATGGGCCTAGACAGGATCCCTGCGGTATCCCACATGTGACTTGTTGGGAACTCGACTTGTGGCCGTTTAATGCACAATACTGTTGACGGCAACTAAGATAAGATCGAAACCATTCTAGCTCTAAACCATCAATCCCATATACTTTCAGCTTTCCGATAAGTATTTCATGATCTACTGTATCAAAAGCTTTTTTGAGGTCGAGAAACAGCGCAAAGTTGACATCATTTTTGTCTATGTTCTCATACAAGTAATCTGAAACACTTATCAGAGAGGTGATGGCTGAATGCAGTTTACGATAGGCAAATTGGCTCATTGTCAGTTTCCTATTAGAAAGAAGGAAATCGGATAACTGATCATGCAAAATTTTTCAAATAATTTTGCAGAAAATGGGATAACAGAAATTGGCCTGTAATTATTTTTCTCATTTTGAGCTCTAGTTTTGAAAATTGGTATTATTTTTGCAAGTTTCCAAACGTCTGGAACGATTCCCTTAGCCAAAGAAGCGCTGAATATCATCGACAAAGGCTTGGCAATAAATTTCGCAGCGTCTTTGACAAGATTCGTTGGGACACCATCAGGACCAGGTGCCTTGCCACTCTTTAGCATCTTCAAGGACCTAAGCATTGATTCCTCGCTCATCAGTTTGAACGAAAATTTTTGGTTCAAATCAGTGGGGTGCAGATACTTAATCGGATCATCCTCAGGCTTCACCTCTAGTTTACTTGCAAGTTTTGGGCCTATACTGGCGAAGTGTTCATTAAGCTTTTCTGCTGTCTGGTTTTGCCCTTTCACAATCATGTCCCCCTCTTTTAGTTCAGAAATTGCTGTGGTACCCGAGGTCTTGTGTAGTATTTTATCAATAGTTTTCCACAGCTACTTAATGTGTATCAAGCACTTGCTGAGAGCCATCGAAGGTATGCAAACGTGGTCTGGGGGGCCCTCTCCAATACTAAGCTTAGCAATCTGCAAAGATATCAGGATAGAGCTCTCGAGCTGATAGAATCCTCCAAGATAAAAGATGCTTACAATAAGAACATCCTTAATGTAAATCAACTATTGACATTTGACCAAGCGGTCATGACTTTCAAGATTGTCAATCAGCTTTGTCCTGAAGGCCTACAAAATAAGTTCATAGAGAGGTCTGCCTTATCAAAATATAACATAAGGAACATGAAGGATCTCCATGTGCAAAAACTAAAATTAGAACATACGAAAACAAGTTTTTTGTACACTGGTCCAAAAGCCTGGAATAGTATCCCCACAGCTCATCCGAGACACCGAATCCGTTGTACGATTCAAAAAAGATCTGAAATCTCACCTTTTGAGCTGATAGAAAATAGGTTTGCACGAATCCATGGAAGGACAGTACACGGGGGGAGGGAGCGAGGGAAACATAGTTTGAGCTTATATTGTAAACTATTAATTGCAATTTATTCTTCTCTGGTATCGTATTTAACTGAATGGATGTTGTGCTTAAATAAGATTAAATGAAAATGAAAAATGAAATAATGAAAGCATGAACAACAGTTTGGATTGCCTCCTTAAAGAGGAACTTCCATAAACTTTTCTTTTATAGCATTAGCCAAATGCTTTATTGCATGCTTTTGTAATTTGTTTGCCCATTTTAAAGTTGTGAGCCAGATACATACCTAGGGTTTTTACTAAGCTTCCAAGAGCAAGTGTTTCATCATCCACATTTATACCTTTAACAGGTTCAGGTTGTAAATAGGCTCAGTCAGCAACACCGTTTTGCTGGAGTAATGTGAAAGCCTTTTGAATTCATGGCGCATTTACTTGAAAACATTATGTTTCATAGCAATGTGAACGGGCAGCATTTTCATCAACAAAACGGATAGAAACGATAGCAGCGAAAAATATGTCTTCTTACAGCAATTGTATTAAAAAGGAAAAGAACATAAATGTACATGTAATTGGAACGGAAGAAAAATATTACTTATAATGGGACACATTGTGGTTGTGTGCCTAATAGCTGAATTGAAGACTGTCTGATCGAATTCGACTCTGTACTATAGATCTTTCTTATATAAATCTTTCTTTTTCTCTTGTAATGATTTATTTGATTCAATATTCGCACTCAATTAATCAACGACTTTTTTTTTGGTCATAACCATTTCGACAATTAAAAAAGGAGACCGGAGAGAGCGGTTCGTTCTGGTAAATGGTTGCCACGGAGCTTCTATGAATGATAGATTTCCCCCCACAAAGAATGTTAGTTTAAAATTTATAATTGCAACTATGAATCTTTGAGAAACAAGTCCCTAAAAAGTAGCCGCAAGGATGTACCACGACTCATAAGCCTCGTAACGAGGGGGAAGACCTTGTTGTTGCATCAACCAGCTTTGACGGAAAAGTATTCGTAATTCTCCTTATTTCTCCTTCAAAGTTCTGCGATCAGATCAGAGATAAAGCAAGAAAATTGTTGTGATAGATATGGAGAAGAACTCGGCAGTTATCACAAATCAGCCTCACTGTCACAAATCAGCCTCAATGTCTTTCGATGGCAACCTCTTCTGAACAAAACAAAACAAATGTGTAAAGTGACTTCATATCATTCTCTTCCATTCTCCAGTAGCAAAATAATTATCTATTTGAATTCCTATCTCACCAAGACTGAAAGCTTTGTCATTAGAAGCCTTCTCGAAATTACAAAAAAAAACATACCGAAACGTCTCTTTAAGTTTTTACTTTGCTTTTACATCGCACAACATCGAAAGAAAATGACGAATACCCTCCCGCTTTCCCGCCAAAGCTGTTTGATGTGAGATCCCCCTTTCGTTGCGAGATATGTGAGTCATGGGAAATCATTGCAGCAACCTTTCTGGAAAATTTGTTCTCAAAGATTCGTAGTTTTTAATCATGAACTTAAAACTTAAAGTTTTTGTTGAGGGAAATCAATCATTCGTAGAAGCTCCGTGGCAGCCATTTACCAGAACGAACCGCTCTCCCCAGTCTCCATTTTCAATGATCGAAATGGTCTATTTTGTTCATGGGTCGCAGGAAACGAAGTAATAATTAAGAATGTAAACGCAAACATACCTGTGTCTTTATCGTGGCACCTTCGGCTTTTCTTGGCTTTCCTTTGCTTCCCTGGCTCAGCTCAATTCATTGCTTCAAGTGGACCACAAAACCGCAAACGAGAATAGCCTCGCTTTTGCAGATAAACTCAGAAGCAGCCAAGATAAAGGCAGAGGTATGTTTGCGTTTATATTTTTAACTATTACTTCTTTTCCTGCGACCCATGGTTTTTTGGGGATTAGTGCGAGCTCAAGTTGACGAGGTAGTGGACATCACCTGGAGGACTATGAACGCATGCGTAGTGTGTAAAATTTTTGTCGATTTGATTACGTAATATCACTATAA
The DNA here is from genome assembly GCA_964019985.1 of Aurelia sp. 4 Dawson et al 2005. Taxonomy (NCBI): domain Eukaryota; kingdom Metazoa; phylum Cnidaria; class Scyphozoa; order Semaeostomeae; family Ulmaridae; genus Aurelia; species Aurelia sp. 4 Dawson et al 2005. The sequence continues at coordinate 2,783,854 of OZ026510.1, forward strand.
TCATAAAGAATTTTTAGTCATTTGAAAGGCAACCAGTAGTAAGACGTTCGCAGGAAACCACATTCGCCACAGAACAATGAATTTCCGATGGGGAAACAATAATAACGGTTTTCCAAACCCCTCACGATATCGTTTCATGGAAGCTTGGCAAGGAAATGAATTTATCGGGTAAGTAAATGGTCACAGTCCTACCCAGCTAAGTTTGGGTTTGTGTGTCTAATCGCATTGGTTCGTGAAGTTTTGTCGACATAGCAAATCCAGACATGATAACTGGGCTTTCAATAGCAATGCTCAAAGCGCTGATGTTTTGCTTAGGCCAATTCATCCACGCGAGTGAGATCAACCGCTCGACATTTACTTCTGCACCAGGCTTCCAGATCGATCGGTCATGAAATCTTACAAGCATATATCAAACACAACTGCAGTCAAGAATTGATAAATCATAAGCAAAGTTTCCCGTAAATCGAGCTGCGATTCTTCCCATATTGCTCGCTGTCACTGCAACGACGCATGCGTTCATAGTCCCCGCGCTGATTGGCTGTCAAGTTGACCCTAAAACAAAGCGAGGAAACGATAGGGGGATTACCATGTATCTTCAACAATATTGATGTTTTCATCCAATGATTTGATAAGATCCCGTGTAGTTAGGTAGTTTGATAACTACTATGAGTTTCATAAAATCACTATAAAAACACACTTACACTCTTTACTTTTCTCCGAACTGTCGCTGCACTTTAATCAACCACTGCTTTTTCGGTTAGTTTTAGAACGCATGGCAAGTTGCTGGCTGCTGCGAAATTTTTGAAGATGATATCGATTGAGAGCTTTTCTTGGTCAAGGGTCGTATTACTGCGTATTTCGAGAAAACTGGAAAGTATATTGTTTAAGCAAAATGTATTTGAATTTGAAAATCAAGCAAATTAAATTGTTTGAGTTATGCTTTTTTCAGCGGAAAATTTTATAATTCATTTAAAGTATTTGAGTTAAGCCTAGACGAACACAGTTATAAGGATCTAGTCTAGATATAGAACGACAGGCATGTCACTTATTGTCGTATAATCTATAGAGAGCAGTTCCGTCTGTTGTCATGTAAATAGGTAATTTTCGCATTCTTCTCTTTACTCTGTTCATCTCCTCTAAATGCCATCGAAAAAAGCATTGATGGCATTTTTGCTTCGTAGAAAAGATGAACAGATTTGCAAAGCTGTAGAAATGTAGCCAAATAAGCTGATGACGTAGAATCTTCCTCCCTTAGTTTCTTTTTAAACCATTGTTAGTCATGTTTGACGTCATGTTCGATTTGAGTTGATATATTTGCAACAGAAAATTTTTATTTACTTTTGTGTAATTGGTAATGACAATTTTAAAATGCAACCTCGCATCCTGGTCATTGTATTTCTTCGTCATTTTCTGATTATTTCATCTATTTTTGTCTGCAGAACCAAATGTTGGAAGTCAATGGTCTAAGACAATGGTCTTCAAGTTCCTGAATGAGCTGGCTCCACAATATATGTGTGACCTGTTCACCCGAAACTCACTCAACTCATCATATAGTCTTCGTAATACGGGGACCGAATTGAGGTTACCGATGAAAAGGTCAACAAATGGCCAGAAATGTTTCTCTTATAGAGGTGCTAAGCTATGGAATGGCCTGTCAGCCGAGTCAAAGCAGGAAGCCTCTCTGTATAGTTTCAAAAAAACTATTTAGAAACAGATACTATTAGATACTCTTTCCTTTCACTCTTATTGTAAATTTTGAACATTATTGTATATAAGTTTTAGATATTGTAAATAAGGTTTTATCGTTTAATTTAATTGATAGCTTTTTTCCTTTTCTATTATATATTGTCATTAATGTTTTTATCGGAGGGCCCCTTGAAAAGCAACTTGTTGAAGGGCAACCCTCCTTAAAAGAATTAAATATGAAAAATATAAATATGGAACACTAGTTTATGGTCGATTATGGGATATATAGCTAAAATTAGCTGTTAATAAAGTTAAGTAAGTGCTGCTGAAAGCTTTTGTGTACATGAAAAATTTCTGCAAGTTCCTTGCTACATTGATAGCAGTAGTGGAAATGGTAGTGCAGTACACAGCGACGGTTCACTAATGCTATAGTACGTAAAACAGTTGCCTCAACTTCAAATCGAGTATGGAGGAGGTCAGTGTGAAGAGAATACTGCTTTGTTTTACAATGCTTTGTTTTACAATGCTTTGTTTTACAATAGCATAGCCTGCGTGCATCCCCTACTGTTTTTGTTGAGTTGAAATTTCCCGTGGAATTTAATTCATTTTCTGATGCGAATTCAGGCTAAGTTAATGTGCTTCGTAACTTTGGCTTTTTTAATTTGGTAGTCGGTTTATTTACGTGTAAAAAGATGTGCTTTGAAATTGTAAATGATGATTGTAATAATTTCATCCTGAAAGAGACATTGGTTTGACGAGATTCATTCTTGCTGCAACGAAGGATCATCAGATGAGGATACGACTTGAAAACGATATCTATTTGGCAAGTTGGGCTTCCTGCGTTGAAATATGTGCTATTAGTAATGTGAAACTGCCATTCTGTTGTTGTTGCTGTCGCTCATTAGCTGCTGTTGCTTTGGTGTTATATCCAATTACACGCATCGATTAGTCTACAGATTGTCATTTTTTTCTCCATGGTGATACACCGCCCGATCCCCGTGATTTCTTGTGAAACTCATCTAGACTTCACTACGTTCAGCAGCAATGACGCCCTATTCAGACCTACAAAGTAGACTTAAAACTTTTGATCTACAATGGTGAGACTCTTGGTTATGCCGGTTATCATAGGCGTGATATAACTAAAATAACAGCTAATTCAGACCTATTAAGCAGAGAATGACATTATTATACACATAGATGATGAAAGTGGCGAAATGGTCTTTAATCAATATGCAGTCAAGAGGTAAGTCAACGAACATATTATAGAAGATTTTCATTTTCTACCTGATGTCCAAAGATAGAGAGAAAAGGTTTGGGCTAGGCGATGAAAATTCAGCTTAACCCTATAAAGCCTAGAGCGGCTTTTCGTCTTTAGATTTTACCAAGTGCAATTGCAACACTGAAACTTTCTGATTTTTATTTTTTTAGCCTTGTCACGATCTAAAAGTCATTTTTGAAAATACTAAACTCATTCCAGGGGGTAAATACGATCACTATTCGAGAGATGCATGTGTAAAACTTTGAATAATTCTTAATAAAATCCTACAGCTAATGTGATAAAACGATCGAAAGAGGGAATGCATACTAATTTTGATGCTATTTTCTACAAATTAGCTACTTTCTAATTTTAACATATGATTTTGTTGACTTCATCACTACGCATGCGCACATTCTTTGCATTCCTGTTTGATGACTTCATCACTTCTTATTAACTTTTCTTCACTTTTTAGAGCAAATGCTATTTAGACAGAAAATACAATAAGATCAGACTGATGTCTTTGATGCTTTCGTTTCTCACAATCAACGATTGAAAATTTTTAGTACTGAACCCTATTTACTTTGAAAATTGAACAATGTGAACGTCATGGAAAGGTCATGGAAAGGTCATGGAAAGGTCACGTGACATATCTAAAGATCGATGCCATTTTTGGGTTTACCATACGATGTTCTATACACATGCAAAATTTCAAGGCTGTAGGTTGTCCAGAACAGAAATGAATTAAGGGGGCTGGATCAACCCCATAGTCTTCCTAGAGCAGTATGAAATACTCTAGGCCTGATAGGGTTAATCGATGGCCTATCATCTGTACACATTGTATCATTTTCAAGGTATCTATCGACGAACGATTTAGAAATGATTAGCCGTTGGATGCTGAATTTTCATCGCTGGACCCGACCGAATCTGTTTACTTTTTCGAACATCCGGTGTACGCCTGATGTGCTAAGCAATTTCTCAGTCCCTGTGCGCAGGGCAGTCTTAATCTTTTTGGCTGCACGAGAAACATAAGTCCGTTGTAAGTGAGATCCCGGAAAGTAAATGGCAGAATGTGGTCAACGTGTTTATTCCATAAGCAAAGGCAGGGTCAAGTGGACTATTTGGATGGTTTTCAAGAACATCCAGAAGAGATTGTAGCCAAGGGCAAACTCCTGAATGCTATTTTGACATATGTGCCTGTATCAGTTTATCCAGCAAAATTGTTTGCAGATTTCATTTTTTCCATTCTAAGAATATTTCATTTTAAACATATTTACCCTGGGATCCATTAATAAAATGCTTTTCAATAAAAGTGAATAAAAGTTAAATAAATGGATAAAAGTAATAATAATGCAACTGCTCTTTAATTTCCAAGCAAAAGAAACAGCTAATAATATATAAACCTATTTACAGTGATTCTTTTTTAACTGATACAAAACATGAAAAGAAATAACGATGATAACACGCTCGATACAGAGCTGCTTTCCTTTAACATCGTAAATTGAAAGCTTTTAGGTTCGTTTTTAATGCCTGATTCGAAGTAGCTAATTTCATTTGCGAGTCGAGCTTATTCAAAGCATTGGCTCCGCGAATCGCAAATGATTTTTGGCCATAAGCTGTTCTCAATTTTGGTATAGCAAGACTGCATTTGGTATTGCGTAGAACACTGGTATCAACATCACATAAGAAAATGTTACCTAGGTTTTCAGGTGCGAGGCCATTCAACGATGTATAGGCCATTGTACAAGTTTCTCGATTGATTAACGCATTAAATGACGGTCAGTAGAGCCACTGCAATAGAGGAGCTACTCAAGTATTAAAAGGGCTACCTGTAGCAATTCTAGCAGCTCTGCTCAGTAATTTCTGCATGGTTTTCAGTTTAGTTGCCCCTCAGCAGCCCAATCGTGATTGAACAATACTAAGATACATATTCATTATATATCCTATATTCTTTATGTATATATCCTCTGGCACATAGTGTTTCCTTCACAAGATCGATATCCTTTCCATTTACTAGGAAATGTGGAAATGATGTCGTTGGCGAAGTCGACTTCTTTGCGAATCATTTTAAATCTTTTTTACCCACGGTTACCATGTCAGTCAAGAAGGACTGCTTCTCAGGGGACCGGCATAAAACCTTGCAAATTAAGTTATATAAAGTAAAATCCTATTCTAGTTAAAATAATAAATGAATGATAAATAAGAAATGAAAATTATTTTAAAGCGGTTTTTAAATGCTTTAAAAGAGAATGCATTCTTGACTTGCGAATCTAAGTGGCTCTACACTTCAGCACCACCATATGAGACAGCTTGCTGACCATTACACGTTTTCATAAGTGCGACTTGGAGATCAGTTGCGGTGTTTCTCATATTTTTCCTGCTGCATGCCGAGTTTTTGCAACAATTTCTAACAGGTAGTTTGGAGCCAGGTCATTTTTTATTCTTAACCCATGCAAGTTATCATATCCTCTACGGTGGGCCACTTTAGAATTTTCATCAAGGCACTAGTCAAAGAATTATAACTACGATTGGTCTCAATTCTAGCTGCACGGTTATGAAATCTTTGCAGCACCTGCAACTTAGCCCCCCCCCCCACACATGCCCCCGTCCCAGGCAGACTGAACAGTAGTAGCGGAGCGGAGTTGTGGTTCAACGATACCAAAATACAGTATACAGAGAGTGCCCTGCGGCATTAACTTCAAGTGTTTAGTACTTGAGACTTGTTGCAAAGCAACCGAAAAGTTCGACTTATTGGTACTAAGGGGGCACGTTCTCTCAGTAAATGTAAAAACGTAACAACAAGGAAACTCAAAATGGCTCATGACTCATCCTTCTGCGTTGGATATCATCTCGGTATTTGTTGTTGGGGGTTCAAAGAAACGCAGCTTTAAATAAATAAGTGCTCTGAGTTACTCGCACCAAAAGAGCAGAAGAATTTAGCGAAGCTTTGTGTACATGACATGTTTTGCGCAGCTCTGGCTAATGCGCAATTGCGCAGGAAAATGCGCGGAGCTTGCCATTCTCCTCTCGCGCTTTCTGCGATTTCTGCTCCGGACATCTTTGCAAAGGTCTGAGTGTACCATTTCTTCATATTTTTTCATTTCATTCATTTTCAATTATTTATACTCGAAATCCCTTCAGCTAATAAGTCTAATACTACAATAAGAAAGTTTATTAATTGAAATAATATACGAAAAGAAAAATTCGGAGGGCTAATGGCATTGCTGATTTTCCAGGGAGTCGTGTTTTAACTGGTTTTCAGCTCATCAAATATGTTTTTAGTTTTTTTTTGAACTGGCACAAGGTTGGCACTAGGTTTCTTGACTTGCGGTGTGCGGCGTGATCGACACTGTCGACCATGACCTTCTCTGCAAAAAGCTAGAACACTACGGTGTTCAGAAAAGGGAACTTTTCATTTTTTCATTTCATTTCATTTTATTTATTTAGGCACGGTAACCCCATCAGTCCATGAGAACTGCTTTCAGGGTGACGTGGCACGAACGTTTCAAGCTTACGATTTGATTCTTGTCTTAAAGGTGGCAAGAGATGGTGCCCGTTTATCATCAAGTTCAAAGCTATTCCAAGCTTAGGTCCACGAAAAGATATAGTCCTCTGCCCATTGTTAGTTTGGTGTAAAGGCATCGAAAGATCAGTTTCGGTGTTTCTGAGTTCCCTGAAATTTCGAGTCGACTTTTTTCAAACAAGCTGGAATCCGGGACGAGACAGTTTAGCGATTTGTACACTGTAGTTGCGGTTTCGCCTCCAATGCTGTCGCTTACAGTTGGCCAATTTAAACTTTGTATCAAACCTATAGAGGGGGTATCAAAACTGCTTTTTGTAACCATTCCATCCGCTCGATTTTGCAACTTTTGTAAGGTTTGCAGCTTGGTCACCCGGCAGCACCCCCATACAGAACAAAAGAACCGAAAATGGGGCTCGACGATACCCGAATACATTTTACTCAATGTGTTTTGAGGCAAAAATTTCTTGCAATATTTCAGAAACCCAATTGCACGAGAAACTTTGGTACGGACATTGCTAATGTGCTCCTCTCAATTTGAGTTCCTATCGATTATAAACTTTTTTTATTTTCTCTTTTTCTTCTTTTCTTTAATTTAATTTGGTCCCAATACAGAGCCCTGAGGTACACCAGATATAACCTCTTGAAAAGAAATATACGTATTATTTATTGGGACGCATTGCTTTTGTTTATACTTATCTAGACTCAATAGAGCAATTTGACAGTCATCAGAAGATCCAGTACCTTTAGCAAGACCGATAGGCTTCTTACCACTGGATTTCTCTACTATATTTACATAATCTTCGTTGAAAATCTCTGTTGATTCCTTGCCATCAGTTATAATGGTCTCATTTTTTACAAGAGAAATCGCTACTCGTGAGTCCCCCTTTATTTGAAAGAAAAGGCTTAACAAGATCCCAAAATTCTTTATTAGACATGGTGCCGTTTTTAGTTGCTTCTTTAAAGTGGCTCTTGATAGCCTTCTTTCTTATGGAGACACAAATTCTTATGGACCTGTCTTGGGTTCAGTCCTATCTCATAAACAGAAAACAGTTTTGCAGAGCGGGTGGGGTCGATTCTGAAATTGGGGAAGTGGAAGTAGGAGCACCCCAAGGATCTTGTTTGGGGCCGCTTCTTTTTTAGGTCTATATCAATGATCTCCTTAGAGGCCAATTTCCTGTCAGCGGAATTTTCCGAGCGGGGGGGGATTTTAGACAATAAAAAGTTGCTCAGCCGTAACTATCTATTCAATTTCAGAGCGACATTTTCTTTTGCAAACAAAAGAATTTTCACCCGCTAGGAAAATTCCACTAACTGGAAATCAGCCTTAGTGTTGTCCAGGGTTCAACTGTATCCATGTACTAGCCTTTGTGGCGCATCATTTTAAGGTGTTGTGGCGCAGTGGTGTAATCCTCTGACTTTGCAGCCAGAACAGTCAGACGGAGTGGGTTCGAAGCCTGGTAGGACCCCACTATTTGAGCGTCATAACAAGGGTCGCGGACTTTGATTAACGCTTAGCTACTTCTACGATCCCAGCACTTGGCGCTAAAAACTGCAACTTCACCTTCGCCTTCACCTTTGCTTAAAATCAAGAGATATTTCTCAGCTGAATGAGGCTATTAATGACGACCTTGACCACTTGGACTCGTGGTTGAAGGGCAAGAAGCTTTTTGCTTAATGTTGCTCAAACACAGTCTATGTTAATCGCAACGAAACCGAAGCACCGAATGCTCAGCAATGCTGCAGAAAAATTGCATCTTAAAACTCGTGGTAGTGAACTGGACGTTGTCAAGAAGACCAAATACCTTGGTGTTCACGTTAAAAATGGTCTATGTTGGAAAGAACATATCAAAGCGGTCTCCACCAATTTTTTAGAGAGCCATTGGATTTTTAAGAAATGCGAAGAATATCCTCCTAATTGCCTTCTTTGAAAACATTGTACTCGAGTATCGTGGAGCCCCATTTTCAATACTGCTGCTCTATATGGGGTTGTTGTGGCAAAACTGATATTAATCTGCTCCACAAGCAGACGCGGATTTGATGGGGGCCAGGGGGCATGGCCCCCAAAGCTTAATAATTCTCGTAAAAACCATTGTCTTTTATAGATAAACGAATAAGTTTTAAACCTTTATTTCCTAAAGCAACCCACAAATAACCATAGTTTCTTATATAGATATATGTATCCA